>JBBCBC010000003.1:29837484-30375778 GCA_037126765.1 Stenogyne calaminthoides | reverse complement strand
ACACTCCCAAACTCCGACCATCGGCGCAAGAATCGGGAGGACCACCTGCACTACAAGAGTTCAACCTGGGTTAAATATCTAATCAAAGGTGGTGGAGCGAAAAGCTAAGGTCATAAAAAGGGAGGAGGACGGGCAATATCTATCAGCGCGTAATCCTCCACGCCTAATTAAAATAGCCTTTATTTTGGAGATGTCCGAGAGAGGAGGATATCTTCATCAAATCTACTCCATTCCCTAAGTCCAAAATAATGTTCAAACCCATTTGCCGCAAAAGAGGACAATCAAGGGAAAGAAAGAAAGAAAAGTGGAATCACCAATCAACTGCCGAAGAAGAAAGCCAACAAACCGGGGGAAAGGTTTTGTTGGATGCCAAGAAGGAGCATGGTGAGAAATTAAAAGGTTAAAAACCCTTGCTCCTAAGCGCCAAAAGAATGGTGGTTCTCACTAATGATGATGAGGAAAGTGAGACTGGAGATTCAAAGATGAGAGCCAACCGCCAGATAAGCCACTTACTTGTATTGGCTCATTATCTCAAATCTGGCGGGGATGGCCCGAGGAGCAAGTCTTCTCACGAGGTTCTTGAGGCGTCGCTTGGATTACGATAAGTTTTCTCGGGGAAATATTCGAGGACCTCAGGACCTCGGAAAAAAATCTGATTCCTTACGAGGAAGTCTTGGGCTCGGACAGCGATGAAGATCTTTCGAGATTCTGTTTGAGAGTGCCATTCGATTCTCGAGCAAACTAAAATTCAGCTGAGGAGCCAGATTTCGGACCTCGGAACCAAGTCAAATTCAAGCGAGGTTTACTGCCCAAACCTTAGAGTTCTTTGAGCCTCGAGGCGGAGCCAATTTTGATGAGCTCTGAATGAGCTCTTAATCGACCTTCAGCGGAGTTTCCAAGCCCGAACACGAGCGATACTCAGAAAGGTGAAAGGTGAAGAGACCGAATGGCGAAGCAAGGGGAGCAGTTCATTCTTGGCCATTACCACAGTGAGCTCATTCCTGACCTCGAGACATCTTCTTTGATTGAGGTCAGCGGGTACATCCTCAACCAGACTTCTTCCGAGATGCTTAACATTGCTTCATTCGGAGGGGAAAGCGGGTGGAACAAGGAGACAACTTTTCTCACTGAATTCTCGGATTCGGAAAACCAAGCTTCGGGATGAAAATTTCCGATTTTTTGACGAGTCGGGTGAAGGAAGGTTCTTGAGAGGAAGTGCCATCGAAAAGTTGCGCCCCGAGATCCATTGACAAATCTCGGGATGGGGACCAACAAGGGGATGATGAGAGTCAATCTCGTGAAGGAGAAAGACTTAATCGATCACGATCAAAGCTGTCTTTGTCGAACATCCTCGGGATGAAGTTAGCCTTCAGTAACTTTTGCATTATTGATAATTATGCGGGATTCTTTGGGGTTCCTACCTTTAAATGTAATGTCCGATATGCAGACCGAGGCTCAGTGGACACCCAAGTTCGGGGTGAATCAGACTCGGTCGTCAAGTCCGATTCAAACAAGCTCAGTTGGTGAGACTTCGGGATGAACAACTAACTCGGAAGTCCTGGCCGTCGGATATACTCGAAGATTGATCTCGCTCCCGATGGTGAAAGCTAGAGAAGGTTGAGGCAATCCACCAAAGTTGCTCGGATCGAGGATGCATTGGCCAACCAAGCACAAAGATTGATAATTTGAGTTCTTCTTGAAATGAGTGCGACGGGGATTCTCGGCGAATGGTGACCTCCGTGGAAGGAAAGTTAGAAGAAAGCGCAAAGATGGAGGGTCAAGGTGAAGCATCTGAAGCAAAGGCAAAGGAAGCGGAACCAAATTCTAGAAGAAAAGTTGGTAAGAAGAGTTGAGATCTTTGGTGAAGAAGCGCTGTTGAGGAAATGAGCTCAATGCTTATGGTACAAGATGACAAACATGTTCAAGGAAGCTCTCTCAAGCCCAATTTGCTCATCATCGAAGAATTCTATGTAGCGAAGAACCACCTCGAGAAGGCTAGAGGAGGAGCAAGATCAGATGGCGAGGGAAGGTCGGAGTGTCAAGAAGAACAATACCATATGGACACAACACTCTCGAAGTCACAAGAGTATGGTTCCAAGGGGAAAAGACTCCGGAGCCGATCTCGGGGAATTATTGGAACATACTCCGAAGGGCGGAAATTGTTAAAAGATCTTAAAAGAAGATAATCAAAAGCCATGAAAAAAGAGATTGAAGCCATTTGAAGCTTAAGTTCAAGGAGGTGGAGAAGCACCACACTCGGGTTTCAGAGTAAACAATGCGGTTCTTTGTGGAGAAATTGAAAGGGTAGAGGAAGGATTAGATTGCTTTATTTCAGGCCGAATTGCCCGTCAAGAGAAAGGTGGTGATAGAAGAGCACGAGGGCAAGAGAGCAAAGGCTTCTTAAGCCAATCCGAGGGAAATTGTTCTTTGGATATTGAAGAATCCGAATTTGAGCCTAAGAAGAAAGTCTTCAATACGCGAGCGCTCGAAAAACACTCAGATTGAACAAGCCGAAGAAAAGCCGATAACATTTGGTGTACCGGTGATTAGAAAGAAGGTAGAAGAAGAAGAAAAAAAAAGGAGTGGGTTCAAAAAGTTCGCAAGTAAAAGGAGAGGGAACACTAAAAGCCGCGAAATGGCCACCGCGTTGACAAATGGATGCGGTCCATCTCAATGACGCGCGTGGAAGAAATCAAGAGAACCATACGGTTCTACTATGATGTCTTTCGAGAGAATGGAGAGGAGAGCTCAGATCAGAATGAGGCTTTCATCGACTATCTCGACCTTCTATCCGAAATATCTTCAAAGGATGGATAAATCTTGCGGATGAAGGAAAGGTGCGAGAGCCTTCGTTTGGTCCATATGTACCCTCCTCCCAGTGCGGAGAATGGTACATGTAAATGAGAAAGCCATTTCTCGGGAAATATCTCGATCGCCACTCGATTAGATGCAGCGGGGAACAATCACGATATCATTAAAGAAAGAGATATTTGAAAAGAAGATATTACGGAATGTTCAACCTTGAAGTCCTGGCTGATGAGGTGGAGAGCGAATCAAGAGAACGAACTAAAAAGAAATTTGAAGAAAGCGAAGAAGACATAAGATGAAGACTCAAAAGATTCTTGTAATCTTTTTTTTTTTTGTCTTTTTTGATTTTGTTGAGATAAGATTCATTGTAACATAGTAATCTACCTATCATCAATGAAAACTTATCATTTATGCTCAAAGATAATATCTCATTATCTTATTTACATGTCTTTTAAATTTGATATGCACGAATGATTGTCTCTCGAGATTAATTGATTGAGAAATTAAGTATTTGGTGATGAATCCTTTGAGAGATTCATTCTTTGAAAGATTTTGTTGTGAGAATCTCTGTATGGAAATTGTTGGGAGATTAATTGTTAAGAGACTCATTATTTATGGGGAAAATTGTTGAAAATAAAACCAATCTTGTAATAGGATAAACCTGAAACACGAGTATAGGTTAAAAAGTATATTTTGTAACAAAATAGGTTTTGGCATCAAAAAAGGGAAATTGTTGGGAGATGAATTTAATAAAGATATGATTTTGATTAGATCCCAAAACCCCTGAGTATGACATGTTCAGAATAATCTTGATAGTTGAGTCAGGATTCAGTTTTAGAGTATTCAGGATGTTATCTGCAAAATGTATAGTCAGCAGATATAGATCAGGTTAGGATCTAAAGATTCTGAAGAACTCGAGAAGTTTCAAGAAACAAAGTTTCAAATGATGAAATGAAGTTTCTGAAGTTTCGATATAAACGAAGATCTACGAAGTCTCGATGGAAATCGAGATCTCAAGACTTCAATATAAAAGCCGAGATCATCAAGACTCAAGATGAATCTAAGATAATGAAGACTCAGTATGAAACCGAGGCGAAGACTTCAAGATGAAGACTTCGATATCAATCGATGCATCCGTAAAGACTCGAGAAGACGCGAAGACTCGAAGACCGAAGACTGAAGACTAAAAGAAGACTCGGAAGACAAGATCAATAATCGAAGATCAAGAATCTTGAAGAGCCGCGATAATGCGAAGACTCGGTAAATCTTGAATGCTTTCGATATAAACTGAATGTTAGAAATGAGAAAATATCTATCACGGAAGGATTCAATCTTGAGAAGATCGCGATTCCTTAGAAAATTAGATATTTAAAAGACATTCAAATGCGGACAAAAGGAACTAAGACAAAGTGTTGTTAAGGTTATATCAACTCGTAGATTGTAACCAAAACAGACGTTAAATTGTCTACCTTTAGCGGAGACAAAAAGTCAAAAAAAGGAAGACAACACTATACCATCTGACGACGACAACGCTGTGTCCTTTGAAAAATATCGAAGTACTAAGTTCCATCGCAAAAAGTGAACACCGGCTACATGAAAGGCTATTACCTAAAATGTGTTGGGGGAGTGTCAAACCCTAAATATAGCCATTTCTCACACACCATAAAGAGGAAACTCACGAAATTTATCTCTCCAGCGGATAGTTTTTCAAAGTGACCTTGGTGTATGCCTATAAATACTTGTGACCTTCTACATTGAAAGGTTCTTTGGAAATTTATAAGCATCTCAAGAGCTCAAACTTATTATTGCAAGTTGAAGCACTTTCGAAAACCCAAGAATTTCCCATGTGCTTTATATAAAGAGAGCTCATTCCACTAAGCCTAGCTTGATAAGATATATCAAAGCTTAGTCGAGATATCTAGCCTTTGCATTGTTCTTTATTGTAAAGGATATCTCATCCTAGTTGGAAACCAATCAAGAAACCCCAAACCCTTTGTAAGGTAGTTTGAGTGTGATTGTTGGTGAGATTGGAGTTGTAAAGAGTGAGTAAACTTCATTGAGGTAGTCGAGGAAAGCTCTAGAGGAGAAGTGAGTAATCTATCTTGGATGAAAGAGAAAGCTTGTGTGAGTTTTGAGTTAGTAAACTATGAGGTAGTCGAGAAAGCTCAAAAATTAGAAAGGTTAGTAAAACTGAGGTAGTCGAAAAGCCTTAGGAAGTGATTAGTGAATTTCTCCGAAAAGATCGGGGAGAGTGGGCGTAGGAGCTTGAGTCTACGAACCACTATAATCTTTTGTGTTCTTTGCTTTCTGTTTTGCTTGATTTATCTGTTGCATTACTTTGTCTTGAAAGCATATTTTCACTGATATTTCAGTAGGACTCAATCCACTGAAAGTTGCATATAAATTGAATCACGGCTAATCACTATACCATTAAAGGAAAGGTTTTCAAAGAAAAGCTTAAAAGAGTATAAACTAAGGCCAACCATTTACGCACATCCGAAAGTATTTAGAACGGATAGTTACCAAACTGAACTTACTCTTCCGAGGGTTGATAAGTTAGTTATCGATCCAAAGCAACTCGAGATCTCTCAAAACTTCAGGACTTAGTTGGGATTATCTCGAGGTATCTGAAAAGCGGCTTTCGGGATCAGCATCTCGGATAGACTTTGACTTCAGAGCGATTTGTGCTTCTCGGGACCAAATCATCAGGACAACTGACCCAAGTGACCTCTCAAGAAGAAAAGTTTTTAAAAACATCAACACGTGTATTCCCCCCCCATACACGTGTAAGACTCGTTTACCTTGGGACCAACAAGTGGTATGAGCGGAAGCTCAAAAGATCACTATTTTTAGGTGATCACCGGATCGATCCAATTTTTTTTAAAAACCCGTCTCTGCAGTGGTTCACTTGACCACTAGCTTTGTTGACCAAAGTCTAAATTGCTTAGACTCCCGTGGTTTCTAAAGCGAAATAATTTTGAATTTTTTTTAAATCTCAGACATCATGCCTTCTCTGAAGCTTTCAATGTTCTCGGTTGAGAAATATGATTTGTTGAAATTAAGAATGCGGGCTCATCTCGTATTCTAAGCATGAAAAGAATGTGGAGAGTGGTTCTTGAAGGACCATTCAATTCCTTTGTTGTGAATCGAGTTTACGAAAGATGAGAGAAATGATTCGGATCGAATTTCCAAAAGTCGGATGATCAACTTTCTCGATCGAGAGAAAGTTAGTCAATCTTGACTATATTGCCAAAGATACAATATATATACTTGTTGATGATGGTGTTATGAGGAAGATCTCATTGTGAGAATACAAAAAAATATGGGATACACTTATTTGAGATTGCTAAGGAAGAAAAGGAGTGCGAAGAAAGTTCCGGCTCGCCGGGAGAAATGTGCTCGAGAAAGTGGCCGGTGATGACATCGTCTCATGGTCAGAGGAGAGGTAAGTTCTTCTATCTCTCGGCGTTAGTGATCATGATGCACCTTTCGGTACCAAAAATTAAGCGAAAGCCGGATGGGTAGTCCTTGCTCATCATTTTCGGAGTTTTGACCATTTTTTTCGGAATAGTGTACTATTCCAAACCTTGGCTTCATCCCCAGTGGCTCCCTTCCATAATGAGTTGGTCGATCACGATCTATGTAGGCTCTATCGACTCTATCGAGGTGATGGATGTTAAGCGGTATTTACTTGGTTCCACGTGGTCGATTGATCTGAGTGAGTGAGAAAAATTTGAGCCATCCGGTGGAAAAAGACTCGATGGGTCGGGTAGCGGTTGAACCAGGTATGCATCATCACCTAGGGTGAAGCGGGAAAAGTCGACCTTTGGGTTGCATCGGGTTGCACCCATGGAGTTCATGTCTGACGTGTATTTTGCTTACGTGGTTGATTGGATTTGTGTTCCTGGTTGTCTTTGTGTGATCGAGCATGCATTGATTTTTGATCATCTTTGGGGTGAGCATGACCGTAGGTGATAGGGGTGATATCGAATTTTTTAGTGGTGATAGGCGTCCCCCTTTAATTTATTATCTGCTCTTGAAGATCTTTGATGTTACGAAGGATAGGTGTCCATCGAGGACTTTTCGTTACGCCCATCGGCCTTATCCGTTGGGGCGAGGTGGAGAAGTCTCTCCCTGTCGGCGAGGGGATGGGGACCGCTTCGTTCGTCTGTAGGGTGATGGAGTTCTTTACGTTTCTTGGGGTGAGACTTTGAGTCGATCCTTTGCCGATATTCATTGCTGGTTCGTCTTTGGGCTACCAACCCCAAGAAAAAAGATCCTTTAGGTTCGGCATGTGTGACGTGTCATTTGGGGGTTGGTCACTCTGAGCCAGCGAGCTTGATATGGGCCCCTGGTGAAACTTCACGAAAATAAGCATCGGTGGATTGGGTTTGGCCACTTCGTTTGGATTTGATGATACGGGGTGTCTTTGGGCCCGTGAAATTGACTTCTTGTCTTTTTATTGCGGTGGGGCCCCACCGTGGCAGGCCCCTCGTGATGGTATTCCTTGCGGCGGGATTTTTTCGCGAGGTCCCTCGAGCTAGGTTCTCATGCATTTGGCCTTTGCCCGGCGGAAACTCCATCTCGGCTTTTTGTCTTTGCGTAACTTCTGCGATGGCCTCATTGATATCTTTTCGAAGTGCGGATCTGCTTTCGAGCTTTTGAGCAACTCAGATAGTGGGTCCTCGGTTTGCGGTTCTTCGCGGATGGGCCCTAGCCCGCTCCGCCCGGGCGACATAAGCCAATCTTTTACTTTGGAAATGAAAGTTTCTTGAGACATGGTTTGAGTTTTTTGAGTGATTTGAGTGGTCGTGATGGGTTTGTATGGAAGATTCGTGAGGAATACTCCAATGAAAAACGCTAAGAACTTAGCTTGATTTTTTCTTAAAAAGTACCCTTCTTCTGGCGCCAATTGTTGTGTCTAAAATATATCGATTACGGATAATGATGTGGCTTAAGGATCTTAGTGACCACAAACAATAAATGAATGAGATGGATCGCATTTATATCTTATGATTGGTTTGGAGAACAAATGTCGTAGTAGTAATTTTAAAAGAGGTTGGGTAAGATCATAAATTCTTTCTTTTTTGGTCATAAATATTTTGTATTTATATAGATTGGGAGAGTGGTGCTCACTCTCGGATTATAAATCTATAGAGGTGAAAGTAGCCACAGTTAGCATTAAATGTTACAAGATTGATGTGATGCGCTCTAGAGGTGCGTGGGGGAGGTCGCTTCAATGTAAAAAAGACCTCGCGACCACGATTTTGTACCTCAATGAGAAGTAATTCGGTTCTTTGAAGATTAGCCACTTTATATTATGACATGCGCTTTGCTTAAATGCCATTGCTTTGATTTTATCTTTTAGGCGTTGGCCGCCGCCCGTTGATGTGTATTCCTCCGAGCGAGGTGCTCGCCGCCCATCTCGGCAACCGAATCATCCATCCGCGGCGTTCATCCGCCTTTTTGGCGTTGGCCTTCGCTTGATGATGTGCATTCGGCGAGCGAGTGCTCTTCCCCATCCGGCGGCGAGATCATCGCGCTACGATGTTGATCGCCCGCTTTGTTAAGCGTTGGCCTTCATTGCGGCGATGTATATTTAAGCGGCGAAGTACTGCCGCCATCCGTGACGAGATCATCCACCTTTCCGGTGTTGATCTATCCGCCATTTAGGCGCGGCGCCGCTTGGCGATGTGTATTCCGCAAGAGAGGTGCTCGCCCGCCATCCGTGATGAGATAAATCTACGCTTACGGCGTTAAATACGCCTTTACGGTGTTGATCGGTCCCCATTTAGGCATTGGCCTTAAAGCGGATATGTGTATTCCATCGGCGAGTCTTATTCGCCGTCAAGCGATGAGATCATCCGTCTTTTACGGCGTTGATTTGCCGCATGCTTAGTGTTGACCTTTCACTTGGGCGTTGTGTATTCCATCGGTGAGGTGCTCTTCGCCCGTCCGGCGATGCGATCTTCGCCTTTATTGCATTCATCCGCCTTTATTGCGTTGATATCCCCTCTGTTAGGCTTTGGCCTTCGACGGCGATGTGTATTCCCGAGCGAGGTGCTAACCCGCAATCTCGGCGATGAGATCATCTGCCTTTATGGTGTTGATCTGCCCGCGCTTTTTAAGCGTTGGGCTTCCCCCGGCGATGTGTTTTCAATCGGCGAGTGCTCTTCGCCATCATCAAGCGACGAGATCATCCGCCTTCACGGTGTTTATCCTTTACGGCGTTGATACGCCAATTGGTAGGCATTGGAATTATGCTTGGCGATGTGTATTCCGCCGAGCGAGGTGTTCTTCCCCATCCCGGCGACGAGATCATCTGCCTTTACTGCGTTCATCCGCCTTTACGACGTTGATCTACCCGTCTTTAAAGGTGTTGGCCTTCTACTTTGGCGATGTGTATTCCGCCGAGCAAGGTGCTTTTGCCATCCCGATGGCGAGATCATCCGCCTTTCTGGCGTTTCATCCGCTTTTACAATGTTGATCTACCCACCTTTTAGGCATTGGCCTTTCCGCTGATGTGTATTCCGCCCGGCGAGGTGCTCTTCGCCATAGGTGATAAGATCATCTGCCTTTACAACATTTATCCACCTTTGGCGTTGATACGCCCGCCTTTTTAGGCGTTGGCCTTCTAACCCGGAGATGTGTATTCTCCGGAAGAGGTGCTCTTCACTATCCCGGCGAGATCATCCACCTTTACGGCGTTGATCCGCGCCTTTTAGGCGCCGCCTTCCGCCTGGGCGATGTGCATTCCGTTGGCGAGGTGCTCTTCGCCATCCGGCTGGTGAATCATGCGCCTTTACAACATTTATCACTTTTCTGGCATTGATCTTTGCTTGTTGAGCATTGGTCTTCAACTTTTGGCGATGTGTAATCCGCGGCGCGGTGTTCTTCGCCATCCAGATGGCGAGATCATCGCCCTTCTGGCGTTGATCTGCCCGCACAGGCATTGGCCTTAACGGTGACTATGTAATCCAGCCGGCGGTGTTGACCGCCCGTCAAGCGGCGAGATCATACGCCTTTACGGCGTTGATACGCCCGCCTTTTAGGCGTAGCCTTTCAACCGGCGATGTGTATTCCACAAAGAGGTGTTATTCGCCATCTCGGCGGCGAGATCATCCACCTTACGATGTTTATCCGCCTTTACGGGTTGATTTGCCCGCGTGTTGGGCGTTGACCTTTCGCTTTGGCGTTGTGTATTCCACCAAGCAAGTGTTCTTCGCCATCCTGCGATGCGATCTTCCCGCCTTTATGGCGTTCATCTGCCTTCTTGCGTTGATCGCCGCTTTGTTAGGCGTTAGCCTTCCCGCCTTTGGCGATGTGTATTATTCCGTAAAGCGGGCTCTTCGCCCGCCCGCGATGAGATCATCCGCCTCTATGGCGTTGATCGCCCACCTTTAGGCATTGGGCTTCCGCTTGGTGATGTGTTTTCGCCGAGCGGTGCTGTCGCCATCCGGCGGCAGATCATCCGGCGTTTATCCGCCTTTATGGCGTTTATTGGCCCTTCTGGCGTTGATATGCCGCGTTAAGCATTAACCTGCTTTGGCGTGTGTATTCACCGGCGGTGTTCTTCCCCATCTCGGTGGCGAATCATCCTCATTCTGACGTTCATCATCCCCTTACGGCGTTGATCTACCTGCCTTTTGGCGTTGCCTTCTATTTTGGCGATGTGTATTCGCGGCGAGGTGCTCTTCGTCCCGTCCGAGATCCCGGCGCGATTTATCCCACCTTTTCGGCGTTGATCTACCGTTTGTTGGCGTTGGCCTTCCGGCGGGTATGTAATATTCCACCGGCAAGGTGATCTATACCCGTCCGTGTGGTGAATCTTCGCCTTTATGACATTTATCGCCTTTACATCATTGATCGCGCAAATGCATTGGCATTGGCCTTCAGTTCGACGATTGTATTCGCGAGAAGAGGTGCTCTTCGCTATCGACAATGAGATCATCTGCCTTCTGGCGTTCATCGCCTTTATGGCGTTGATCTCGCCTTTAGGCATTGGCCTTCCGGTTGGCCGATGTGTATTAATAGGTGTGGTCTTCTTTTGCCGTCAAGCAGCGAGATCATTTCTGCTTTCAGCGTTTATCCGCCTTTGAGCGTTGGCCTTCGCGACGAAGATGTGTATTCCGCAAAGCAGTACTCTCTTGCCATCGAACAGCGAGATCATCGCCTTTCTGGCGTTGATATCTGCCGTTAGCATTATCGCCTTCTGGCGTTGATCGCCCGCTTTTGGCGTTGGCCTTCCTACGGCGATGTGTAATCCGCCCGGCGAGGTGCTGTCGCCATCGGCAGCGAGATCATTAGCACATAAAGCGTTCATCGCCTTCTGCGTTAATTTACGCGTATTAGGCATTTACCTTCGACGGTGTTGTGTATTCAGCAAGGCGAGTCTTCTTCGCCGTCAACAATCAATCTTAGCCTTTCTTGTGTTGATACGCCTTTGTTGGCGTTGGCCCTTCGACGCTTAAACTGATGTGTATTCGCGGGCGGTGCTCTTCGCCGTCCGCGATAGAGATCATCGACACTTTATGGCGTTGATACGCGCCACTTTTAGGCGTGGAAACTGCCCGGCGATGTGTTTTGCGCGGCGGTGCTCTTCTTATCCGAACTCACGAGATCATCGCCTTCCGCGGCGTTTATCGCCTTCTACGGCATTGATCTTATACGTTAAGCATTGGCCTTATCTTGGCGATATTATATTCCATGCGGCGGTGTTCTTCATCGGCGGCGAATCATCAGCCTTCTGACGTTCATCCGCTACGATGTTGATGCGCGCCGCTTTTAAGCGTTGGCCTTCAGACGGTGATATTCATATTGAAGGGTGCTCATCCCATCCGATGGCAGATCATGCGGCCTTTACGGAACTTCATCGCCTTTATGGCGTTCATCCACCTTTACGGCGTTCATCCGCCTTTCACGGCGTTCATCTACCCCACCTTTTAGGCATTGGCCTTAAGCCCGACGATGTGTATTCCGCGGCGAGTGCTCTTATCCGGCAACAAGATCATCCGCCTTTATGACATTTATCCACCTTTACGGCGTTGATCGCCCGCCTTTTAGGCGTTATCCTTCCGCCGGAGATGTGTATTCCTCTCGGCGAGGTGCTCTTCGCCATCCGTCCGACAAGATCATCCGCCTTCTGGCGTTGATCCTTCCTTTTAGGCGTTAGCCTTCTAAACCCGGTGATGTGCATTCCGGCGGCGAGGTGCTTTTCGCCATCCCGGCGATGAGATCATCGCTGCGGCATTTATATGCCTTTCTGCAGTTGTTGCCCGATTGTTAGGCGTTGGCCTTCGACCCGGTGATGTGTAATCCGTGCGGCGAGGTGTTCTTCGCTATCAGCGAGATCATCGCCTTTCACCGGCGTTGATGCCTTCGCTTTTAGGCATTGGCCTTTGGTTTGGCGGCGTGTATTCACCCGGCGAGTCTTCGCCATCGCCGACGGCGAGATCATCGCCTTTCGATGTTTATTTTCCTTTACCGCGTTGATTTGCCCGCGTGTTGGCGTTAACCTTCGGCGTTGTGTATTCCCCAAAGCGGTGTTCTTTGCCATCCTGCGTCACGATCTTCCCCTTTAGCGTTCATTCGCCTTCTGCGTTGATCGGCTGCTGTTGAGTTGCCTTTCGCTTGGCGATGTGTATTCCACGAGCAAGGTGCTCTTACGCGCCCATCCGGCCGATAGAGATCATCCGCCTTTATGGCGTTGATACGCTTTTTAAGCGTTAGGCTTGAGCAGGGATGTTTTTTCACGAGTCTTTCTTTCGCCATCCGGCCAGATCATCGCGCTATGGCGTTGATATACACTTTGTTAGGCATTAGACGCCGCCCGATGATGTGTATTCCGCCGGGCGGTATTCTTCCCCCATCCATCGGCAGAATCATCGCCTTTTATGGCGTTCATTAAGCCTTCGACATTGATCGCGCGCTTTTGGCGTTGGCCTCTTGTTTGGCGATATGTATTCCGGCGGCGAGTCATATACCATCCATCGTGATGAGATCATCACTTTCGGCATTTATATGCCTTCTGACGATGATCTGGCGCTTGTTAGGCGTTGGCCTTACTGCTTGGCGATATGTAATCCGGCGGTGTTCGCCGCCGTCCGGCAGCGAGATCATCGTATTTTCTGGCGTTGATCCCCTTTTAGGCATTTTCCTTTCCTTTTTGGCGTGTGTATTACACCGGCGAGTCTTTGTCGCCCGTCCGGCGGCGAATCATCGCCGCTGCGATGTTTATTCACCTTTACCCGTTGATTTGCCCGCGTGTTAGGCGTTATTAACCTTCCGCCGGCATTGTGTATTCCACCGTGAGGTGTTCCTCACCATCCCGCGATCGATCTTCGCCTTTATGGCATTCATCCGTGTTTACGCCGTTGATCTGCCCTTTGGCGTTGGCGTTGGCCTTCCGACCGGCGATGTGTATTCCGGCCGAAGCGAGTGGTGCTGCTGCCATCCTGCGATGAGATCATCCGCCTTTATGGCGTTGATCGCCCCGCCTTTTAGGGCGTTGGGCTTCCGCTTGGGATGTGTTTTTCGCCGAGGGAGGTGCTTATTCGCCATCCGGCGGCGAGATCATCGCCTTCATGGCGTTTCTCTTTTTTTTCGGCATTGATATACGTCTGTTATGCGTGGCCTTGTGCTTGGCGATGTGTATTCCGCCGGCGAGGTGTTCTTCCCCTATCTCGGCGGCGAGATCATCCGCTTTACGGGCGTTCATTCGCTTTACGGCGTTGATCTCGCCGCCTTTTAGGTGTTGGCCTTCTATTTTGGCGATATGTATTCCGGTAAGCGAGGTAATCTTCGCCATCCTTGCGATGAATACGTCCGCCTTTGCGGCGTTTATCGCGCTTTACGGCGTTGATCTACCACCATCATTGGCGTTGGCCTTACGCCCGGCGATGTGTATTCCGCAAAGCAAAAGGTGATCTCGCGCCATCCCGTGATGAGATCTTCCACCTTTCGACATTTATCCGCCTTTATGCGTTGATGCGCTTTCGTCGTTAGGCATTGGCCTTGTGCTTTGGCTTTGTGTATTCCACCAGCGAGGTCTTCGCCATCCGGCGATGGGATCATCGCCTTCGACATTCATCGCCTTTATGGCATTGATCTGCATGCCTTTTAGGCATTGGCCTTCGGTTCGGTGATGTGTATTCCCGGCGGTGTCTGCCGCCATCGGCGATGAGATCGCGCGCTACGGGGTTTGCCGCGCCCGAGATGTGTATTCCTGCGGCGAGTGCTCTTCGCCATCTGCGGCGGCGAGATCATCGCCTTCCACGGCGTTGATACGCCGCCTTTTAACATCTATCTACCTTCTGGCGTTGATACGCCCAGCATTGGCATTGGCCCTTAACCCGGCGATGTGTATCTGCTTTAGCGGTGTTCTTCGCCATCCAGGCAGCGAGATCATCACCTTTCTGGCGTTGATCGCCCGCCTTTAGGCATAGGCCTACTGCTTGGCCCGATGTGTATTCCACGCAAGCTAGGTTTTTATTCGCCATCCCAGCGATGAGATCATCCATCTTACGATGTTTTATCGCGCTACGCGTTGATTTGCCGCGTATTGGCATTTACCTTCCATTTTGGCATTGTGTATTCCACCGGTGAGGGCTCGTCATCCGCCGTCCGTGATGCGATCTTCGCCTTCTTTGCGTTGATACGCCCGCACATTGAGCGATGCCTTCCTCTTGACGATGTGTATTCCACGGCGAGTCTCTTCTTTGCGATCGCGATGAGATCATCGCCTTTATGGCGTTGATCGCTTTCCGCCTTTGGCGTTGGGCTTCTTGGGGATGTGTTTTCCACCGGCGAGGTGCTCTTCATCATCGGCGATGAGATCATTCTGCCTTCGCTGCGTTTATCCGCCTTTATGGCGTTGATATGCCGCTTTGTTAGGCATTGGCCGCCTGGCGGTGATGTGTATTCCGCCGCGGTGTTCTTCCTATCCGGGGATGAGATCATCCATCTTTCGCCGTTCATCATCCTTACGATGTTGATCTGCTTCGCTTTTTGGCGTTGGCCTTTGTTTTGGTGATGTGTATTCTCTGCAAGGCAAGGTGCTCTTCTTCACCATTCCCGCGATTAGCGATCGTCCGGCTTTATGGCGTTTATCGCTTGAGAAAAGGTGATCTTCGCGGTGTTGATCTACCGGCGACATTTATGGCGTTGGCCTTTCGCGCTTTGGCGTTGTGTATTCCGCCCGAGCAGGTGATCTTCGCCATCCGGCGATGAGATCTTTTCGCCATTCGACATTTATCCACCTTTCGCCGTTGATACGCTTTCGCGCATTGGCGTTGGCCTTTCAACGGCGATGTGTATTCCGCGGCGATCATTTGCCTTTTAAGCTTTTTCATTATCAGTTCGCCGATGAGATCATATTCCTTTCTGGTGTTAGCCATCTCGGCGAGATCATTTTTTAGGCGTTGGTCTTTAGCCGAGGATGTGTATTCCACGGCGATGTGCGTTTTCGCCATCCATGCATCCGTGGCGAGATCATTTGCCTTTATGGCATTTATCAGCCTTTACGGAGTTGGCCTTCGCTTTGGAGATGTGTATTCTCCGGGCGCTATTCTTTTTCGGCCATCGTCCGGCAAGATCATCGCCTTTCACGGCGTTGATCTACCGCCTTTTTAGGCATTGGCCTTCCGGCAGGCGCCTCCGGCGATGTGCATTTTATGCGTTCAACAGGTGCTCTTCCTTCCGTTGGGTGTTGCCGGCGATGAGATCATCGCCTTCTTACGGCATTTATCACCTTTATGGTGTTGATCGCCATCTCTTTTAAGCGTTGGCCTTCGGGGATGTGTTTCCTTTGGCGATCTTTGTAATCGACAATGAGATCGTCTTTATAGCGATGTTTATCTGCCTTCTGACTTTGATATATTTAGGCGTTGGCTTTATATCGGAGAGTGCTGTTCATCAAAGGCCAGATCATAGTCTTTTGGCGTTCATCCGCCATTGTCGATGTTGAGGCATTGGCCTTTTTTTATGTGTATTGCCTTGGCCTTCTTCATCCCGACGATGAGGATCGTTGTGTATTCCATGTTTGGTAGGCATTGCTTCTTTGGCGAGCGAGGTGATTTTGCCATCATCATCTTTATGTCATTTATTCTTTCGTTGATCTTTTTACGGCGTTTTATTCGCGATGTTTTTTGCGCTTGATCCTGACGATCACGCTTTTTAGGCATTCTACCGCCTTTACGGCATTGGCCTTTGGCTTGGCGATGTGTATTCCGCCGGCGAGGTCTTCTTCACCATCCCCGACAACGAGATCATCTGCCTTGTCATTGGCGTTTATCCTCCTTTCTGGCGTTGGCCCTTCCATTTCCGGGAGATGTGTATTCCTTCCGGGCGAGGTGCGCCATCCATCCGTGACGAGATCATCTGCCTTTACGGCGTTCATCGCCTTACGGCATTGATCTGCCGCATTTTAGTCGTTGGCCTTTCGCGTTTTGGCGATGTGCATTCGGGCGAAGCGAGGTGTTCTTTTCGCTATCCCGGTGATGAGATCATCCACTTTTACGACATTTATCACCTTTACGGCGTTGATTTGCACATTGGCGTTATGTGCATTGGCCTTCCGGCGATGTGTAATCCGCTTAGCTAGGTGCACACTTTTCGCCATCCCGTCGGCAGCGAATCATCGTGTTTTATGACATTGATCCGCCCGCCTTTTTAGGCATTGGCCTTCGCTTTGGCGATGTGTATTCTCGCAAAGCGAGGTGCTCGCCGCCATCCCGGAGATGAGATAGTCACCTTTTACGGCGGTTATCGCCTTTATGGCGTTGATCTACCCCGCGCATTGGGCATTGGCCTTCCGACGGCGATGTGTATTCCGCCGAGCAAGGAGATCTTCACCATCCGAGCGATGAGATCATCCGCCTTTACGACGTTCATCCACCTGTATGGCATTGATCCATCCACCTTTTGGCGTTGCGCCTTCCGCACGGCGATGTGCATTCCGCCGAGCAAGGTGTTCTTCGCCATCCCGAACGACATCATCGCCTTTATGGCGTTCATCCGCTTTACGGCGTTGATATGCCGCCTTTTTAGGCATTGGCCTTCGCCCGGCGATGTGTATTCCGCCGGCGAGGTGCTCTTCGCCATCGGCGGCGAGATCATCTACCTCTACAACATTTATCCGTCTTACGCCGCGTTGATTCCGCCCCACCTTTTAGGCGTTGGCTTCGCGCCCGGCGATGTGTATTAAGTCGGCGAGGTGCTCTTCGCCATCCCAAAGAACGAGATCGTCCGCCTTTTTGACATTGATCTACGCTGTTAGGCATTGGCCTTCCGCTTCAGCGATGTGTATTCCGCCGAGCAAGGTAATCTTCGCCATCCCGGCGACGAGTGTTGGGGAATTAATTGTCCGGATCTATTCGGGATGAATATTTAAATACAAATTTAATTCTAACAATTATTAGTAGCATGAATTAATCCTATATTAATTCAAATAATAATTCAACAACAAATAATGCATATAAACAGGTTCAAATAAATCCTACGCGAATTGAATTACTCTTGGTTTACTTGAACTAACCTTTTTGGAGTGGCAATCATTGAGAAGATGGACTTACCGTTGACACGAACACACCAAAAGACCTTCCCAAGTATTCCCAAGTCCTTGCTTTCGTCAATCGAATTGGTAGGATACTCGCGAACAATTAACAAAAGGGAAAAATAAATTATATGTTTGCACCACCTTTGTGGATTTCTAATTTTTTCAACACATGGAATTGCATTTGGGGATGAAAAAAAAATCATCCCCTATTTATAAGAGGTAGTGGCGATTTTTTCTTAGGAAAAGGGAGAAAATCTCTTTCTTGATCTCAAGAAATCTTGAATATATATCCAATATTTTTTTTTCTCCATAATTAAAATATTCCATAAAAATCCCACTCTCTTTTTGTTATGGAATTTTGAAAAAATGAGGATAAAGATTCAAGATTTGGATCTTCTTGAATTTAGGAGATATACTTGTATTCCAAGAATACATATCTTCCATAATATCTTTTCAAGAAAATCAAGAAAATCTTTCTTTTCCTTCTTTTTTTCTTTAATTTCGAAAATCCCCATATAAATAACCAAGTGGGAGATTTCTTGAATTTAATTCCAAGAATACATATCTTCATTCCGTAACAAAATTCAAAGAAAGTCTTTCTCCTTTTATTTATAATTTTCGAAAATTTTTTTTTGGAAAAATTAAGCAACCATAATTTATTTTATTTTAAACACCTTTTAGGTTATTGGACATTATGTTTGGGCTACTTGAGTGGCCTTTAGGAGAATTAAGATCGGACCTTCCAATGGATCTTGAATTTCCAATATTGAGCCACAATATTATTCAACCCCATAAATATTAATTAATCTCACTACATAATTAATATTGCACTATCCATCTTAACCCATATTACTGTTAATATGGCTCCCGGTTATTATTTCCCATGTTTAAGATTATCTAGTCCATTAATTAATTCAAGCCTTTGAAATAGCTTTCCATTAATTAATATATTTTTGTCCTGGTCAAGGAAGAGCGATTCAACATTATTATCCATAGGAAACTAATTCCACTTGCAAGATTTGGTATGATAAATCTTATGAACCTCCCAAGGGGGCCGTCGAACAAGCGTGCTTAATACGATTCTTCGTATTAAATCTTAGCAATCGCGTGTGACCAATAATATTGCCCAAGATATAAAGTTTTGAATCTCATTGATTCTCTACCCGTCATAAGTCAAAAGCAATAATTACTAACCACACGATTCTATTTAAGGGCGAAGATTAAGAAATAACAAACCCCGAGGTCTAATTCTTCCTAGTTGGTCTTTGAAGAATTTATCCTCATGTAGGTCCTATTCGATCATCAGTCATGCACTAGTGTAATCTCTTGGTCAAGACAAGCCAATCGAGCCTTACACTTCAACCTTTCACGATGGATTGTTCATTTCCATCTATGTCGTGAAGCGGTGTACTTTTTAGTTACAAGGGATTTTGTTAATTTAATCTTCCGTGATCCGGTATCACTAAATTAACTACAATGTAACACGCATCTTATTTATTGAAATGTTATGCGGTAAATATATGTAACATTCAATGATATTTAAAGCATCGGTGATAAATAATTTATTTGATAAATAAGACATAAATTTAGTTTGGTTATACAAAGTAAAAGCATACTTTCCAAAATATAACCCCCACAATCGAGATCTTCGGCGTTTATCCTTTTTTTACATTGCTCGCATTGGCGTTCGCCTTCCACTTCGGGCGATGTGTATTTCACCAAGCGAGGTGCTCGCCGCCATCGGCGATGAGATCATCTGCCTTTTACGACGTTAATCCGCTTTTTTACTGGCATTGATCCGCCCACCTTTTTAGGCATTGGCGCTTTGGCGATGTGTATTCACGAGGCGAGGTGCTCTTTAGGATAAGTGAGCACCAAGGTCGATCGATCGGATTGACTCCATAGTCATCGATTGAAAATAACTTCGAAAAGCGATTTGTTATAAATTGGTTTTTTCACACGGTATAAACTAGCTTCCGCGACAATCGGTTAAACCGATAGATACCGGAATCGATATGCCCTCGAAGCGTCAAGAAGTTGGATATCGATCAAAGCGATTCACTTGCACTTTGATCGGGCAACCGCAATCACACGTCGACCGCGAAAAAAGTTTTGAAGTCTATTCACGCCTCCCCTAGAGACTTACGCCCTCACGAAAACTCGTTGGGACCTACAAGTGGTATCGAGCGGTGGTTCTACGGACCACCGGCTTTGAATATCATCGGTTCTTGAGGAAGAACCTTTGTGGTCACTTTGAATGGTCTTGAAAAACCTTTTTCAAATCTCATTTGTTTTCAAACTCACGATCAACACATGGATGTATCATGATTTGCCTAAATTTTCCATTGATGAGTATGCAGACCGACCGGATACATGGAAACCATCCGGGATTAATAAGAGAATGATGAAAGTTCTTGAACGAGGACCCATCATCATCTATCATGACAACCCAATTTGTTGGAGGTGATCCGATTTTTGCGGTTGGAAGTCTTGTCGAAAAGAGTCACGCATACGATGGATCTTTGAGAGAAAGTTGTACACTCGATGGATCGATAGCGGACACATAATCATGAAGACCATGGACAAGATAACCGGAGAAAAGATAAAGTATCTCAAGATAGCCAAAGCAGATGTGGGATACACTTCTTTGAAATGTGTGTAGGAAATTATCGATTAAAGATAGCGGATCAAAATTTAATGGTGAAATTTGAAAAACTTAAGATCTTACCAAATGAAAGCATCAATGAGCTCGATGGAAAAATCACCATGCCGGTTAACAAGCCGGGAACTTGGGACGAGAGATGTCGATAAAGACATAAATTACAAGATCTTGAGATCTCGACTAAGAAGTGGGATATGAAAGTCAACGTAATAAAGGATTGTCAAGATATTGCTAAGACGGCCGAAGCAACTTTGTTCACGAGTCTTAAAGCTCATGAGTTCGATCGATCGAAAGAGGGCAAGAAGAAGAAGGCGAAGTCACTTTCTTAAAGCCACAACCGCCACATCACAATCATTTGCATTCAAAGCGACCATCAAAGAACTCAAAGTCTCTTGAACTCCATTGGAAATATTATAAGCCAAATCAAGCATTGCTTTGCTAACGAAAACTTGAAAAATCTAACATCCAACTTGGTAAGTATCGCAGATTTTCGGGGATTATCAAAAGCAATGAGAGAGGAGAGATAGGAGGCGGTGCCGGATCTCCGGAAAAGGACCGGATCGATGATCGAGAGAAGATAAGAAAAAAGATGATCGGTCCGATGAAAGAAGAGACAACAGTCGAGAGAGAAGAAACTCATTACAATCAACGGGTAAGTCACCGACATTGATTCTGAGATTTAAATGACTCACCCGGTAGAAGGAGTTAAAGTGGATCGTGGAGCATGTTTCAACTGTGAGAAACCAGTCATTCTGGCAGATTGCTCGGACGATTCCAAAAGAAAAGAAGATGTTTTAACAGACGAGAACAAAGATATAGAGCATAAAATCCATGGTTGCGATACATATGAGATCGATGATTCTTATCTACCTTACGAGGATTACGGCTACTCATCGTGAGAGGACTTTTTGTCCGATAAGCAACGCCGATGATTTCTATCACTACGATGATCGATGTTCTCATCGATGAAGACATCTGTCTCATGGCTAAGGAGGAAGACCAATCTGAGGTAACCTCTAAACCTTACGCTTTCTTTCGGTTTCCACATCAGCTATGATTAGCACACCTGTTGGAGAGATTGACTTGCAGCTATATTCTTAGCAATTGCTTGATGATCTCTCTAACGCAGTAGACACTTATACGATAATGGAAGCCAAAAATGATAAGCTAAGGATTGAAAATACTCCGATTTTTGTTAAGGAAAAATGTCGGTAGAAGAATAGGTGAACTAAAATCGGAAATGGCGCTCAAAAGATAATCAAGAACGTAAAGTTCGAAAGTTAACTCTTCGATCGGGGAGAAAGCAGATTAAGGAATAGCTAGTTATCAATAAACAACAAGCTGATGATTTTAAAATCCTACAAGCCAAGTTTGATGATCTCTTCCTACTACATGAGAGTCTGAAATTAACTGAGGATAGTTTACGTAAGAAAATACAGGTTTTCATGAAATCTTCTAAAACCGTTCAGGATATGAACAACTATTTCCGTACGACAACTAATAAGAAGGTTTATGGGTATGAAAACCCTTCTACTTCCTCAAAAGCTCCGTCTGATTCACTTAAAAAAGGTTCAAACTAGTTTCTGATATAGATACACAAAAAGCAAAATATGTATCTGATAAGGGAAAGAGACCTGCTGAACAAGTAAGACAAGTGCCCAATCAGAAAGGGAAAATAAATGGACCTCAATCGATTAAGCATCGGTAGGAATCAACGAGAAGAACCGGTTCTTGAAGAGACCTCAACTTTCGATCGGCCAGATTAGGTATCAGAAAAGACAACCTGTCAAAGGGAAATTTAATCTGAAACCTAATCAGGGTCAGCTTCCTAACAAGCAAGCTAAATGTAAACTTCTAGGACCAATTATGCCAAAAAGATATGAATCTTTCAATGGTAGCAGTCGTACCTACCCTTACAATCAGAAACCTAGGGTCACTTTACTTTTTGAGCCTCTTGGGTTAAAAAAAGACAAACAAAAAAAAATCCCCCAAGTCTTTGATTCACTTAAGGCTCACACAAATAATCATACCGATCGGAATGCATATGAAGAGATGTATGATTATGTAGATGTTTATGGGGAGACAAATCATCCTTACGATCTATCGATTACAATAGAAGTGCTCTGTTTGTATGGATCCTAAAACCAACTCTAACCCTCGGGACCCAATCCAAAAAAGGGTACCTAAAGCTTGATTTGATTGCAGGTTCGCGTGGGTTTGGCCAACAAAGGAGGTGTACAAGCAACTATCTGGTACATCGATAGTGGATGCTCAAGGCATATGACTGGAAGCAAACATCTCCTTAGCTCTTATACAGAACAAGAAGGCCCACGTGTACTCTTTGGTGATGATAACTTTGGTTTTTACGGAGGATTGAGAACCTTAGAGAATGATGATGTCTGATTCTTTGGAGTCTCGTATGTAGAAGGTTAAAAGCATAACCTATTATCGGTTTCACAATTATCGACAGCGATTGGTGTTGAGTTCTCGACCGATCAATGTACTATCAAGAATCGAGCTACTCACGGATCTTGTTAAGCGGTTCAAGGAAAGGTACAATTTATACAACAAATTGGAAGAGTTGTCCAAGAAATGCATGCACGATTGTTAAGAGTTCCAAAAGTAGCGATTGGCTCGACCAAAAAGAATGAGTCATCGAACTTTAAAACTCTTAACAAGATAGCAAAGATGTCTTTGGTTGAGGACTTCGAATGAGGTATTCTCTAAGGATCGGACATGTCGCGATGTCGGAAGGGAAAAACGAGGTTAAAGCCTCATTCAAGGAATCCTGGACCAAACATCTAGTAGAGTATTACAAACCGCTCCATATGGACTTATTTGGACCGATTACACCGGTCGATCTTAACGGACGAAAATACACTCGTAATCGTGGATGATTATTCCAAGTTTTACAGGTTGTATTCTTGTATAAGAAGAATGAGACAACAACAAAAGATACGAACTTTCAAGAAACTACAAAAGCGAAAAGGGTGTCGATTATAGTGAAAATCATATCGGATAAAAGGTACATAATTTACGAACTCTTTTATTATTGATTTTTGCACTAAGTTTGGTATACAACATGAGACATCAATTTTGCAAGAACGCCATACAATGAGAATGGTGTAGCGAGCGGAGAAAGCAGAACACTCAAGAAAGCTTTCGACTATGTTATTTGAACATGCAACACCAAGTCGTTTACGCGTAGAAGCCATCAATCTTGCATGCCACACTCGTACGGATGCTCTCGACTAAGGCTCACTACAAAACACCCTATGAAGCGTGGAAAGGGCGAAAACCTCGTGTTTCTTACTTCCATGTTTTTGGTGCAAGTGTTTCATACACAATGGGGGAAGAGTAAGTTGAAGACTTTTGAGGCCAAGTCGGGATGAGGGTATATTCTTAGGATATTCCTCATCCGGCCAAGGCCGGGGGTTTACAACAGGCAAACCCTAGTTGTGGAAGAAACACCTCATGTGGTCTTTGATGAGACATCTTCCAACAAGAGAAAATCGACTCGAGAACAAAGAAGTACCAGTTCAATAATTTGCACGAATTACGAAAATGGATCAGCTAAGTATCAAGGAAAAAGGATCAGAACACGTAACAGTGTATATTCCAGATCTTGCTGATTCACTAGGTCAATCAGACCCTAAGGCACATACTGTTGTCAATGAAGAAAGAAATGCGGTGAGGCAAAGTATCAAGTGAACCATAGGGTTCAGGGGAACACCTGAAGTTCCTACGGACAGACATCAGCACATGATGAGTCCAACATCAGCTGAGACTTGTCCATGTCAAGTGGATCATAATTCTGCACCACTCCCAATCACTAGTAATGAACTACTATCAGAAGAGGATGATGTTCTCCAAACAGATGCAAATCAGAAAAGAAAGACCTCATTAACGATCATCCAACCTGATCGATCATCCGGAGACCCATCGATAGAGTAAAAACTAGACATCAAATTCATTGAAAGTGCCATGTATTGTTTTTATCTGTCTTTGAAGGAACCAACTGAAGTAGAGGAAGCTCTACAAGATGCTAACTGGATTCTAGCCATGCAAGAAGAACTAGAACGGTTTGAAAGGAATCGGGTTTGAAGGCGGGTGGATGGACCAACCCATCAAGATGTGATTGGCACAAAGTGGGTATTCAAGAACAAGAGAGATGAGAATAATGTCATAACGAAATCTGGCAAGACTTGTTTCTAAAGGGGTATTCACTCGGAAGGAATTGATTATGATGAGACCTTTGCACCGGGCCGTTTCGTCTGGAAGCCATTCGTTTTTTTTTCGCATATCGCCTACGGAGGATTTATTGTGTATCAGATGGATGTTAAGAGTGCATTCTTAAATGGGGTACTAGCTGAGGAAGTTTATGGTGAACTTGAACAACCTCCAGGCTTTGAAAAAGGCGACCAGGTGTACCGTTTAAGAAAAGCTCTTTATGGCGCAAACAAGCTCCTCGAGCTTGGTATGATCTCTCTCGGTTCTTGATAGAGCGGTGGTTTCACTAAAGGAATAGTGGACATAACCTTATTCATAATAAAAGATGGAGAAGATATTTTGATGGTTCAGATTTATGTGGACGACATCATCTTCGGATCTCCCAACAAGAGTTTATGTGAAAAATTCAGCAAGCTGATGCAAGGAAAGTTTGAGATGTCCATGATGGGTCAGATGAGTTACTTTCTGGGTTTACAAGTTAAGAAAAGTACAGAAGGGATATTCATCTACCAGGCGAAGTACACTAGGAGTTTATTGGCTAAGTTTGGAGTTCAAAGCGTAAGGAAGCCATAATTCCTATGATATTTGGATTCAAGATGGATCGAGATGAGAATGGTCGAAAAAACTAATCGAAAAGAATATAGGGCTCTCATTGGATCTTTACTATACTGTTGCCAAAGAAACCGGATATCACTTTTTGCGGTGGGTGTATGTGCTTTAGATTTGAGCAAATCAATGCAAAGCCACGGAAGGCGACTAAGCGGATTCTTAAGTATCTGAAGGGACAATAAACCTTGGTTTATTTTACCCATCGATGATAATCTAGAGCTTAGTTGGTATTTCGATTACGATTATGGAGGTTTGCGAAATTGACAGAAGTCAACCTCGAGGAACATGTCGGTTTTAGGTAAGTAAGCCGGTCTCGTGGTTTTCAAAAAAGCGACATCGATTGCGACATCTACTACTAAAAGCGAGAATATATGGTTTGCAGGAAGGCGTTGCTCTAAAGCTGCTCCCGGCTTAGTCGGTGAGGGATTATAACATTGTAGCTAAAAATGTACCTATATTCGTAGCGATAATAGTCTTTATTGCAATCACTCGAGAATCTGTTTCACATACAAGATGCAAGCATGTGGATGTGGACACCATTTTATAAGAGATCATGTTGAAAAGAAGAATATCATAATGGAAAAGATCCATCTTGATAAGCGAAAAGTCGATATTTTAACCAAGCCACTAGGTGAGATCGATTCAGAGATTTATGCAATGAGCTAGGGCTTACGGATCTTGGAGAAAAAGCACGAGAAATGTTTGGTGGATTGATCTTCAGAACCAGCTGGTTAAGGGACTAACCAGGTTAAGAGGAATCGATTGAGTTAGGTATCTCAATCGATCGAAAGATCGTCAAGGAACCGATATGAGAAGGCTTTATCGAGATAAAAGAACGGATTAGATTAAAGAATTATCGATTAAAGGAAATCGATCGGTTTGGTTGTTTCATACTTTGTAAGTCGATTAATTAATGTTCAACAAGCAAGTTACATAAGATTAAAGATTCAATCACATAAGGAAGCAGAAAATACAAAACAATGGAATAATAGAAATTTTCATTGATAAAGAAGGGAGGTCGATTTACATTACAAGTTACAAGTACAAAAAGGACGGGAGGTCATTACATAAACCATAAACCGAAAACCCTAAGCCTAACCCTAGAAGGGAGAGAGACTTTAAAGATTTTAAAGCTCGATGCTCCCATTTTCCCCCACTTAACCCTAAAAAGGGGTGTGAGAGGCTTTGAAATAATCCTAAAGCCACCCTCGGGCTTGAGTTAGGGGCGAGAGGCGGCATTGAAGGATTTCTAAGCCGAGCCCCTAGTCCTAAAATCAATGGGCTCTCCGGTTTGTTAAATGGGACACAAGTGCCAAAGATGTGGTCCAAAGACCATATGGCCACAAGTGTCGCATGAAAATATTGAGTTTGATATACGATGATCAGCTGTTATCTGATCAAAATCGGATACCAAACTCATGTTTTGTATCAGACTGAGTCTGTTGATGCTAATTCCATCATCTCGATGGGCACACAAGGTGCATACAGTTAGGAGAAGTGTCTTCGCATTTGCGATAAGAGATTCCGCGCCTCGGTGGTAGAGAAGCTTAGCAATAATTGTATGTGTAATCTTCGATGATGACGAAGCGATAATAAAGGGACACACATGGTTGATTTGAAAAGTGAAATCATTTGAAAAGGGTAAAGGTTTTTGTCGGAAGTTTCATAGGAAATAAGGGTTCATCGGAAAACATGCAGTATAAGCTAAATAAAGAAGATGAATGGTTTATGTTGTGTTGTTTGCCTAAATCCCCAGATCCTTTTATAGAAGAAAAGCAGGGGTATAGGTGAAAATTTAATTTTCTCAAAACCCTTGAGAGAAATTTGCACCACAAGGACAGCGCGTAGGAAACACGCGATCGATGATTGGATAAACTACATTATTGATATCCCAAAGTATCCGGACTATTATTACGAATGTCAAATCGTTGCCGACTTAGGGAATCGAGGCGAATCTCCGATTTTCCAAGACTAAGTTTTGGTCAGAACACTTATTCCAAGAATTGACTTGTCTGAGTAGAATCAAATTAGGTCAACTGAAATCTGATTAGATAAGAGACTGATCAAATGAGGAAGAGCAGTTGAGTATGATACCTCAATAAATAAGATAAATCAGTCAATAAGTAATCAGAAATAACAGTTGAAGGGGAACTTTCGATCGGGAAGATCGAAAAGGAAATATCGGGCCTAAAGTGGAGCGGATCGGTTGATCGGTTGGGAAATTATAAGGATTAGGCGTAAAACTAAGATCAACAAGTGGTATGCAGACGGACTTCAAGTGGTATTGGTGATTAGAATATCGATCAACCGAATCGCATTTTTGTTTCTTTGTTTACTGCTTACATATCTGAAATTATCTGATAATATTTGTCTTTACTGTACACATACTTTTGTTACGCATACCCTGCAAAGTATTTAATGCGGACGTGGGATATATGTATTAAATGCTACTAAATGTGTTTTTAAATCCAAAAGGTAATCGTGCATGCATATCCTGACCACACGATCAAAACCGCTAAATCAGGATCGTTTATCCGTTTCAAACGTTTGATCTTCTAATCTCGATTTTCCCTCCTTTTTATAAGCTTCATCAAAACCCTACCAGAGTATTTTTCTCAAAATTCTTGCGATTTATTCTCTGCAAACTCACAATTATCTTTCTGCGATTCAAAGTGTTCTTACGATTCAACATGTTTCAAAATCGAAAAGTAGAATCTGGTAATTTCTGGTTATTTGATGAATTACTTTCCTAAAATCCATTGAACATATAGATTACGTCTATTTATGTTATCATGTGTTATGCCTTATCATTTCTTGATATCCGTATGTATTCATCGATTACTAGGTCTGGGAATAGGTCTGCTAATCAATATATGATATCTTTATGGTTATGCACAAATTTTAATTGAGTCTATCTTATTGTAGATGGCCACTCACGGATTGGGCAAATTATGTGTAACTATGAGGATTTGGCAACCAAAATTATTGAAGACAAATTTGTAAGGTTTGGTGTTACATGGGATCCAGAATCAATGGAGGTGGAACAAATTCTGAGAAGGTGCGATCTCGAAAAAATACTATCTCCGCTCTTTGCAATCCGATGAATGTAAGATGAGGCATTAGAATTCTTGAGGAATTTGAAGGTGGACAAAAAAATCACGGAGATGATGGTGATTTCTTGATAAATGGAGAGGATATCGGACTTACAAATCTTGATATAACTTCATTTATTCAACTTTGCCTAAAGGAAACATCTCTCCGCTCGCTCTGGGGAGAATGAAAACGAACCGATCGAGGAATGAACTCTTGAGAGGTGATAAACACGGACCGTAGGCTTTGTCGCCTATGTTGAAAACGAAATACTATTTGTTGTTTGACATTACATCAAAAACAATCATGGGTATCTCGTTAAAGCCCGGATGGATTAACAAATGTAAAAATGTATAGTATGATTTGCTATTATCGATGGAGCCAAAAATATTAATTGGCATGGTTTCACGAAGGCTATTACGATCTAAGAACATGACAAGTTTGGAGTTAGTGAGCAGAGACAAGTCTATCTGAAGAAGAGAATCGGCAATCTCAACAAGGTTGCGGTCATTACGAAGGACAAGATGCCCAATCTTTGAATGGGATCGAGCGGACTAAAGTCCTACAAGACCTTTCTCTCAACCACAAATCATCTATGGGCCATCGATGATGATATGTGGCCCACCCCCTAAGACTAAGAAAAGGGAAAAACAAAAGGAGGCATTCGCCAGAATCGATGCTCCCAAAAGAAGAAAGAGAAAACTGGTAAAGGCTGGGAGAAGAGACCAAAGAAGGTAAAAGCAGCCGCCATGACTCTTTTTTTTTCGGAAGACGAGTCGAGATGAAGAAGGAGTGCGGATCAACTTTGATCTTGCAGAGATCTCTTTGGAACATCGATAAGCAAAGCTTCTCAAGTTGAGAGCTCGCCGAGAACAATCGAGAAAAAGTAAGGGGACTAACGATCTCCTTCACCTCAATCTCACGCCGATTCACCACTCAGACTTCTAGGCTGGGGCATATCTCTCCTTCTTTTCACCGCCGCGAACACGAAAGTTCACCGATTCGCGAACCAATAAGATCTGGCTGCGAGAACTAGACGACTTGTCGCTCTGGCCAGAACCTCTGCAGATTCATCCAATCAGCCAACATCCAGCTACTCAGACACCACCAGAACCCTCTACATCTCATCAACCGGAACCTGGTCGATCTGAACAGATGATTCCCGAGTCCAGATCATCCAAGACCATCACCGGGAAAATGGTCAGAATGAGAATTGAACGCGATATTGATGAGTTGTACCCGGAGTTGGTAGCCCATCCTGTTATTCGAGAGGAAGTAATGGAGATCCTCACCTGGAAAGATCTCCGGTTGAAGAACTTCTCAGATTTCATGATCATTATTGAACAGATGGGAGGTGCTGATGCATTCGCAGATTTTGATTTCAACATGAAGAAATCTGCTCAGGTAGGATCACCAGCTGAACTAATAACTGCTGAAGCGATCAAAGCTCTGATCCACAGAAATCTCGGAATAATTGAATAAGTTAAACTGGAGGTTGTTGCAGAAACTCCTAAGGAAGATGATCCTATGAAGGATGTGGGAGTTGCTTGGAATGGGGCGATCTTTCGATACATGACCGACCATTTGAGGCGCAATAAACAATGGAAATGATCGGTGATGATGCAAAATATTCACGCAACACACATCACCACGATCAACTTCGGGAGATCGATCGTGTTTTTAAAGATCTTACGAAAAAGAAGAAGTTGAGGGAGTGTTGGCCAATGAACTTAGCAACACAATAGCTGATCAGAGGCAGATTTTGTCCTCAAAGAAATAACAGATCAACAGGAATTGGCTATTTCCTGGATTGAAGCAATCAAAGATCAGTTCTCTCAAACCGTGACCAACCTAACTGCTGAATTTAAGAAGACAGTTGACGACAAGTTAGTTCAGGTTGATCAACAACAAGTTTCTCTTCTAATGGTCACAGAAAAGCTTGAAATGACTGAAGATAAACTTGATAAACTCATTCTTACCCTCTCTCTCTGCCGTTGAATAAGACCGAAATTTGATCTCAAAGATTCAAAATCTATCTACTCAAGCTCAAGGTTTATCTGTTGAAGATCTTAACAAGGACATATCAGTCAGCTTTGGATCTCTGACTTCCCACCTCAATGCTCTTTTTGATCAAACCAAAAAGGGGGAAGGACAGGTTGAGAAACCAACTGACTTCATCAGAACAACAGAAGAACTGATTCAGACAGTTGAATCCTATGGCCAGAGACTAGACCATCTGGATCTGTTTGCTAATGAAATTTCTGGGAAGATGGAGAAGTCAAAAGCAAGAAAGTTAGTTGCGGGTGCTGGGACATCAAAACCTGTACAAGCCACTTAGACTAAGAGAGTCACGAAACACAATGACTAAGCGGATACATGCCGATAAGGGGGTGAAACCTATCTAAGGAGTTGAAGAAGCTCGAATTAGTGAAGAAGAAAGAAGAGCAGAAAAATTGGCAGAGGCAGAAGATCTGAAAAAGAATTATAGATCGAGGGCGAAGAAAGGCAAAGCCGGAAAATCTAGGCCAGAACCTCAGTTGCCAGCAAGAGTTGATGAAATCATTGATCTGTCTTTACGGCGTTTATCCGCCTTTACGGCATTGATCTATCCGCCTGTTAGGCATTGGCCTTCCACTTCGGCGATGTGTATTTTACCCAGCGAGGTGTTCTTCGCCATCCCGGCGACGAGATCATCCGCCTTTACGGCATTTATCCGCCTTTACGGTGTTGATCTGCCCACCTGTTAGGCGTTGGCCTTCATCTTCGGTGATGTCTACTCCTCCGAGCGAGGTGCTCTTCGCCATCCCGATGATGAGATCATTTGTCTTTACGGCGTTTATCTGCCCGTCTTTTAGGCATTAGCCTTCTGCTTTGGCGATATGTATTCCGCCGAGCGAGGTACTCTTCGCCATCCTGGCGACGAGATCATCCGCCTTTATGGTGTTTATTCGCCTTTACGGCGTTGAGCTGCCTGCCTATTAGGCGTTAGCCTTCCGCTGCGGCAATGTGAATTCCGCCGAGTGAGGTGCTCTTCGCCATCCCGGCGACGAGATCATTTGCCTTTATGGCGTTTATCCGCCTTTACAACTTTGATCTGCCCACCTTTTAGGCTTGGCCTTCCGCTTCGGCGATGTGTATTCCGCCGAGCAAGATGCTCTTTGCCATCCCGACAACGAGATCATCTACCTTTATGTCGTTTATCCGCCTTTAAGGCGTTGATTTGCCTGCCTGTTAGGCATTGGCCTTCCAGTTCGGCGATGTGTATTCCGCCGAGCGAGATGCTCTTCACCATCCCGGTGAAGAGATCATCCGCCTTTACGGCATTCATCCACCTTTACGACATTGATCTGCCCGCCTTTTAGGCAATGGCCTTCCGCTTCGGCGATGTGTATTCCGCCGAGCGAGGTGCTCTTCGCCATCCCGGCAATTAGATCATCTACCTTTACCGGCGTTCATCCGCAATTATGAAATTGATCTGCCCGCCTTTTAGGCATTGGCCTTCTGCTTCGGCGATGTGTATTCCGCAGAGCGAGGTGCTCTTCGCCATCCCAGTGATGTGATTGTCCGCCTTTACGACGTTTGTCTGCCTTTACGACATTGATCTGCCCGCCTGTTAGGCGTTGGCCTTCCGATTCGGCGATGTGTATTCCTCCGAGTGAGGTGCTCTTTGCCATCCCGGCGACAAGATCATCTGCCTTTACGACGTTAATCTACCCACCTTTTAGGCGTTGGCCTTCCTCTTCGGTGATGTGAATTTTGCGGAGCGAGGTGCTCTTTGCTATCCCGGCGATGAGATCATCCGCCTTTACGGCATTGATCTGCCCACCTATTAGGCATTGGCCTTCCGCTTAGGCGATGTGTAATCCGCCGAGCGAGGTGTTCTTCGCCATCTCGGCGACGAGATCATCCGTCTTTACGGCGTTGATCTGCCCACCTTTTAAGCATTGGCCTTCTGCTTCGGCGATGTGTATTCCGCCGAGCGAGGTGCTCTTCGCCATCCCGGCGACGTGATTGTTCGCCTTTACGACGTTGATCTGCCCGCCTGTTAGGAGTTGGCCTTCCGCTTCTGAGATGTGTATTCCACCAAGCGAGGTGCTCTTCGCCATCCCGGCGATGAGATCTTCTGCCTTTACGGCGTTTATCCACCTTTATGGCATTGATCTGCCCATCTGTTAGATGTTGGCCTTCCGATTCGGCGATGTATATTTCGCCGTGCGAGGTGCTCTTCGCCATCCTGACGACAAGATCATCCGCCTTTACGGCGTTCATCCGCATTTACGACATTGATGTGTATTACGCCATTTAGGTGTTAGCCTTCCGCTTCGGCGATGTGTATTCCGCCGAGCGAGGTGCTCTTTGCTATACCGGCGACGAGATCATCCGCCTTTACGGCGTTGATCTGCCCGCCTATTAGGCGTTGGTCTTCCGCTTCGGCAATGTGTATTCCAGGGGCTCTTCACCATCCCAGTGACGAGATCTTCTGCCTTTACGACGTTGATCTGCCCATCTGTATTGGCCTTCTTCTTCGGCGATGTGTATTCCGCCGAGCGAGGTGCTCTTCGCCATCCCAAAGACGAGATCATCCGCGTCAAAGATTTATCCACCTTTTATCCACCTTGATTGCTTTTGTGCATTGGCCTTCTGCTTAGGCGATGTGTATTCCACCGAGCGAGGTGCTCTTTGTCATCCCGATGACGAGATCATCCTCCTTTACGACATTTATATGCCTTTACGGTGTTGATCCGCTATCTGTTGGCGTTGGCCTTCCATCATATGGCGTAGGTGTATTCCGGCGAAGAGGTTCCGCCATCCCGGCGACGAGATCATCCGCCTTTACGGCAATGATCTGCCCGCCTTTTAGGCTTGGCCTTCCGCTTCGGCGATGTGTATTCCGCCGAGTGAGGTGCTCTTTGCAATCCCGGCGACGAGATCATCCGCCTTTACGGCATTAATTTTGCCCGCTTGTTAGGCATTGGTCTTCCGCTTCGGCGATGTGTATTCCGCCGAGCGAGGTGCTCTTCCCCATCCCGACGATGAGATCATCCGCCTTTACAACGTTCATCCACCTTTATGGCGTTGATCTTCCCGTCTGTTAGGCGTTGGCCTTCCACTTCGGCGATGTGTATTCCGCCGAGCGAGGTGCTCTTCGCCATCCCGACGATGAGATCATCCGCCTTTACGGAGTTGATCTGCCCTCCTTTTAGGACTTGGCCTTCCGCTTCGACGATGTGTATTCCACCGAGCGAGGTTCTCTTCGCAATCCCGAAGACGAGATCATCCGCCTTTACGGCGATGATCTGCCCGCCTTTTAGGCGTTGGCCTTCCGCTTCGGCGATGTGTATTCCGCCGAGCGAGGTGCTCTTCGCCATCCCGACAATGAGATCATCCGCCTTTACAACATTTATCCGTCTTTACGACATTGATCTGCCCGCCTGTTAGGCGTTGGCCTTCCGCTTCGGTGATGTGTATTCCTCCGAATGAGGTGCTCTTCGCCATCCCAGCGATGACATCATCCATCTTTACGGTGTTCATCCGCCTTTTAGGCATTGGCCTTCCGTTTCGGCGATGTGCATTCCGCCGAGCGAGGTGCTCTTCCCCATCCCGATGATGAAATCATCCGCCTTTACGTCGTTTATTCATCTTTACGGCGTTGATCTGCCTGCCTATTAGGCATTGGCCTTTCGCTGCGGCGATGTGTATTCCGCCGAGCGAGGTGCTCTTTGCCATCCCGGTGATGAGATCATCCGCCTTTACGACATTGATCTGCCCATCTTTAAGGCTTGGCTTTCCGCTTCGGCGATGTGTATTCTGCTAAGTGAGTTGCTCTTCGCCATCCCGGCGATGAGATCATCAGCCTTTACGGCGTTTATCCGCCTTTACGACGTTGATTTTGCCCGCTTGTTTGGCATTGGCATTCTGCTTCGGCAATGTGTATTCCGCCGAGCGAGGTGCTCTTTGCCATCCCGGCGACGAGACCATCCACCTTTACAGCGTTCATCTGCCTTTACGGTGTTGATCTGTTAGCCTTTTAGGCATTGGCCTTCCGCTTCGGTGATGTGTATTCCGCCGAGCGAGGTGCTCTTCGCCATCCCGGCTACAAGATCATCCACCTTTTCGACGTTTATCCACCTTTACGGCGTTGATTTGCCCGCATGTTAGGCATTGACCTTCCGCTTCGGCGATGTGTATTCCGCCAAGAGAGGTGCTCTTCGCCATCCCAGCGATGCGATCTTCCTCCTTTATAACATTCATCCACCTTTACTGCGTTGATCTGCCCGCCTGTTAGGCGTTGGCCTTCTGCTTCGACGATGTGTATTCCGCCGAGGGAGGTGCTCTTCGCCATCCCGGCGATAAGATCATCTGCCTTTATGGCGTTGATCTGCCAGCCTTTATGGCGTTGACTTTCCCCGCCTTTTAAGCTTTGGGCTTCCGCTTTGACGATGTGTTTTCCACCGAGCGAGGTGCTCTTTGCCATCCCGACGACGAGATCATCCACCTTTACGACATTTATCCACCTTTACTGTGTTGATCTGCCCGCCTGTTAGGCATTGGCCTTCCGCTTTGGCGATGTGTATTCCGCCGAGCGAGGTGTTCTTCGCCCTCCCGGCGACAAGATCATCCGCCTTTACGGCGTTTATCCACCTTTACGATGTTGATCTACCCGCCTGTTAGGCGTTGGTCTTCCGCTTCGGTGATGTGTATTCCTCCGAGCGAGGTGCTCTTCGCCATCCAGGTGACGAGATCATCTGCCTTTATGGCGTTCATCCGCCTTTACAGCGTTGCTCTGCCCGTCTTTTAGGCATTGGCCTTCTTCTTCGGCTATGTTCATTCCGTCGAGCGAGGTGCTCTTTGCCATCCTAGCGACGAGATCATCCGCCTTTACGGCGTTGATCTGCCCGCCTGTTAGGCATTGGCCTTCCACTGCGGCAATGTGAATTCCGCCGAGCGAGGTGCTCTTCGACATCCCGGTGACGAGATCATCTGCCTTTATGGATTTTATCCACCTTTAAGGCTTTGATCACAAAGGTTGGCCCCGCCGGCGATGTGTATTCTTTGGCGAGTTCTCTTCGCCATCCCCGCGACGAGATCTTCTACCTTTATGGCGTTTATCCGCCTTTACGGCGTTGATTTGTCTGCCTGTTAGGCATTGGCCTTCCACTTTGGCGATGTGTATTCCGCCGAGCAAGGTGCTCTTCGCTATCCTGGCGAAGTGATCATTCGCCTTTATGGCGTTCATCCGCCTTTACGACGTTGATCTGCCTGCCACTTAGGCATTGGCCTTCCACTTCGGCGATGTGTATTCCGCCGAGCGAGGTGCTCTTCGTCATCCCGACGATGAGATCATCTGCCTTTACTGCATTTATCCGCCTTTACGACATTGATTTTCCTGCCTACTAGGCATTGACCTTCCTCTTTGGCGATGTGTATTCCACCGAGCGAAGTGCACTTCACCATCGGCGACGAGATCACCCGGCTTTACAGTGTTCATCCGCCTTTACAGCGTTGATCTACTCGCCTTTTAGGCTATTGTGACCTAGATTTTACATCTAAGGCAACTTAATGTTATTAAATGGGATCAATCAAGTAACAAGTAACAAATAGGAAATAGACTCAAATTTGGTTACCCAGATCGTCTTTTGAATAAGACTACGTCTGGAGGCGCCCAAGCCAGGTGTATTTTATTACTCTTTTCTGCCTAGAGTTCTAAGATTTCGTCCCTTTACAATGGATAATACAAGTTGAATTTATAGACAAGAAATTACGGTACACTCCTCCGTGGGCTTCCTTCGATGGGCTTGTCAAGCTTCCAGCCGCCAGAACTAGGGTTTTATCGGTCAATCCCGTGATTTCCGCGTATGGATACACTTGCCTTGCTTACCCCGCGATATCCGCGCTCTTGGTCACCCATATCCTTGCTATAAATACCCATCTGAGGTTGCCTCCGTCTTGTGGTCTTTTCCAAGGTCGAATGCGACTTTCTCATTTCTTTTAAGCCGTGCGACCTTCTCCGCTCCGAGGTAGTCGCCATGCGGCTCCCGATTCTTATCGAGGTCGCTCTAACCGGTCATCTGATCCGGGTTGGATTATTCTATGGTACAACAATTGCCCCTCAAGTCGAGGTCGAGTGCCCGCATCGGGACCTAGGGTTGATTTGTAACTTGATCTTCCTGGGGAGAATTGACCTCGGGAAGCATTCCTGAGATGCCTGATTAGTTGTGGGAAGATGGACTGTTGCGTCGATTCTTGCGAGATTTGATGGATTTTCTATGATGATGTTGCTGGTGGATGAGGTCATGCGCCGCAAGCCTCTCCAATCGGGGAACGCGATGTAGATTACGCGTGACTTGCGCGACTTTGTTTCTTTGAGAGGGATCCGACTTATGTTTTTATTGCACTTTGACCCCCGTTCCCTTCTATAAAAAGAGCTAGGGCTGCATCTTTGTTGCCATTTCCTCTTCTTCGTGTAGCTCCAGCTTCCCTTCGAACCCGAGATCCCACCTCTCCGACGAGACTCCGACGAGACTACATTCAGGTAACTCTCCATTTTTCCACACCTTCATCCTCTGGCCTCTTCGTCCTCAGAGGAAGACAACATAGCAGCGCCAGCCACGAGGGCAGATTCTCATCCTCGGGTGTCCGGACGCATTGTCCGGGACACCGAGGGCATAAATGAGCGGTTCTGCAGGAGTTGGAGGACATTACTCATCTCCTCCTTTGGACATTGGCACGTTCGCCGCGTCAGAGCGGGAACAACCCGCACGTACCTCAGCTCCAGCCTGGGATTATGGGTCCTATGACCTGGCTTTCGACTACCACTCTTATTCGGCTGAGGCCCCCTATAGTTTGTTCGGCCTTGAGTATAGGAGGTCTGGTTTCAACCGAGTACATAACTTCGACCTACCCGGTACAAGTCGACTCTATCTGACCGACACGTGCATTCCCTCCACCGGTTGTATAAAGTGCCCCAAGACGTGCATTTTTATGGGGCGACCTCCGATGAGAGTGCCGATCAGCCACCTCCAGGGATGATTGCGGTCAACGAACACATGATGGAGGCGGGGATTCACTTTCCCCTTCACCCGGCAATCTCCCACTTGCTAGCGGTTTTGAACCAAAGTCTTACCCAGATTACTCCGAATGGCTGGAGCTACATACTCTCGACGATGACGGTTCTTGGCTTGGCTGGGCTACACCAGATGCCGACCCCTGGCGAGGTCACTTATGTGATGTCGCCGATCTTTCAAGCCGGTGGCTATAATGTTGTGCGACTTCTCAAGGGTCGGGAGCTCGTGAGTGGGATTTAAAAATGATTGGCATAGTGGTGGTTCGTTGGGGGCGCTTGGGAATCAACGGACCCTTCGAGTACACTGCCCATTCTGGTTCCCATGGACTATGCATGCCGAGTTGAACATGGTAAACATTTGTCTTTATACTTCCGAGGTCGTACTGATCTAATTCTCCTTTTCTTTTGCAGTGTTCGCGCCCTCGACCGCCGACCTGTTCTGGGACTTTCAAGAGGCGTTCAAGACCGTCCGTGACACTACCCCGAGTCTTCGCGATGTCAAATCCCTCAACTCTGAGCTCGATCGGTTAAAGGTTGGGCTTTACACTTATCCCCGCCATCTGAATATCCCTTGTGAGTACTTGTTCTTTGCCTTCAATTTTCTCACATTTTTTTTGGTTTTCGTCTGACATCTTTGGGGTGCAGATCCCAATATTCCGTGCTTGCTTGACCCTCATGACGATTATGGCCTCTAGGAAGAAATTGGTGTTGGGCCAAATGAAACATGTGGCGACCACCCGGCGTCCCCTCCAGAGCTCGACTCCAAAGTTGGGGCAAAGGGAGGCGAAGGAGCCCACTCTTGAGCCGCTCGAGAAGAGGGCGAGGGGCGAGACCACCAGGGAGACAGGGAAGTCGTGACCCGCCTCCGTTCCTCAAGGAGATCGGCTCCCCGGAGGGCGACTCAGAGTTGGGGTTGGGATCTTGGCCGTTGAGTAAGTTCTCGACTATGAATCTCTCTCTTTTTTTTTTATTGACCCTCGGATTCCTTTTGTGGCGGAGCTCACCCACTTGACAAGTTTGGCCCCGAGGCCTTGGGTTTTATTGATAATTGCGGTGGAGATGAAGGAAAAACATTATTATTGATGGTGACAATTTATTCAATCTGTAAATTTATTGATAATATTTCCTCAAATGTGTTTGCGTTCACGAGTTTTGAGCCTTGGCGCCATTTGGTTATTGGATTTGTTGAACTTTTGAGATAGTATCCTTGAGATAAGTTTCTCGTGCGGCGACCTCTCTCCTTTTGTTGCCGAATTGTTAGATTATGTTTGCGACTATCCTCCCGCCCCTACCGTCCTCCTGGAGATCAAGGACCTGGAGGACATGGGAGTCGACCTTTCCTTCCTCACTAATCCGAGTCGGATTATGCGCCCAGTCTCCGATCCGGAGGTCGCCCAGCCAGAGTCCGAGTCGGCCCCTGAAGTTCCCTTGTCGGAGGTCGTGGAGGGGAATACGGAGGAGGGGTTGATCGGTGGTTCTGCAGGGACCTGAGTGGCGAAAGTTTTTTGGAGGCTCACTTTTTTTTTTCTTTTGACATTTTGATGTATCGGCCTTCGGGTTCGTTTCTTTGTATGCGCCTTCGGGCCCCCCTTTTATCATTATTGAAGTTTCCTTCTCCTTCTCGATTTTGACTTGATGTGTCGACCCATTATTTTTTGTCCATGTCGTCTTATCATTAGTGCGACTTTATGTTTGGACTTCATTTTTCCGGGTCGTCTTATATTTATTTGTCCATGTCGATCCTTCCTCGGTATGTATTGTACCTCGGGTGACTTATGTTTTCTTTACATAATCCCTTTGGGTTTTACACAGTAATTTTGAGATGAAGGAAAAGACATTATTATTGATAAATAATTGATTACAAGAGTGTAAATTTATTGATAATATTTCCTCAAATGTATTACCTCGGGTGACTTATGTTTTCTTTACATAATCCATTTGGGGTTTCGAGCTCGTAAGCTTTTGAGATAAATTCTTGAGACCTTATTATTGATAAACAATTGATTACAAAACATCCAGGGATCTCATTAGCCCACTTCCCCTTGGCTCCTCGATCTTGGCTTTGAGAGTGTGTTTAATGATCTTGTTCTGACCTCGACCGCCATTTATTTGCCGGGTGGTATGGGGTCGAGAAGAGCTTTGAGATTTTCCATTTCTTGAAGAACGCTTCGACCTTGAGGCCGTCGAATTGTTTACCATTGTCTGTTATGATTGCTTGTGGTAAATCGAATCTGCATATGATATTTTGCCATATAAACTTGATGACCTGGTTTTTATCAATGGTTGCAAGTGCCTCAGCTTCGGCCCATTTTGTGAAGTAATCCACCGGCACCAGGGTGTATTTGACCGAACCTGGCGCTGTTGGGAGTGGGCCAATAATGTTTATCCTCCACTTTGCAAATGGCCACGGGCTGAGGATACTTTTGAGCTCTTTCGGGGCACTTTTGATGGAAGGAGCATAGACTTGGCACTTATGGCACTTGCGAGCGAAGATGATGGCGTCGGCCCTTAGTGTGGGCTAAAAATATCCTTGTCTTGTGGTCTTGTGGGCAGCGATTCTCCCCCTGTGTGGTTTCCGCATACCCCTTCGTGTATTTTGCGTAGGATCACTTGTCCTTGCTCGGGTGTAACACACTGGAGTAGGGAGATGCTGAAACCACACTTGTACAACTCATTTTGGATCATCGTGTATCTTGCAGCTTACAATTGTAGCTGCCGGGCTTGGACCCTATCTGTTGGCAGGAGGCATGTTGTTAAATATTCGATGATGGGTGTCATCCAGTTCGATGTTGGGGCTTCTAGGTTTGCAACCTTTGTGTGCACGGTGGAGGGGTGGGATAATGTCGTGATGGTGACATCTTTCATCTCTGGTGATCCTTCGAAAGTCGCGCGCTAACTCATCGGCTCACGAGTTTTGTTCTCTTGGGATTAACTTGACATGGATTTGTTCGAACTTTTGACATAGTATTTTCACCACCTCTTGGTAAGCTGCCATCCGGTCGTCTCTTGCCTCATATTCTCCCGAGATCTGGTAGGCTATGAGTTGGGAATCTGTGTGAACTTGTAATCTCTTGACACCCATCGTTGTTGACATTTCTAGGCTGCTGATGAGCGCATCATATTCGGCCTCGTTATTCATTGCGGGGAAGTCGAAAGTGATGGCGTTCTAAAACGAGGTTCCTTCCGGGCTTATCAGAACTATACCGGACCCCGACTTATGGGAGGTTATTTGATCCGTCCACGAATAGCTCCCAAGGTGGGCCGTTTGAACACCCGGCTTCAGATGGGAAGGTGAGTTCCACAATGAAATCGCCTAAAGCCTAGGCTTTGATGGCAGGTCGGGTGCGTAAGTTACCTTGTATTGTCCGACCTCAATTGCCCATTTGAGGCATCGTCCCGACGTATCTGGTCGATGCAATATGTTCCTCAGGGGTGTGGAAGTAAGTACCTCGACTTGGTGGTCAAAAAAGTACGGCCTTACCTTCCTTACGCTCATAACCAGCGCGTATGCCAGTTTCTCCATAGCCGGATATCGTTGCTCCATTTCGTTCAATGTCTGGCTGACGAAGTAGATCGGGAATTCATTCCTGTCCTCTACTCGAACGAGTACCGCACTCAGAGCTATCTCGGAAGCCGCGAGATATAGGAAAAGTTTTTCCCCCGGAACTAGTTTTGACAGAATGCTTACATCCGCCAAGTAAGCCTTGATTTTGTCTAAAGCTTCCTGGCTTTCGTGTGTCCATTCAAACTTTGACTTTTTCCGGATGGTGTCGAACAGCGGTTTGCATTTGTCTCCCATTCGGGAGATGAAACGGTTGAAGGCGGCTAGGCATCCCATGAGTTTTTGTACTTCCTTTACGTTTCGAGGCACTCCCATGTCCAATATGACTTTGACCTTGGTGGGGTTCGCCTCTATCCCCCGCTTGCTCACCAGGTGCCCCAGGAATTTCCCTGACTCGACCCCGAAGTGGCTTTTTTTGGGGTTCAATCGCATGTTGAATTTCCTCAGGATGTCGAAAGTTTGGGCCAAGTGTGTCAGGTGGTCCTCCGACCTCAGACTTTTGACTACTATGTCATCTACGTAGACTTCCACCGACTTCCCAATGAGGTCGGTAAACATGTGGTTGACCAGCCTCTGGTATGTTGCCCCTATTTTTTTAAGCCGAAGGGCATCCTCTTCCAGCAATAGATGTTCTTTTCTGTCAAGAACGAGGTATGTTGCCGGTCAGGTTCGTACATGGCTAACTGGTGGTAGCCTGCAAAGGCATCCATGAAGGACATTATCTCGTGTCCTGCCGTGTTGTCTATCAGGTGGTCAATGTGGGGCATTGGGAAAAAATCTTTTGGACAAGCGTTGTTGAGATCTGTGAAGTCGATGCACAAACGCCAAGTCCCATTGTATTTTTTCACTAACACGGCGTTAGCCACCCACTGGGGTTGATCGGCTTGCATGATCAAGTCGTTGTCCAGTAACTTTTTTACCTCCTCGGCTAATGCTGCATACTTTTCGGGGCCGAACTTTCGCCTCTTTTGAGCTATCGGTTTTTGAGATGAATCTATGAACAACTTATGGCATGCGACTTTCGGGTCGATCCCCACCATATCCTTGCGACCAAGCGAAGACGTCTATGTTATTTTTGAGAAAGTTGATGACTTCCCCCTTCAGGTCGTCCTGCATTCTTGAGCCTATGATTACTTCAAGATCTGGTCGAGCTGGGTCTACTTTGACTTTCTCGAGGTCTTCCCCCGGGATGGCCCTTGAGTTATTTTGCCGTGGATCGTCTATTTCTGCTTCGAGCAGAAACCCTTCTGGTTCGGGTCACATCCTTGGATCGAGGTCGTTGCGACTTCTCTTCCTGCTCATTTTGTTATTTAAAATTTCACATTGCTTTCCGCTATCTATTACAAGTATTTGTTTGCTATATATTGGTGCGGAATTTAAACGAGACGAGGAATAAATCAAACAACCCCTTGCATCAACTTGGTCACCTTTGACGTGCCGACCAGCCCACTCTTGGTGGGAAACTTTACACAGAAAAAAAAAGTCGAGGACGCAGCCTCAAATTCATGTTCAAATGGCCTCACGAGGAATCCATTATAGGAGCTCGGGGAGGTCGACAACTAAAAAATCAAAAAGTCTAGTGGCCCTAACTTTTTCATTCAGAGTGGAGACTAATTCTACGGCAAGTCGGATCAGTCCTGTCGGCTTCACTGTCGCGTCCCCGAAGCCTTTCACGACATGGTAGCATGGAGTGATGTATGCGTCGTAATCTCCGAGCTTGTTCAGGGTCTTCTTGAAAAGTATGTTGCAGAAAGCCCCTCCATCCACTAGTAAGCGGCATACGGTGGTGCCCATGATATTGGCTCTGATTACCAGTGGATCGACGTTGGGGTAGACTAGCCCAGCCTTGTCCTTCTCGCCGAACTCGATCGTGCTAGTCTCTTCTCCTACTGTGAAGACGGGTAACACCATTTTCCTGGCATTTTCTATTTCTCTTATCTCCGCCTTCATCCGCCTTTTTGGATGAGATGGTTGATGAAAGCCCCCCTACTGTCCCCATTGGGGACAAAGTATGTATCACGCGACCTCTCGCCCATACGGCATGGGCGGATCTTGGCGATTCCCCGGCGGCATCTCCGGAGCCGATTCGCCTATGGGTCTACTTGTTGGCGACCTCTCTGAGCTTGATCCTGATTCTTCTGAGGTCGCTTGACAAACTCGTCCAGTAATCCGTCCTCGTATAGCCTCCAAAGCTGGGGGAGTAGATCCTTGCACTCGCTGGTATAGTGCCCAGTTTGCTCGTGGAAATGGCAGTATTTATTGCGGTTTACCTTCCCCTTGTTCTTGATCGGCCGAGGTGGGAGAAGCAATTCCCGGTCCCTGATCTGGTTGTATACGTGCCCAGGTGTCATGCCAAGCACTTCCATCAATTTTATCGGGATATTTTCTTCAAAAGGTTTGAAGTTGCCAGGTGCCTTATAATGACTGTCGGCTTTCTTAGAGCTTTTCTTTGGGTTGGTGACCTATTTGCCATCGGAGAGTCTCGATCCCAGAAGCTCTGAGGCGTGGATGAGGTCGCTAGCTCGTCTCCGAAAGTCGTTGTAGTTGATCGGGTATTTAGTGGTCATACGCCGCCACAGCTTGTTTCCTTTCTTGAGTCCAGAGATAGCCCCGAGCTATTTGGCTTCATCCCCGAACGGATCCCCTTCGAGTATGAGCTTGTCGATCCTTTCGATGTAGGATCGATCAGACTCATTATCGGCCTATTGGGTGTTCATAAGTCACTGTCTAGTCGCAGGTCACGGCGCCAAGGTCGTGAAATGGGTCAGAAACAGCCTGGCGAGCTATTCGAAAGATTCCACTGAGAAAGGTGGCAGCGAGGTGAACCATTGGTGGGCTTGGTCGCTCAAAGTTAGGGAAAACAAATAGCACTTAGTGGCATCTGTCGCGCCCATGGAGGCCATGTAGGAGTTATACTTGGCCACGTGGACCCTTGGGTCTGTGTTTCCACTGTAGCGATCTAGGGCCGCCGTGTTGATTTTTTGTTGGGTGGGTGCCAACGTGACTGTGGTCCCGAGGGGGGAGTCCGGGATGATAAGGTTATGGTCTGCCCCAGTCGGGCTGCTTTGGTTCTCAGCTCATTCTAGAAGTCGCTGGACCGTCTTGGCCAGCGTGTCGATTTTGATGTCGCGATGGTCTTTGGGGGGGTAGGTCGTTCGTGGATTGTCCTGGCGAATCGTCGACCCCCTCGGCGGTTCATCATGATGTAAGTTTAGAGCCATGGCCAGATCTCGCTCCATCTGGTCGACGTGGCGGGGCTGAGATTGCGCCTCATCTTCGATGGCTATTGGGGCCTTCTGGGCATCTTGTCTCCCAAGTCAGTCGAACTTGTTGCCTAACCCAGCTGGCCTTTCTAGGAGCTTGCGATTCGAATGATTGCGTGTTTCGCCGGATCGTATGCCAGTTGGCTTGTGGAGCGACCTTTCTCGACAAGGGCATTCTTGCCCTTATAAGTCCGTGGATTGGGTGCCGCTTTCTTAGCCGGCGGCTGTTCGTCCTCGTCATCGAAGGCGAGGCGTTTCTTGTGGAGGACGGCCAACACGACCTTCTCGTCCTCCGGTGTCTGCACGAGATTCCACCTGTCGGGGGTGGCCTTTGGAATGATGGGGTGAGAGCGCTCTGTGCTCCTGGAGGCCTCGACACCATCGCGGTGGTCCGTCTCATTTCTGGTTACGCTACCTTGGTTGATCGCCATTGATAAGGGATGGGTTTTCTGCGGATTTTTCAGCAAATCGACAGAGCCTTCCCCACAGACGGCGCCAATGTTGTGACCTAGATTTTACGTCTAGGGCAACTTAATGTTATTAAACGGGATCAATCAAGTAACGAGTAACAAATATAAAATAGACTCAAATTTGGTTACCCAGTTCGTCTTTTGAATAAGACTACGTCTGGGGACGCCCAAGCCAGGAGTATTTTATTACTTTTTTCTGCCTAGAGTTCTAAGATTTCGTCCCTTTACAATGGATAATACAAGTTGTATTACTCCTCCGTGGGCTTCCTTCGATGGGCTTGTCAAGCTTCCAGCCTCCAGAACTATGGTTTTATCGGTCAATCCCGCGATTTCCGCGTATGGATACACTTGCCTTGCTTACCCCGCAATATCCGCGCTCTTGGTCACCTATATCCTTACTATAAATACCTATCTGAGGTCGCCTCCAACTTGTGGTCTTTTCCAAGGTCGAATGCGACTTTATCATTTCTTTTAAGCCACCTTGCGACCTTCTCCGCTCCGAGGAAGTCGCCATGCGACTCCCGATTCTTATCGAGGTCGCTCTAACCAGTCGCCTCACCGGGTTGGATTATTCTATGGTACAACATAGGCGTTTGCCTTCCGCTTTGGCGATGTGTATTCCACCGAGCGAGGTGCTCTTCGTCATCCTGGCGATGAGATCATCTGCCTTTACGTCGTTTATCCGCCTTTACGGTGTTGATATGCCCGCCTTTTAGGCGTTGGCCTTCCGCTTTGGCGATGTGTATTCCACCTAGCGAGGTGATCTTCGCCATCCCGGCGACGCGATCATCTGCCTTTATGGCGTTCATCCGCCTTTATGGCATTGATCTGTCTGCAATTTAAGCGTTGGCCTTCCGCTTCGGTGATGTGTATTCCGCTGAGCGAGGTGCTCTTCGCCATCCCGGCGATGAGATCTTCCGCCTTTACAGCTTTGATCTGCCCGCCTTTTAGGCGTTGGCCTTCCGCTTTGGCGATGTTTATTCCGCCAAGTGAGGTGCTCTTCGCCATCCCGGCGATGAGATCATCCGCCTTTACGGAGTTTATCCATATTTATGGCGTTGATCTGCCCGCATGTTAGGCGTTGGCCTTCTGCTTTGGCGATATGTATTCCATCGAGCGAGGTGCTCTTTGCCATCCTGGCGATGAGATCATCCACCTTTACGGCGTTGATCTGCCCGCATTTTAAGCATTGGCCTTCTGCTTTGGCAATGTGTATTCCGCCAAGCGAGTTGCTCTTCGCCATCCCGGCGATGAGATCATCTGCCTTTACGGTGTTTATCCACCTTTACAACATTGATTTGTCCGCCTGTTAGGCGTTGGCCTTCTTCGGCGATATGTATTCCGCCGAGCGAGGTTCTCTTCGCCATCCTGGCGACGAGATCTTTCGCCTTTACGACATTTATCCGCCTTTACGGCGTTGATCTACCCGTCTCTTAGGCGTTGGCCTTCCGCTTTAGCGATGTGTGTTCCGTAGAGCAAGGTGCTCTTTGCCATCCTGGCGACGAGATCATCCGTCTTTACGGCGTTTATCTACCCGCCTTTTAGGCGTTGGCCTTCCACTTCGGCGATGTGTATTCCGCCGAGCGAGGTGCTCTTTACCATCCCGGCGATGAGATCATCCGCCTTTACGACGTTCATCCGCCTTTACGGCGTTGATCTGCCCACCATTTGGGCGTTGGCCTTTCGCTTCGATGATGTGTATTCTGCTGAGCGAGGTGCTCTTCGCCATCCCGGCGACGAGATCTTCCGCCTTTACGGTGTTGATCTGCCTACCATTTAGGCATTGGCCTTCCGCTTCGGTGATGTGTATTCTGCTGAGCGAGGTTCTCTTCGCCATCCCGGTGATTAGATCTTCCGCCTTTGCGGCGTTGATCTGCCCGCCTATTGGGCATTGGCCTTCCGCTTCGGCGATGTGTATTCCGCCGAGCGAGGTGCTCTTCGCCATCCCGGTGATGAAATCATCCGCCTTTACAGCATTCATCCGCCTTTACGGTGTTGATCTGCCCCGTATTTTATGCATTGGCCTTCCACTTCGGCGATGTGTATTCCACCGAGCAAGGTGCTCTTCGCCATCTCGGCGACGAGATCATCCACCTGTACGACGTTTATCCGACTTTACGGCGTTCATTTGCCCGCATGTTAGGCGTTGACCTTCCGCTTCGGTGATGTGTATTCCGCCGAGAGAGAGGTGCTCTTCGCCATCCGGCGATGCAATCTTCCGCCTTTATGGTGTTCATCCGTCTTTACTGCGTTGATCTGCCCGCATATTAGGCGTTGGCCTTCCGCTTCGGCGGTGTGTATTCTACCGAGCGAGGTGCTCTTCGCTATCCCGGTGATGAGATCATCCGCCTTTATGGCGTTGATCTGCCTGCCTTTTAGGCGTTGGGCTTTCGCTTCGGAGATGTGTTTTCTGCCGAGCGAGGTGGTCTTCGCCATCCCGGAGATGAGATCATCCACCTTTACAGCGTTTATCCACCTTTACAGCGTTGATCTGCCCGCCTGTTAGGCATTGGCCTTCCGCTTCGATGATGTGTATTCCGCCGAGCGAGGTGTTCTTTGCCATCCTGGCGACAAGATCATCCGCCTTTACGGTGTTTATACGCCTTTATACCTTTGATCTGCCCGCCTATTAGGCGTTGGCCTTCCGCTTTGGTGATGTGTATTCCTCCGAGCGAGATGCTCTTCGCCATCCCGGTGATGAGATCATTTGCCTTTACGGCGTTCATCTGCCTTTACAGCGTTGCTCTGCCCGTCTTTTAGGCGTTGGCCTTCTGCTTCGGAGATGTGCATTCCGTCGAGCGAGGTGCTCTTCGCCATCCTAGTGACGAGATCATCCACTTTACGGTGTTTATCCTCCGTTATGGCGTTGATATGCCCGCCTGTTAGGCATTGGTCTTCCGCTGCGGCGATGTGAATTCCGCCGAGCGAGGTGCTCTTCGCCATCCCGGCGACGAGATCATCTGCCTTTACGTCATTTATCCACCTTTATGGCTTTGATCTGCCCTCCTTTTAGGCTTTGCCTTCCCCTTTGGCGATGTGTATTCTCCGAGCGAGGTTCTCTTTGCCATCCCCGCGACGAGATCATCTGCCTTTATGGCGTTTATCCGCCTTTACGGCGTTGATTTGCCTGCCTGTTAGGCGTTGGCCTTCCACTTTGGCGATGTGTATTCCGCCGAGCGAGGTGCTCTTCGCCATCCCGGTGATGAGATCATCTGCCTTTACGGCGTTTATCCACCTTTACGGCGTTGATTTGCCCTCCTGCTAGGCGTTGACCTTCTGCTTCGGCAATGTGTATTCCACCGAGCGAGGTGCTCTTCGCCATCCCGGTGATGAGATCACCGTATTTACCGTGTTCATCTGCCTTTACGGCGTTGATCTACCCGCCTTTTAGGTGTTTGCCTTCTGCTTTGGCGATGTGTATTCCACCGAGCGAGGTGCTCTTCGCCATCCTGGCTACGAGATCATGGCCTTTACGGTGTTTATCGCCTTTACGACTTTGATCTGCCCGCCTTTTAGGCATTGGCCTTCCACTTTGGCAATGTGTATTCCGCCGAGCGTGGTGCTCTTGGCCATCCCGACGACGAGATCATCCACCTTTACGACATTTATCTGCCTTTACGGCATTGATCTGCCAGCCATTTAGGCGTTGGCCTTCCGCTTCGGTGATGTGTATTCCGCTGAGCGAGGTGCTCTTCGCCATCCCGGTGATGAGATCTTCCCCCTTTACGGTGTTCAATCGCCCGCCTTTTAGGCGTTGTCCTTCGCTTTGGCGATGTGTATTTCGTCGAACGAGGTGCTCTTCACCATCCCGACGATGAGATCATTCGCCTTTACGGAGTTTATCCGCATTTATGGCGTTGATCTGCCCGCATGTTAGGCGTTGGCCTTCTGCTTTGGCGATATGTATTCCGCCGAGCGAGGTGCTCTTCGCCATCCTGGCGACGAGATCATCCGCCTTTATGGCATTGATGTGCCCGCATTTTAGACGTTAGCCTTCTGCTTCGGCAATGTGTATTCCGCCAAGCGAGTTTCTCTTCGCCATCCCGGCGACGAGATCGTCCGCCTTTATGGTGTTTATCCACCTTTACGGCGTTGATCTGTCCGCCTGTTAGTCGTTGGCCTTCCACTTCGGCGATATGTATTCCGCCGAGCGAGGTTCTCTTTGCCATCCCGGCGACAAGATCTTCTGCCTTTACGGCTTATCCGCCTTTACGGTGTTGATCTGCCCATCTCTTAGGCGTTGGCCTTCCGCTTTGGCGATGTATGTTCCACCGAGCGAGGTGCTCTTCGCCATCCTGGCGACGAGATCATCCGCCTTTACGGCGTTTATCTACCCATCTTTTACGTGTTGGCCTTCCGCTTCGGTGATGTGTATTCCGCAGGGTGCTCTTTTTGCCATCCCGGGGACTATATCATCTGCCTTTACGGTGTTGATCTGCCCGCCATTTAGGCGTTGGCCTTCCACTTCGGTGATGTGTATTTTGCTGAGAGAGGTGCTCTTCGCCATCTCGGCGACGAGATCTTTCGCCTATACGGTGTTCATCCGCCTTTAAGGCGTTGATCTACCCGCCTTTTAGGCATTGGCCTTCCATTTTGGTGATGTTTATTCCGACAAGCGAGGTGCTCTTCGCCATCCCGGTGATGAGATCATTCACCTTTACGGCGTTGATCAGCCTTTACGGCGTTGATCTGCCCGCCTGTTAGGCGTTGGCCTTACGCTTCGGCGATATGTATTCCTCCGAGAGAGGTGCTCTTCGCCATCCCAGCAATGAGATCATCCACCTTTATGGCTTTCATCCACCTTTACGGTGTTGATCTGCCCACCTTTTATGAGTTAGCCTTCCGCTTCGGCGATGTGTATTCTGCTGAGCGAGGTTCTCTTTTCCCATTCGGCGACGAGATCATCTACCTTTACAGTGTTTATCCGCCATTACGGCATTGATTTTCCCGCCTGTTAGGCAATGGCCTTCCGCTTCGATGATGTGTATTCCACCGGCGAGGTGCTCTTCGCCATCCCGTGGCGAATCATCATCCGGCCTTTGGCGTTGATCCGTCCGCCTTTTAAGCGGCGATGTGTATTGGCCTTCCATCCCGGCGATATCATGTGTATTCCATTTGCCCGGAAATTGGAGGTTCTGATTTTGCCGGTCCGTATTGGCCGAATCATCCACGCCATCCGGCGTTTATCCACCTTTACGGCGTTGATCCTCCTTTGCGGTGTTGATACGCTTTTTTGGCGTTGACCTCCTCGCACGGCTATGTGTATTCAGCCGGCGATGTGCTCTTCGCCATCCCGGTGACAAGATCATCCACGTTTCTGTCGGCTTTTCATCCTCCTTTCTGGCGTTGATTCGCCCCGCGATGTGCGTTGGCCTTCCAAGATCATCACCTTATGTGTATTCTCGCTACGGCGAGGTGCTTTAAGCGTTCGCCATCCGGCGATGTGTATCATCGCCGCCCATCCGGCATTCATCGCCTTTATGGCGTTCATCGCCTTTATAGCGTTCTACCTTTTTAAGCATTGACCTTCCGCTTCGGCGATGTGTATTCCGCCGAGCGAGGTGCTCTTTGCCATCCCGATGACGAGATCATCCGCCTTTACAGCGTTGATCTGCCCGCCTGTTAGGCGTTGGCCTTCCACTTCGGCGATGTGTATTTTGCCGAGTGCGCGGTGCTCTTTGCCATCCCGGCGACGAGATCATTCGTCTTTACGACATTCATCCGCCTTTACGGCGTTTATCTGCCTGCCTTTTAGGTGTTGGCCTTCCTCTTCGGCGATGTATATTCCGCCGGCGAGGTGCTCTTCGCCATCCTGGCGATGAGATCATCCGCCTTTACGGCGTTCATCCGCCTTCACGGCATTCATCCATCCCACCTTCTCGGCGTCGGTTTTTCCATTGTCTCGGCGACGTGTATTCCCGATTTACGTGAAGTATTCTCCGCCTTCTCGGTGATGAGATCGTCATATGTTATCGGCATGAACCCACCTACTCTCTCGACGTTGGCTCGGTCCGCCTTTGTCAGCGTGATTTGTCCGCCATTACGGCGTTGACCTACCAGCCTCCTTGGCGTGACACTTCCGCCTTCTCGGCGACAATTATGCCCACTTTCTCATCGATGATTATGCCCGCCTCCTCAGCGCCGGCACTTCCACCTTCTCGATGTCGACCTAGCCATCTTATATGCGTTGGCTTTCATAATTATTTCGATGACGAGCGCAAAATAAGCTCTCTCTAGATCTCACAGCTAGTAAAATGATCTAGAGGGGGGAAAGTCGCAAACTGCTCGGCCTTAATTGGTCGACGGTGAGCACAGAAAAGACTCATACATAGAGGCTCACCTCAAAGTATGAGCATAGAAAAGACTCATACAATGGGGCTCACCTCGTCGTATGAGCACAGAAAAGACTCATACATAGAGGCTCACCTGAGTACTGAAAGCCTGAAAAAGACTTCGTCTTGAGGGGCTCACCTCTAAGCACTGAGCCACAAGAAAGACTCAGACCGAGGGGCTCACCTCGGCACGAAAGCCTGAGAAAAAGACTCAGTCTTGAGGGGCTCACCTCTAAGTACGAGCACAGTAAAGACTCATACTGAGGGGCTTACCTAGAAGTACGAGCACATAAAAGACTCGTACTGAGGGGCTCACCTCGAAGTACGAGCACAAAAAAGACTCATATCAGAGAGGATCACCTCGAAGTACGAGCACAGAAAAAACCCATACAATGGGGCTCGCCTCGAAGTATGAACACATATAAGATCGACGATGAACATAGGAAAGATCCTCAACACGGGGGCTCATTCTGAACGATCAAGACTTCATGGAACCTCCGAGCAGACTCGGAGACAAACAAAGAGACTACAAATGCAACGAAAGATAAAGTCTTATCAAGACATAAATCAAGATCGAATTTGAACACAGTCAAAGCCTGATCTTGGGAGCTATTGTTGTCACCAGAATTATCACACGTCAGCAGGTCCCACCGAGACCACGTGATATGTCATGCTTTAAGCAGATGATTTGTCATGCTTGATGATTTGTCATGCTTAATGACTTGTCGTGCTTACACATAGGATTTGTCGTGCTTATGATTAGTCGTACTTATACATATGATTTGTCATGCTTATGTTTTGTAGTGCTGGTCCTCTATAAATAAAGGACCTCACCCTTCATTGTAAAAAATCTAGAATGTTTCCCTCATTCCACTTATATACCAAAAACCATATTTTAGGGAAGAACTACGGTTCTTCCCGCAGTGTTCTTTTTCGATTATTGTTTTGTTTGTTAGTTGAAAGTCGAAGCCACATCAGCATAAATATTTCGACTAACAACACACCCTAAATTCCCTTAACTTCAATATTTGCATTTGGGAATCTACTCTATAACCGAACTCGTGAGAGGCCGGAGACAGGCCCCCCAAGTTCCTAAATGTAAAAATTTGTAAAAAATAAAAGTACAAAACCAAAGTTGATTTTATTTTTAAATTGGGTTTCCTAATACATAAGCACGCGACTAACAAATACATTATTGATAATACTTCTTGAGGCAGATCGCGTTCCATGGATATTGAGCAGGAACGCCCTTGGTATCCTCGAGCTCGTAAGCCCCATTTAGTAGACACTTCAATATTCTTAGAGGGCCTCCCAAGTCGGGCCGAACACTCCCTTTTGGACTCCGAGAATTTTTCTTAGGGCAAGGTTGCCTACTTTGAACTTTCGTATCTTGACCTTTGAGTTGTAGTATTTCTCTGATTTTTGCTTGTAGTTTGCTTTTTTCAGATCGGCTTCTATTCTTCTTTCTTCGAGGAGATAGAGTCCGAGTGATACAGCTCGATCGTTGTCCTTTGTGATTGACTGCTAGGTCCTATGACTTCGGATTTTGACCTTGGCGGGTATGACTGCTTCAACACCGAAAGCTAAAGCGAAAGGTGTCTCACCCGTCGAATTCCGAAATGTGGTTCGGTATGACCATAGGATGTTAGGAAGCTTGAAAGCCCACAAACTCTTTGAATCATCGAGTTGATCTTCAGTGTGTCTTTGATTATCTTGTTCACGGCTTCGACTTGTCCGTTCGATTGGGGGTGGTATGGGGAAGAATATAACTTTGCGAAGAAAGCGTCGATTTCATAACCGTCAAATTGCTTTCCATTGTCCGTGATGATCGCCTATGGGAGGCCGAATCGGCAAATGATGTTTTTCCAAATGAAACGGATGATTTTTTCTTGTGTGATGGTTGCCAATGATTCTGGTTCTAACCACTTGGTAAAATAATCCACTACAACTACCGCAAATTTTGAACTGCCCGAAGCCTTTGGGAAAGGACCAATTAGGTCAATCCCCTACTTTGCAAATGGCCACGGGCTATAGATTGAAGCGAGCTCCTCCGGAGCTTACTTGATAGTCGGGGCGAAGAGCTGACACTAGCGACATATTTTTGCTTATGCGATTGCATCTTTTCTCAAAGTTAGCCAGAAATACCTTTGTCTGATTGTTTTGTATACAAGTGATTGCTGCGGTGTGGTTTCTGCAATCTCTTTCGTGAATTTCTTTTAAAACTACTTGGCCTTCTTCCGGTACGGAACACCTCAGCAGGGGTAACGAGAAACTTCGCTTATAGAGTTGGTTATCGACTATGGTGTACCTTGATGCTCTTAGATGTAGTCGGCGAGCTAAAACTTTATCTTTCGGCAACGTCCCGTTCTCGATGTATGCTTTGATTTCAGTCATCCAATTGCTTTCGGAGATCGCGATCTAGAAAACCTCCAGACAAGAGTTTGATGGTCTTACTTGATTTGTCCAAGTTATTTCCTTGATGTCGATAGTGGAACGATCTCTTGAAGGTGTATTGAGCTTGGTGACGGTGATGTTGTCCATTTTTGCTGCTCCTTCCGACGTGGCCAGTCGAGCTAGAGCGTCTGCTTGCGTGTTGTCTGTTCGTGGGTGTTGTAATATAGATTTTACGTCTATGCCACAAACAAGTAATTAATGAATATTGAATGAATAAATAAATGAAAAAAATAAAGAACGAAAGAATTTATTCACCCAGTTTGTCCGGAAGGACTACGTCTGGGGGCATACCAAGCCAGGGTCATTTTTTTCTCTTTTTTTTGTATGTTTCTTCCTCTTTATATAGAGTTTACAAAGAAAGTAGAGAATATCATTGGGCCTCATAATGGGCCTTTATACATGGGTCTGTAGAGCCAATCTAGTCTAAAAAACATGAAAGTTTAGTCGGATTATCTCTTTGTACTGTGCTTGTTGACTTTGCTCGTGGAGCGACCTCGAGGGAGGTCGCCCGCTCAGGGAGCCTTCATTCTTCTCTTTCCGACCTCGCCTACGGATCGTCTTTGGGGGAGGTCGCTCGTTAAGGCGAGCTTGATCGTCTTCACTCGTCGCCAGGTCACCTTGTGAGGGCCGATCTCGGCATCTCGTACTCTTGAGATGAGCTTGGTTCTTGTCACCGGTTCATCGTCATTTGCCACGTCTTTTGTGATGGTAATTCCGATCCATGCTGGTTACTTTTGATTTTTCATTTTTATTTAGAAAGTGCTAGTTGGAGGCTACATAATTGAAATATTCTAACAAAATATGAGAATTAATATTGGATTTGATTTTTTTTAATCTGGCTCAATATGGGTTCAATCCATCATCAATGGAGCATGACTGCTGTAGACTTTTGGGACTGCAGTTTCATATGGTACTATATTTATATATCCCTGATTGTTAATGTAATTGTTATTGGACACATTTTTTTTTATTAGTCATTGTTCTGTTATTGAGATAAGAGCGTAAAATAAATGAATGTTGAGAAATTTTGTGGAATTTATATAAAAGATCTTTAATATATAAATCCACGCAGTCAAATTGAACTCGAAGTTTAAAAGATAATTAACTTGCAATATTTAGCAAGTGATTTAGCAGATTAATTTATTGATGATAAAGAAATGACAAAAGCACATATACTTGTTGTAAATGCACCACAAAGAGTAAATGTGTCAATTTAAGATAAGCATATATGTTAATGCCCCTACACACTAGAAGTGTAAAGGACATGTTATTGTGTGAGACATAAATCCGCAGTAATTACTAAAGCCAACAAATATATTCAGTCACTTTTGAAGTCTCTTGAAGAGATTCGTCTCGAAAACAAAAATCCTAGTAATAAAGCACGTGCACAAAATATTCAAAATACTAGGATAGCGGAATGGTCAGATCAAAATATTTTGGGAAATGGTGAAGATCTGGTTGATGTAGAAATTGATTTAATTTTATAAATACAGGAGAAATGTACCAATGTTATCGACAACTTATTCACCGCCACAATTGCTCTTACTATTTAACATCTGGATCCAGTATCAAGTCAATAGTTGAGCCATGATTGGGTGTCGTAATTTCTCATATTTATGCGATTTTCATGCTCAATTTCATAGGAATCCATGCTTTTATTGCACTAATTTCACTCAATTTGACCTAAATGTGGAGAAAGGTTGTGTTTTGCTTTTTGTGTAGGAAATGAGTGAAAACGAGCTAGAATGATTAAATAAACTATTCTGATCTAGAAGGATGTAGGAGAAGAGAGTTGAACCATGTGAAAGATCTTGAAATGAGGGTCGCAACGCAAAAAGAACCAAGTCAATCGGAGTTCGGGAGCTCGAGTTATGGGCGAAACAAAAATGTTGGGCTGTTGGTGCTACTCGACTCGAGCCCGACTGCTTGAGTCGAGCTGGAAGCTCGAGTCGATCCAATGTGTTCGGCATTTTGAGTATTTTGAGTACAGTAGGTTGGGGAAAAATTATGGCCAGCTAGACCCGAGCAATCTGGCTCGAGTCGAGCTGCTGGAATAGCAAAAACGCGAGCACGATTATGGCCAGCTCGACCCGATATACCTGGCTCGAGTCGAGCTGGCCCAAAAACAGAGATGCTGCCAAAAAGCCCTAGGGACACGTGCCAACTGATTTCAAAGCATATATAAAGGCGCAACTTCATTTTTTTGATCAGATAGCAGCTAGGGGAAGAGATAGGATAGTAAACAAGTAATACCTTTGAGAGCCGCAACTAATACTTTTTCATATTTTTGCATTTTGCTTCCATAGATAGCTTAGTTTATCCTAGAGTAGCATAGATATAGTGTTAATTTCAGTTTTCAGCAAGAAACCAAGGAGTATTGATGGATTTTGTATGGATTGGTGCTTTAACTTCAATAATAAGGTGTTTATTTATTTCTATTGGTTGTTTGTTGCTTATTTTGTTATGGATTTCTTGTTTTCTTGCATTTTAGCCATGGGTTTTGCTTGTAGCACCATGGGCTAAGGTTATTAGTGTTTGGGTGTTTGGAATTGTGGTGATGATTGTTTAATTGCTTTGATTATGGTTGTTTATCTCTATTGATGGTGTTCCTTTAGATTAGGGAAATTTACTTGTTCTATTTTGGTGTTTTGCTATGAGCTTGTGTGTTTTTGCTAGTTTATTTCAACGAGAGTTGGGTAGACGGGTTTAGGCACATGGGTATTGGTTTAATTCACCCGAATTGGAGTCGATTAAGTCCTATCGCAACGAGAGTTGGGTAGATACTTTAGAACCCCCCTAATCTACATTATCTTCTTGAGTTAAAACCTTGAGTGGGTAGTGAAGAGGACCTAGGAGCATCAACTTTAGTCTACAAGTGGGAACACATATCCGTGCAATTAACCGGGGTTAGCAAAGGGAGATTCACTCTCTATCCTAGGATTTCAACCGATATCGTACCCTAGGCTTACCAAGTACGGGAATGGTATATGTGTAGTGATCGCCCTTATGGAATAACCGGAAATAGGGTCAAACACCATAATTGATCTATTGACAATCGTCTCACAAGGAAAGACACTCGAGCACATCTTCTCTCGCTAGTAAACAAAATCCTTTGCTATTTAATTGCTTTCTCTTAGCTTGCTCGTTTATTATTTGATCTTTGTTTCGCTTGTTGAATATTGCTTGTTTTAAGTTTCCAACATGTTTCACACTATAATCATGCGACAACATATAACAATTGGGCTATATTCCACACCTAGTCCCGTGGATTGATTTTTAAAACCGGACACTTCAACGACCCTTTTATACTTGAGAGGTTAGTGTGTTGCAAAACACGTGTCAAGTTTTTGGCGCCGTTGCTGGGGACTAGGTTGTGTTGAGAATAACTAGTTGTTCGTTGAACGTGGTTATTAGTGTCTTTTATTTTTGTTACTAGCGTTGTTAATACTTGTCTTGAGCTTTGATAGTTTATCTTTGGTGGAGGCGTGCATTTATTTGAGCAAATGGAAGGATATAACTATTACGAGTGCAATCAAGATTTTAATCATAATTGTATGGTTTATCCTCCACAACATGAAGAGTGTTGGTACGATAATTGGGGGAACGTCTACTACGATTACCAAACACAACAAGTTCCCTCATATTATCAAGATGATCGTCACAAGGAAGTCTCGTCCGCCGTTCAAGATACACTAGCAAAATTCATAGAGGATAGTCAACAAATCAATAAATGTTATGACGAAAAGATGAAAAAATGGGAAGTGTCCAATCAAATGAGTGTTGTAATTGGTCAATTTGGCTCATGTGAGAATCGTGAGCTTGAGGAGGAGAAATTTTCCGATACACACATTGACACGAATGATCTTGACCATGACATTGCTTGGTCGATTATTGAAGACGATGAGGATCCATGTGAGGAGGAGAATGAAAAGGACAATTTCATGGTCGATGAAAATGAGGAGAAGGATCCCTCGGAGGACAATGAGTGCAAAACTATGGATATGGAATGTGTCCAAGAAAAATTGAGGACAATTTCATGGTCGATGAAAAAGAGAAGAAGGAAGAAGAAGAAGAGAACAATGAGAAGGAAAACTATGGATATGGGAGAAGGAGAAGGAGAAAGAAGAAGGAAAAGGAGAAATCGAGGAGGAGGGAGGAGGAGGAGGAGGAGGAGGAGGAGGAGGGATGCTTCTATTGATTTTGTCTTGCCTCTTGATACTTACAATCAAAAGAAAGAAATTGAGAAAAGTTTGGGCATTCTTGAGATAAGAGAGAAAGAAAGGCAAGAAATGATGGTGAGAGAAAATGGATAAAATTTGGAGAATTCCATCATCCATAAGTTATGCAAGAGAGATGGAGGTTGTTGGTTGATCTTTCATGATACCCTCCTTGATTTTGAAGCCAAAAGATTGAAATACGAGGGGAAGGAGGATCGATATCCATGGCCTTTCCGATGAGTTGAACGACTCAAGTTCCGTCCGGCATAGGACGTTAAACCTAGCACTAAATGGGAGGCAACCCATCTTTACTTTCTTTTACGTGTTTTGTGTTGTTCATTTGATCTTATTTTTGTAGTGTTATTTTTTGTAGGTGATGGGGTCGTGTGTTCGAGACTTGGTGGATTATCGAACTTTAAAGGAAGATGTGTGCTTGAAAGAAACTTTAGGTACAAACACACTTTCCCAAACTTAGATTTTCTTAGCAAAGTCTAAGTTTGGGGGGGGTGTTTCATCTTTTTATGCATTTTACATTTGCACCGGCGCACCCCCATTTTGAGGTTTTGGTGATGTTCACCGTATGACATGTTTTTTAGCTTAAATGGTGAAAATACTTGTACATGAATTTTGCCATGTTGGGCTCTCTTTTGTTGGTATACTTGCTTGTTGAAGTTGAATGATGATGAGCTTAATTATTAAGATGTGGTTAGTATAGAGCTTAATGTTTCTTGGTGCTTGGTGTAATTTCATGGTAAACTACTCCCATTTTTCTAAACTTAGAATTGCTTAGCAATATCTAAATTTGGGGGGAGGGTAGTTGTTGTTTTACGTTTCATTTGCACCGGCACACTTTCCTTTTTGTTGAGGTTGTTGCTTGTTGGTGGTTTGCTCTTGTGCTATTATCTTAATGATTATGTGGCATTTTTGCTCCTTGGGTATTGTGTATGTGATGGATGCTTTTGTGTGTGATGTTGAGACTTTTGCTTGGTTGATTGGTAATGTTGGATGTGATAAGGTGGTTACTTGTTGGAGGATTTTACTACTTGATGACATGTTTTGTGATTGATGGACTAGGGATGGTGTGACTATTCCCTATTGCTAAACTTGAGAGATTTGAGCTATTTGAATCATTCATATTATGATTTATCTTTCTTTTCATGAGTGAATCATTCACAAAATGCATGCTAGAACTTGCCCCTTTGTCTTGTTTGAGATCATGTTTTTGGGAAGGGGTTAAAGATGATTGGAGGCCATTTTTGGTTTGATGAGTCACTTGGCCAAATAAATCCCACCGAATGAAGTCAATCCGTAGTAAGCCCTTTTGAGCCTTTAAGCCTATTTTTGTTGGCAAACTACATTGATTTAGCCATTTTTACCACTTCTTTCTTGAGCCCCATTTTGATCCCTATTGATTTGTAGAGCTTCATGGTTGGTAAATAATGGAAGAATAAAATGTAAATGAGTGGATTTTGAGTTGTCAATGTGAGAAAGTGGAGAAAATGCAAAAAGAGTTTGAGCAAGGATGAGGAAAGAAAGAAAATAAGCTTTGAGAAAAAAACAAATGTGAAAAAGAGAAACAAGGATAGAAGAAAAAACCTTGAAAATGAAAAAAAAAAAAAAAAAAAAGAAGAAAACAAGGTTTCAAAGGAACTTGAAAAAGAAAAATGGCTCCAAGAGAAAAAAAAAACAAAAGAAAGGGAAGGTGAATTGGGTATTTGTGAGTTTGAAATGAGAAAAGAAAGAGAAATGAGTGTTGAGATTATGTTCTAGAAATTCTTGAGTGGTTGACCAACACTTGTTGCTCTACAAGGAATTGGGTCACTTTTTCCAAATTTTACCCCACTTTTGTCCAAAGAGCCTACATTACCACCTTGTGAAAGACCTCCTTGATTTGATTACCTACCAAAAGAGTTGGTGGAGAATTGAGATGAGGGGCAAGCCTATGGATGTGCATGGAGTGGATTGATTAAAAGGGTGTAAATACGTCCTTTGAAACAAGTGAGCTTTGTGTGAATTACTTCCATAAGAGAGTGGGGATAGTGCACTTGAACTTGTCTTATCTTGATCATTGCATGTTGGATTGTGGTATGAGAGTTCACTTGTGATTCCTTGTTCATTTGATATGATCCTTGAAGTCCATTGCATAAGTCTTGGTGTCCATACATTGCATACTTCACAATTCCTCCCCCTTGTTCTATTTTCTTTTGTTGCTCGGGGACGAACAACACTTTAAGTTTGGGGTTGATTGGGTGTCTTAATTGCTCGTATTTATGTGATTTTCATGCTAAATTTGATAAGAATCCATGCTTTTATTGCACTAATTTCACTCAATTTGACATAAATGTGGAGAAAGGTTGTGTTTTGCTTTTTGTGTAGGAAATGAGTGAAAATGAGCTAGAATGATTAAATAAACTGCTCTGATCTAGAAGGATGTAGGAGAATAGAGTTGAACCATGTTAAAGAGCTTGAAATGAGGGTCGCAACACAAAAATAACCAAGTCAATCGGAGTTCGGAAGCTCGAGTTATGGGCGAAATAAAAATGTTGCGCTGTTGGTGCTACTCGACTCGAGCCCGACTGCTTGAGTCGAGTTGGCAGCTCGAGTCGATCCAATGTGTTCGGCATTTTGAGTATTTTGAGTACAGTAAGTTGGGGAAAATTTATGGCCAGCTCGACCCGAGCAACCTGGCTCGAGTCGAGCTGCTGGAATAGCAAAAAACGCGAGCATGATAATGGTCAGCTCGACCCGATCAACCTGGCTCGAGTCGAGCTGGCCCAAAAATAGAGATGCTGCCAAAAAGCCCTAGGGACACGTGCCAACTGATTCCAAAGCATATATAAAGGCTCAACTTCATTTTTTTGATCAGATAGCAGCTAGGGGAAGAGATAGGATAGTAAACAAGTAATACCTTTGAGAGCCGCAGCTAATACTTTTTCATATTTTTGCATTTTGCTTCCATAGATAGCTTAGTTTATCCTAGAATAGCATAGATATAGTGTTAATTTCAGTTTTTAGCAAGAAACCAAGGAGTATTGATGGATTTTGTATGGATTGGTGTTTGAACTTCAATAATAAGGTGTTTATTTATTTCTATTGGTTGTTTGTTGCTTATTTTGTTATGGGTTTCTTGTTTTCTTGCATTTTAGCCATGGGTTTTGCTTGTAGCACCTTGGGCTAAGGTTATTAGTGTTTGGGTGTTTGGAATTGTGGTGATGATTGTTTAATTGCTTTGATTCACTAATACACATTTGGGCTTGGACAGCTGTGAAAAATGACCTTGGAGAGCGGTTAAAACCGCTCTCCAAGCATCAGCTGTCCAAGCTTGGACAGCTGATAAAAAACCGCTGTCCAAGAGAAGCACTTGGACAGCGGTTTCTAACCGCTTTGCAAGTTTAAGCTTGGACAGCGGTTGATAACCGCTGTCCAAGCCTTTGTCTTGGACAGCGGTTATCAACAGCTGTCTAAGTCAAATTTTTTTTTTTAAATTCGTTTATTATTTTACATAGACAGCGGTTGAAAACCGTTGTCCAATATTTTTTTTTTATTATTAATTTATATTTTAAAATTCTTATAATAAAACTATAAACCAAAACTTATATATACGTCTAATACCATAAACCGTAAACCAAAAATCCTATAATAAAACCATAAACCAAAACTTATACCACATATATATACCAAAACATCAAATAAATTAATAAACATACACATCATGAAATAAATAAACATACAATCATAAACATATATACGTCCAATACACCAAAAACATGAAATATATATCATCACAAATATATAAAAGAAATTACATGCTACCAAAATTTCAAACAACGTTCAGTTAATATCGTATGAATATAAGAATTGATTGTAAAGGTACCCCGCGTGTCCAATCGTTTTTCCATTTCTCCAGTCTTTTCTTAGAGTAAGAATTGAGCTCACGTTCATAACAAACTGCAAACAACGAATCAATCAATATAGTATGAATTTTTATTCAATTAATAATAATTTAAATAAATCGATAAATTGACTTACATTGAGAGGAATGTTCTTTAGAGAAGCGCGGATTATGTCTTCAATAGAGCAACACACAAAATGTCCACAATGTTCATTATCTCGTTGCCTCGGAACCTGTTGATTAACAATTCACTTTATTTAATAAATCAAAAGAAACAACATTTAATATAGCGAAAAAAAACAACATTCAATAAAGTCTTACATTTCTTTTTAGCACTTGTTTTTTTTTTTTTCATTTTTTTGGTTGACCTTTCTCGTTCATGACCATAAATGTTAACAAGATCCGGATTGCCATATTCATCATCATCTCTAATTATTCTCGGTATGGGCATGGATTTGCGGGATCATCGAAAGATGGTCTGAGAATGAGTGAAGTTTTGAAAAGGATCATCAATTATGTCAACATGTTCATCGACATGGTCGCTAATCTGGAAACTATTGTTAAATTTGTTTGACAGAACCACAATGGACCATTTCTTGATAACTGGGTCGGGGACATAGAAAACTTGTTGAGCTTGGTCGCCATTATGTAAGGGTCATCTCTTCAGTATCCCACATTCTTCAAATCAATGCGTCATTTAACCCGAGAACTTTCAACTTGGACCCCGTTAGGGATCCTCACCCAACTACACTCGAAGATTGGTTGACGGTGAACAACATAGTCGAGTTCCCAAATGTTGACAATCTTTCCAAAGTAAGTAGTATTTGATTGATCCACTGCAGTTGCAGTAATGGACACTCCACTATTCTCGCATAGTACTTGTGGCATCATGATCTACGGTATAAAATGTGTATCCGCATTTGCTAAGATAACACTTGTATGAATACACATGTCTATCGGGCATTACGGATAACCACTTAACTCTTTCATTCATCGATTATGTTTCCCGTGACAACATATTTGCTACATAACCATTGAATGAAGTGTTCAACAAACGTGCGATTGTGCTCAACTTCAATCCATGATCTATCTCGGTGGGATTTCTCTCGGGCAAGTGATATCTAATGTCAGGTCATGAAGATCAATGCGTTGGTCAATAAAAGGAAGACGCCTACCGGTTTGTGTTGTGAAATCAAACGCACAAGTGCATCCGCATGTTAGTTCCTCCATGCTAACACTTACACGATGAGGTTGACCAAGTACAAATTCCGTTAATGCCTTCACCATCCATCCCTATTGGTGTCGTTTGAACAATCTAAAAAGTCGGGATTAAAGCGAAAGTCCAATTGCATCGACATTCGGAATAAATTCGAACAATCGAACCAAGATCAAATTTCCGATCAAGAAGATTATTTTTTTCTACTAAAGTTCTTAGCATAGAAATCTTTTCATCGCTAAAGAAAAATGCATCCTCCGCAAGTTAGGTTGTTGACATATTCATCACATATCCTTTGAGCACTTTCATATACCTCTCTACACCATACATCCATTGCATACTGAGGGAAGGGGACCACACATCCTTGTCTCGTGTACCAAATGAATTATTCCAAATTAGGTGAACCATTATATCAAAAAATGATGGAGGGAAATACATCTCAAGCTCACTTAAAGAGAGTCCCCCACCGCCTCCGAAAAAACCAAGCAATTTTCTAGGATCTATGACCTTGCTACTCATTGCTTTTTGAAGAACCAACATAACTTTGTTATGGTTATGCGACATTTTCGGGCAAGATAGAACGATTGCAATGGGCAAGAAAGTCTCCATGATGACATGATAGTCATGCGATTTCAGATTCATCAATCTCACGCCATCATCGACACAAGTCTCTCAGTATGTTGGAGGAATAACCCTCCGGTACTTTCACATCCTTTAGCAATTGAAGTAACTCTTTTCTCTCATTCTTGGACAAGGTGTGTGCGGCCATCAGGAGGTAAGAACGGTTGACCCTTTCTCTAGGCATAGGTTTTAATTTCGCTCTTATTCCCATATCAATCATATCCATTCTTGCATTGTAACCATCCTTGGACTTCTTATCGCCTAGGAGAGTGTTGATCAAGTCGGCACAAACGTTCTTCTCAACGTGCATTAGATCAATGAAGTGTCTAACATACAACTCTTTTTCCAATAGGGCAATTGAAAGAAAATTGATTCCTTCTTCCAACCGCTAGTGGGGATACTCTTTTTGCGAAGATCTTTTTCAGATTGTGTGTCGATATTCTTCATCTCATTCAATACATCCGAACTCGACAATATCGTGGTGCTTCATTGCTCTCAATTGTGCCATCGAATGCATTGGCCATTGTTTCAGTACTTATGGGTTGGGTCCAACCACCTCCTATGTCCCATATAAACGGTCTTCCTACAATGTCTCAAGCGAATGTGATGTGTCTTCTTGGTACAACAAGGACATGCATCGGCCCCTTTCACACTATATCCGGATAGATTCCGTAAGTGGGGAAAGTCATTGATAGTTCAAAACAAAGATGGCCTTCAACTTGAAATTCTCCTTTCTACAAGCATCATACACATCGACACCCTCATCCCACATGAGCTTCAAGTCCTCTAACAAAGGAGCGGATATACATCTATGTCGTTACCAGGTTGTTTGGGTCCTGATATCAACATAGACAACATCATGTAAGTGCGCTTCATGCACAACTCGTGTGAAAGATTATAAACTAACAGAATCAATGGCCATGTACTGTGGTTGGTACTTTGGATACCGAACGGATTTATTCCGTTAGTTGAGAGTGCAAGACGCAAGTGTCGTGGCTCAGTGCCAAATTCTGGATGCCTGACATCGAATGTCTTCCACTTGGGTGAATCGCCAGGTGTCTAAAGCATTCCATCTTTGATCCTATCATCATGATGCCATCTTAAATTTTCTAGCATCCACAAATACGCTTATACATTCTCCTGAATCTTGGTATTATTGGAAAGTACCACATCAACTTCGGCGGGAGATTTATTTTTCTTATATCGCTTTTAGTCCACACTTGGGACATTCCTCGAGGTGTGCATACTCCTTTTCAAATAAGATACAATCACCCGGACAAGCATGAATTTTTTCGATGTGTTAACCCGATGGACTTGAGCATTTGTTTAAGATCATATGCTCTCTTAGCAAAGACATTTCCATCGAGCAATAGACCACTAATTGTTTTTCAAAGATACTTGTGAAGCACTCATCGGACAACCGGTGAGTCGCTTTTAGGTTGAACAATATCAACACAAACGGTGACAGCTTTTGTTATCTTCTTACACCCGGCCACAATGGTAATCCAAAGAATCCCTTGCTTCTCTAACATATAAGGGTGATCTCGCAGATCATCGTCATCCCCACTTGATGTATCAACAGTCAGTACATCATCGAAAATATCCGCATCCACTGTATCTTCAAACCTAAAGTCAGTTTCTAGGTTGCTTGAGCTACATCCATCTCTCTCTCACCATGATATGTCCAAACGGTATATGTTTTATAAATACCGTGAATCATCAAGTGGTCAAACAGACTTTCTCGACCACTAACGGTTTTTCCATTCATACATTTCCAACACGGGACATGGAATGTACCGAGGGTCAAAGGTCTAATTGCATGATTACAAAATTCTTTCACCCCATTACTATACTCATCTGATAATCGATCTGCTCGAACCCACTTTCGATCCATATAGAACTAGAGATGCCTATAGAAAAGACAATATGAAGTGTTTCTCAAGATAATGCATGTATCCTAATGTATTAAACCTAAAAGTATTACAATCCTAATGTATAAAACTTGCATATAGAATGTGGTAGTACCTAAGGTTTGTATATTGCATATGTATCTAAGGATTTGTTGCATCTCAAAACAATGTATATAACCTAATGTACCATCATTAATCATCTAAAGCAACACACTACTATCCATTCACCAAATCATCAAATTAATATAACCAAAATATATCCTAATGTATTAATCTTAATTTATGCTTAAATCCTCACACAAGCATATTATCAAACACCTTGAGTGCATCAATTGTTCATTTACAATTAATTGTTCATTTATCAAGCATATTATTTCGAATTAATTAGAAGTACACTGTCAATTAATCAAACTTCTACGTTAATTTATCACCAATTTAGTCCAACCTCAATTCTCAAATGAATCGGAAAGTTCTGCTATCAAACACCAAGTTATGCTATCAACTTCTACGTTAATATATACTATGCTAGTGGTTTGTATCAAACACCAACCTCAACCTCAACTTCTACGTTAATATTATCAAACACCAAGTTATACTATCAATGTCTTCTACGTTAATACTATGCTAGTGGTTTGGTTTGAAATAAATTAGGGCTCTTACCTGATGACGCAGCGGGAGAAGGAGAAAGACAACGGCGGGAAGACGATGGCTAGGGCTTCTGGTTCGATTTGGGGAAGAGGGAGGAGGAGGTTAGGGCATGGTTCGCGATTTGGGGAAATATAAGAGGTAATGGGAAGACGACGGCGGCGGCGGAATGGGAGGACGAGCGATGGAGTTCGATTAGGGTAGAGGAAGGAGAAGCTAACTTGATTTAATTTGGGGAAAAATTGAAGTCTGCACGATTTGGCCTTGAAATAAAATTTTCAGAACACTTGGACAGCGGTTTCAAACCGTTGTCCAAACTATTACCTTGGACAGCGGTTCGAAACCGTTGTCTATCCTTTGCAAATGGGTTGTCAACCGCTGTCTATGTGTTAAACTTAGACAGCGGTTGAAAACCGCTGTCTATTCTTTTTTTTTTTTATTAAAACCGCCTCCAAGCTATAGCTTGGAGAGCTGTTTGAAAAAAGGGATGTCCAAGTGCAGCTGTGCAAGCTCAAATGTGTAGTAGTGATTATGATTGCTTATCTCTATTGATGGTGTTCCTTTAGATTAGGGAAATTTACTTGTTCTATTTTGGTGTTTTGCTATGAGCTTGTGTGTTTTTCTAGTTTATTTCAACGAGAGTTGGGTAGATGGGTTTAGGCACATGGGTATTGGTTTAATTCACCCAAATTGGAGTCGATTAAGTCCTATCGCAACGAGAGTTGGGTAGATACTTTAGAACCCCCCTAATCTACATTATCTTCTTGAGTTAAAACCTTGAGTGGGTAGTGAAGAGCACATAGGAGCATCAACCACACGGTGACGGAGTAGTTAGCTAATTAGAGGACCATATTCGTGCAATTACCCGGGTTAGCAAAGGGAGATTCACCTCTCGATCCTAGGATTTCAACCGATATCGTACCCTAGGCTTACCAAGTACGGGAATGGTATATGTGTAGTGATCGCCCTTATGGAATAACCAGAAATAGAGGCAAACACCATAATTGATCTCTTGGCAATCGTCTCACAAGGAAAAACACTCGAGCACATCTTCTCTCGCTAGTAAACAAAATCGTTTGCTATTTAATTGCTTTCTCTTAGCTTGCTCGTTTATTATTTGATCTTTGTTTCGCTTGTTGAATATTGCTTGTTTTAAGTTTCCAACATGTTTCACACTATAATCATGCGACAACATATAACAATTGGGTTATATTCCACACCTAGTCATTTGGATTGATTTTTAAAACCGGGCACTTGAACGATCATCTTATACTTGAGAGGTTAGTGTGTTGCAAAACGCGTGTCAAGCCGAAAGTGCTTTGACTAGGTAAAATAGAATAAGCAATTGGGACAGAGCTAGACTCGCTAAACAAAAGGAAAATGTATTTCACTTTATCATCCATACACCAAGAAATGTCATCCATGTTGGATATAAATGTGTATTTGTACAAAAAGGAAATAAGAATAACAATGTAATGAGGTACAAAGCGAGATTAGTAGGTCATGGATTTTTTTAGAGACCCGATATTAATTTTATTAAATATATACTCCTGTTATGCATGGAATAACGTTCCGCTACTTAATATATCTAGCAGTAAATAAATTAAAATTTAGAAATGTAGTTGATAGGCGTTGTAACAGCATGTTTATATTGACCAATGGAGGTCAATATTTATATGAAAATCTGTGATGGATATAAGATTCCTCATATGAGGAATGGTGAGAATCGTACTATGTATGATATTAAAATTACCAAGGTACATAAAATATTCGGGTCGAATATTCCTCATGTATAATGAATAAATAAACATTGAAATATTTCTTTGCGTGTTTACAAATAAATTTTTTTGGTGGTGTTTGTATTGTCTTAGTTTATGATGATAAAGTAAATATTATTGGACAAATGAAGAAATTAAAAAAAACTAACTTAATCTTGGAGATTGAATTTTAAAATAAAATATTGACGAAACCAAGTATCGGTTCGACCAGCAGATCGAGCATCTCCCTAAATGAAAATGAATTTTATACACCAGTCTTACTTGACAAAGACATTAGAGATATTATATATGGATAAATTTCATCTATTTAGCACACTAATAATTGTTCTATTCATTGAAGCGGTAATGACAAAATTTATACTTGAGGAAGACACATAAATTTTGATAGGACCAGAAGTTCCTTATTTGAGTGACATTGATGCATTTATTTGTTTTGAAAACTGCATTAAACCCCGACTATGCATTTATGTTGAGTTTGCTTGTAAGATTAATTTAGTGCTTTTCCTATAAGGAGACATTCTAAAACATTAAAGCATATGTTCAGTATCTTTGACGTTTGCAAGATTTTGATTTAAGAACACTTATGATTCATGTGATATTACTATAAATTGTATATCTCTTATCATCCATTATGAGGAAAATGCAACTTTTGTTGTCCATATAAATAATAGGAATACTAAAGGGAACTTTACAAAGCATATATCCCCTAAATTTTTTTACCTACATAAATTCCAGAAGAGTGTGGAAATATCATTCAAAAGGCTTGGAAGACTGTTGCCTTCAGAGGGAGTGTCATGAAGATTGAATTTCGTAGATTATTAGTTCTATCTTTTCTTATTTTACTAAGTTTCTCTCTTTGAATTATTCTAGCGAAATTTTAGTTAGACATAAACATTATGACATAATGTCCAAAGGAAAGTGTTGTAAATACATCCTATTATTGTGGACATTACTTATTAATGTTAGTATTATTAGTGGGTTTAATGCCACATGGGCTTAAGGTTGTTAGGGCTACAACTCACTTCCTAGTATATATAGGTTTTATTTTTGTATTGTCGGAGGGAGAATACGGAGAAGAATGAGAAATCCTCCTGGCTTGATTACCCTTTATGTAGTCCTTCAGTTATTGAATTTGGTTAACAAATCCATATTCTTGCACTCTTTTTTATTTTATTTTTTATGTTTTACAAGCATCTAATTCAGGCGAAGATATAAGGTCGGTCAAATGAAACCTAATTGTTCAAAGGGTAACATATTTTCTTAATACGTAGTCTGTACTATTAACGTTTTTCTTGATTTTTTACTTTTCACTTTTTTATTTTATTTTTTACTCCCCTTTATGTTCCCTTTTTATTTTTACTGTTTTATTTTACCAATATGAATAGAATGAAGTTTTTTTTTTTTTTTTGAAAGGATGAATAGAATGAAGTTTATACAATGGATTAATGGGAATATGAATAGAATGAAATTGACAATCGATTAATGAGATTGAAAATTTTATTTTAGTGGGATAATTCAGAGAGGCTTTTGGTCATTTAAGTAATTAAAAAGGGCACAGAATATATTTTTTTGGCAAAGTATAGTGTGAACAAGTTTTACGGTGAAACTGGTTAAGGAGTGTGACTTATATTACTAAAGTGTGTGACTTTTTACTGTAAAGTGTGTGACTTTTTACTATAAAAGAGTATTATTCATAAAAGTGAAGGGTGTGACTTATATTATAGCAAAAGAGTGTCAGAAGTGATAATCAAGTGTGTGACTTATATTACTAAAGGGTGTGACTTATATTACTAAAGTGTATGTCTGTAAAAAAAAATACCAATTTCACGGTGAACAAGTTTCACAGCATAACAACTCATTTTTTTTTTAAAAAAAAGAGGGCAAGAAAAATGTTGGCACCCAAATAAATGGCATTTTTATTGATTTTCACTAAAATTAAGTACGTATAACTATTATTAGTCATCAAACAACATTAACATTCAATGATTAATGAAATATGCCCATTAAATCTCCTCAATGAAAATTACTCCTTATACATATATTAAATTGTAAAACCACAAAAGGAGTTGAAAAAATTGATTATGATGTCCCAATCTGTAATACAATAAAATCAAACAGTCCCAATCTGTAATACATGAATAAAATCAAACAGATCCAAAAGTGTGAATAAAGGGGGAAGCATATGCAAACTGCAGTTGATCTTCCATGTAAAAGTAATCGCTTCTATAGTCAATCATCACCTCCATATCGAAAAATCGATAAATGAGAAGTCGACCAGGAATGTGAAACAGAAACGCCGAATCCTCTATCCTCTCTTCTCTAATCATAGCAAATAATTAAACTGTGCTGCACCCAAAATCAAGTACAGCCCCTTTGCAGATTGTCCATTTATCATCAATCATTATGCACACGCGGAAGCAACGCTTATTTTCTTCCTCCTGGAAAGGTCTCAGTTGGAGGATATTCAAATGTTCATTTGATTGGAACACATAGTTTCCATGCACATTACCTTCTGGAAAATGAAGTAGATTAGGACTGGTGTGCCTAGTGTCGCCAAGTATTAACGAACTTATGATGAGATAATTGTGGACGGAGATACTGAATTCAAACGGGGAATCCCTGCCGTGGCTCCATTGATTGATAGCGGAATCGTACACAGAGAAGGCACTAGTACTAGTACTTCTCATAGCAAGTTTATAGTATTCTGATCTTGATGGATCAAAGATTAAGCAAATTGCGTAGGGTCGATATCCATCTAGATGAATGAATCTGTAGTGTTTAGTTGTTGGATTGAAGACGACGTAGTCAATTCGGTCCGAGCTCTGATCATATTTCAAGCTTAAAAGCAGTGGACCACGGTGGGATGAAATAGGAAAAACTGTGGGCTTTCATAAACGTCACCTAGTATGATCGAGTGTTGAGTCTCCAACCGATGCTTCTGGTTCTTAACATGGAGACGAGTGAATGAATCACGGGAGATGAGAAACGACCAATGTTTGCTCACAGATTTAAATCTAACCACTGACTTAATTTGCAGGTAACAAAACGAGGATTTTTGTCAACAAATCGTCATAACTGCCGCCAATTATAGCTGCCGATGAACAACCCCCAGCGGATGCGAACCTTTTATTTCGAGAAGGCGTCTGAAATCTAAATCTGCCCCTCCTATGGCTATGAACAACACTATATCTACCCGCATAGTAAATTACCCAACCAATGAAAACATGCAAAAATATATCAACAAGAGAGAAAAACATCTTCTTAATTCTGTAATCTTCTTTCTTTTTCGTTACGAATGGCATGAAATTTTACTTTGTGACCACATTCTTATGTATATATAACAAATCGCAGACTTCCTAAAATCTTTTGGACTGAAAGAAAATCTTTTAACTTTGGATATGCATAAATCTCGGAACCTGATATGTTTTATACCAATTTATTATATATAATCTTATCAGATAAGTAAAGCATAATAGTGAGTACTATATAATGCCCTGAAATGGATTTGAGTAATTTTTGTTTGTCAACTGGAATAAGTATATCCGTACTAATTCGATATATGATCATATATACATGTGTATATATATATATATGGATGTGTTTCAGTGTTGTATGTATATATCTATAATAATCTCTATAATGCAAAAATTCTATAAGATGATGTGGCAAGTCATAAAAAAATGTGGCAGTGATGTGGCAAAGCCATATTCTCCTATTTTAAATCTCTCTAATCTTATTTATTTAGAGTGTTATTTTGATCTCAGCCATTTTGTCTTCTATTTCCTATAAATTGTGGCCTTTCTCATTTGCCTGCGATTTCTCTTCATTTCCTCTCCTTCATTTGTTCTCCATCCGGTATCCTCTCTAATTTCTAATATTATTTTTTAATGATCGGATCTTTTATTATTTTATTTCATTAATCATTAAATTGTTCTTATATTATTCTTATATCGTTTTTTTTTCAGGTAATTGTTTGGTTTCATTATGTGTTTTGTTGTTCTTCTTATTTCATTCATTTTTTTCTTATTCATTATGTATTTAATTATTGTTATTTACAAGTTTTCTCTCACAAAATTTCTTGATCAATATATTTTTTTCTCATAATATTTCATGATTTCTTATTGTTGGGAGATGAATTTAATAAAAGATATATGATTTTGATTAAGATCCCAAAACCCCTGAGTATGACATGTTCAGAATGATCTTGATAGTTGAGTCAGGATTCAGTTTTAGAGTATTCAGGATGCTATCTCGCAAAAATGTATAGTCACAGATATAGATCAGATAGTTTCAAGACTCAAGAACTCAAGATATGTTTTCAAGAAACCGGTTTCAAGATGAAACTGAAGTTTCTGAAGACTCAGTGAGAAACTGAGAATCTGAAGACTCAGTGAGAAACTGAGAATCTGAAGACTCAATGAGAAATCGAGATATCAAGACTCAAGATGAAATCGAGGAATCAAGACTAAAGATGAAGACTCAAAGATATCGGGCCAAGATATTCAGAAGACTCAAGACTCGTAAGATGTCAAGACTCGAAGAAGACCTCAAGACTCGAGAAGACCTCAAGACTCGTAAGACTCAAGACACGTAAGATCAAGATCAAGAATCAAGATCAAGAATATCAAGGCACAAGAATTATCAAGACTCAAGAATGTATCAATGCTCAAAGATAAACTCGAATGTTCCGAGGCAATCAATATATCTATTCAAGGATGCAACATCGGAGAAGATCATGATCCTTAGAAAATAGATATTTGCCAAGACATTCAAATGCGCATAAAAGGAGCTAAGTCGGAAGTTGTTGTTAAGGTTATATCAACTCGTAGTTTGTAACCAAAAGAGCCGTTGAAGGTGTCTACCTTTTTAATCGGAGACAAAAGTCAAAAAAAGAAGAAGACAACATCGCACCATATCGACATCGACAAAGGATGTGTCAAAAAAAAGATGTCAAGTACAAAAGTTCCAGATCGCAAAAAGTGAAGACCGGCCACATGAAAGGCTATTGCTAAAAACGTGTTAGGGAGTTTCAAACCCTAAATATAGTCGTTCTCACACACCATAAGAGGAAACTCACGGTTTATCTCTCCAACGGATAGTTTTCAAGAGTGACCTTGGTGTATGCCTATAAATACTTGGTGACCTCTACATTGTAAGGTTACGGAAATTTATACGCAACTCAAGAGCTCAAACTTATTATCAAGAAGTTGAAGCACTCGAAAAAACTTAGAATTTCTCAAGTGCTTTTATATTGAAGAGAGCTCACTAAACTAAGCCTAGCTTGATAAGATTTATCCAAAGCTTAGTCGAGATATCCTAACCCTTTGCATTGTACTTCATTGTAAAGGATATCTCATCCTAGTTGAAACCAACCGAGAAACCCCAAACCCTTGAGAAGGTAGTTGGAGTGTGTTTGTTGGTGAGAAGAGTTGTAAAGAGTTAGTAAACTACGCGGAGTAGTCGTAAAACTCTAGAGAGATGTTAGTAAGCTACAGAGGTAGTCCGAAAAGCTTGTTTGTGTTTGAGTAAGTAAACTACGAGGTAGTCGAAAAGCTCAAGGTCGGGTTGAGAGTAAGTAAACTACGTGGAGTAGTCGAAAATTCAGTGGTCGAAGTTGAGTAAGTAAACTACGCCGAGGTAGTCGTAAAAAGCTCATAAGTGATTAGTGAATTTCTCTCGAGGATCGAGAGAGAGTGGACGAGGAGCTTGAGCCTCGAACCACTATAATTCTTTGTGTTGTTTATTGCTTTTTTATCCGTGCTTAATCGTTGCATTGACTTGAATTTGAAAGCATACTTTTCATCGATATTCGGGTTGGAATCAATCCAATCGAAGTTGCATAACCGAATCATCGACCTAATCACTATTCCATAAAAGGAAGGTTTTTCAAAGAAAGCTTAAAACGAGTATAAACTAAGGGCCAACCATTCAAGACATATCGAGTAAGCTAGAACAGATAGTTACCAAACCGAACTTACTTTTCCGAGGGTTCAAGAAGTTAGTTATCCGATCCAAGCAACTCAGGATCTCGAAACTCGTGACTCGGTTGGGATTATCCGAGGTATCCGAGCAATTTCGGGATCATTGTCTCAAGAGACTTTGACTCAGAGCGATCCGTGCTTCTCGTAACCTAATCTTCGGATTATCGACCCAAGCCGACCTCGAAGAAGAAAAAGTTTTAAAAACTCTTGAACACGTGTATTCCCCCAATACACATGTAAAACTCGTTTTTGCAGGACCAACAAGTGGTATCGGAGCAAAGTGGTTCAACTTGACCACTTGCTTTTTGTTGACCAAAGTTTTATTTGCTAAAAATACTTGTGGTCTATCCGAATCGATCTTATTCTTTGAATTTTTTTTCAAAAGCTCGAGATAAAAATGTCTTCTAAAAACTTCTCATGTTCTCAGTGGAGAACTATGATCTATGGAGACTGAGAATGCAGGCTCACCTGTATTCCAAACATGAACGAATGTGGACAGTGGTCTCTCAAGGACCATTCCAATTTACATGTGGTGAATCCTGGAGGAACATAAGATGAGAGAATTGATCAGAGAGCAAATTTCCTAAGTCGATGACCAACCGACTCTCGGGAGAGAAAGTTAGTCAATCTAGACTACATTGCAAAAGACACACTATATACAAAGACAATTGATGATGGTGTGATGGGAATGATCTCTCCGTAATATCTTTAAAGAGATTTGGGATACACTAGCTGTAATGTGTCAAGGCACAAATCATATAAAAGAAAACAAACTTTCAGTGGCAATTGGAAAGTTTCTCCTATCCCCATGAATCTCTCAGGTTGTCGAACAACCCTCACACTACGTCGAGATTTCGGTTGTGTCGGTGTGACGCTTGGTATATCAACTTGTACAGATGGTATAGGAGTTTGCCCTCTTATTTCGTTTAAGGTAATCTCACTTTTGGGCTTTCTATTGTTCATTAAAGTCTTCTTCCAAAAATCTAAAGTGCGTACTTATTACCACCTTTTGATCTTCGGGACCATAGAACATACACCCTTTCTTTCCCATGGGATATCCTATAAACAACCTTAGTTCTGAACGTGCATCCAACTTACCGGCTTCCTTGTCTAGCATGTATGTCGGACACCCCCAAATCCTAAGATGTCTCAGACTGGGTTTGCGCCCAGTCCACAACTCTTTAGGGGTTTTGGGAACCGATTTGGATGGCACCAAATTCAGAACATAAGCCGTTGTTTCCAAGGCATAACCCCAAAACGACTTGGGAAGATATGAATAACTCATCATGGATCTGACCATTTCTAAGAGTGTTTTATTTCTTCGTTCTGCAACCCCCATTTTGTTGAGGGGTTCTAGGTGCAGTCAACTGGGAAACAATGCCCTCGTCTGATAGGTAGTTCAAAAACTCATCACTGAGGTATTCGCCTCCATGATCAGATCGTAGAAACTTGATACTCTTTTCCATATGATTCTCCACTTCGGCTTTGAACTCTTTGAATTTATCAAAGGTTTTTTATTTGTGTTTCATCAGGAAAATGTACCCGAACCTTGAGTAATCATCAGTGAACATCACGAAATACTCATAGCCACCTCTAGCTTTGGTTGACATTGGACCACACACGTCAGTGTGAACGATTTGCAACACTTCTGTGGCTCTATTCCCCTTGGCTCCAAATGCCCTCTTGGTCATTTTACCCTCCAAACATGATTCGCAGGTTGGAAATGGTTCCATCTGTAGGTCCGACAATGAACCATCTTTCACCAACCTTTGGATCCTATTTAGATTAATATGACCCAACCTTAGATGCCAAAGAAGTGTCTCGTTCACCTTTTCTGAACATTTTCTCTTATTGTTTGAAACAGTCGATGTGTTAAAAGATGCATTTTGTGAGTGGTGTGCACAGTTAATAGTATAGAGATTGTTCCTTAAAGTTTCATGACAGATAAACACATCGTTATGAAAAACAGTAACTTTTTTAGAAAAACGAACAAAATATCCATCATTAAATAGTTTTGAAACTGAAATAAGTTTTTTTTTTTTGAAAAACAGGAACGTAAAGAACATCTCTTAAAACTAAAGTCTTGTCTTCAAAAGACAGGTGCACGTCTCCCACTGCTTCAGCTGCTACTCACGTAGCATCGCCCAGTGTGATGAGGATCTCACTTCCACTAAGTTGTCGGGTCAGCTTGAACCCGTGAAGCAAACATGATCAATGGATCTCGTATCAACTACCCACGAATGAGAAGTATACGCCGTTAAACAAGTTTCAACAACTAGTGTGTGAGAATTACCTTTCTTTCCGGCCCTTTTGGGGTTGGAACAGGCAAACCTCCATTGTCCTTCTTCACAGCAGTTGAAACACTTCCCCTTTGGATTTTCCTTGACACAACCAGCATCCCTCATCTTACCATTGCCCTTGGCAACAGTTGAGTTTGATTGCTTTTGACGTTTGGTCTCTTCTTCTTGCCTTCCCTTGGCCTAGAAGATGAAGACGGACCACTTGCCGTCAAAACTTGAGTTTGGTGCCTCATCAACGTCTCTGCCGAGACCAAAGCTTACAACAAATCATCTAGTGAGGCCAAAGTGCTCAAAGCTTCTAGGCAGAGAGTGGAGTACCAAATCGATTCGGGTCTCCAGATCATAATCTGCACCTAGAACCTCAAGTTTGTTCAGATGAGCCATCAATTTTGAGGATCTAATCCCTTACGGGGTTGCCCTCCACCATTTTCAGTGACAACATCTTTCGCAAGGTGATCTGACGAGCCCCGCATTTTTTACTCGTCAGTTGGCTCATCTAATTTTTTGGTGTGTCAAGAATCCACTTGTGCTTTTGTGCAGTTAGGACAATCATAATTTTTTGTTTCCAATCAACATAGTTTCCTATACAATTCTATTGACTTTAAGTATATTAACAGTGGATTAAAAGGTTGCGACATGCTGAACTGAAATAAATAGCAATTTGTACAAGTACAAAATATCACATAATTCGATCACATTATTCATATCAAAATCTCAAAACAATATGAATATGCATCAGCCGACATCTCAAAACAGATTAAATAGGTCACGTTGGGTGATCTATCTATTTAAACACATTCAAGCGAGTTACAAACAGAACGATTTACAAACCTTTAATTCAAAATTAATAGTCGACTCACTTGACCAATATAAAATTGGCGGGGACTTTAAATATATGCATATCAATTTTATACCTAAGTAATAATCATGATTAAATCTGAGAACTATTACTTCGCTTTTGAGCGAGCCTCGTTGGGAGGTCATCATCGCCATTGATAATAATTCACAATCATCCTTTTGGGAATTTATTCATGTGAAAACTATCTTTTTTGGTCGATTCTGGTTGGGAAAATTTCTCCAAGAGAATTCACAAATAAATAAATAATGGAGGTCAATATTGACGTAATTTTATTATCCTAATAAAATTTGTCAATTAAAACATACTTAGTAATTTTTCGAAAAGTGAGATTTTCTTTAGACAATTTTAAATCATGCAAACACATTTAACAAATAAAATTGCATTTAATTTAAAACAAGCATCAAGATAAAAGAAATCAAGTTGGGCACATATATCCATTTGTCATGGTTTAAATTCCATATCTTGATCTTGAGAAATCGTCTCTTCTTTTTGCCTTCATCGTTAAGTCTCGAAAAGCTCCCGAATCATAACAATTCTTTAAAGTGTCCTCCGTCTTGGGTTAGGGCGATGTCAGGAAAATGAGCAACTTCGCGACTTCCGGGCGTGAGGTCAGCGTGCACCCTAGGCACAAGCCTCGGTCAAACTTGACCCATCTTTCCCACTATCGAACCACGACACGTCGTCGGGAACATCGCCGAGGGCCGCAGCGTGGGGTCCGCCCGATCCGAGCGACAATGACCCCTGGCAGCCTTCCGCCCGCCCATCTGTGGCGATCGGCGTGTGGTATCGCCCCGTCATCCAAACCTCTCCCTCGCGTGCTTGCGCGCGTTACCGGCCTACCCCATGCGCGTCCGCCGGGTGGTGCGACCGGTCGCTAGGCCTTCGGCCTAGCTCGCGTCTTCCGTAACCCAGCATCGCGCGTCAGGAGACGCGGGACGTCGTCTTTAATTCTCTGTCTCCATCTTCGTTCGCGATCAGGTTGCAATTTATTTACGAAAAATAAATAAACCTAGATCTAGACTAGTCTATTACATTGAACAAATCAAATAAATTCTAATCTACTCGTGAATTTTCTCACGAGGCAAAATAAATCCGAACGAATCGAATTAAAAACCAATAATTTATTTGCATGTAAATAAGCACATTAAAATACCATGACAATTGGATACCTGCAAAACAGATCTGACAGTTCTACTATCCAATTTCAAATTTTAATGAACAACAAATTAAATTACAGTTTAAAAGATCAGAGCCCGAACCAAGGCTCTGATACCAGTTGTTGGGATAACATATGCCAGGATCTATCGGGATGACCTCATAAACATAAATTTAAATTAACAATTATTGCTAGCATGAATTTACCTAAGTGAATTCAAATAATAATTACGCCAACAACGTCATGCAAATAAAATTCACGTAAAAGATCCTAGCATGCAGAATTTCTAGGAGTTTACGTAAACGTACCCGTTGGAGAGACAGTCTGAGATGGACAGGATCAAGTATCTGGCTACCAACCAAAAGTTCTTCTCAAGTATTCCCAAGTTCTCGCTCAATAACCAGGTGGGAGGTGCTCCGATGAACGATTTATAAAACAAAGGAAAAAATAAAATTGTTACACCACCTTTGTGGATTTCTAATATTTCCAGCACATGGAATTGCTGCACGCAATTGAATTTTTTTCGAAAAAACACAAATTGTCGACGTTTCAAAATATTTGATATTTTATCGACGCTGATATTTTTCCAAAAAAAAGATCAATTCCTGTGTGTTGGGGATGAAACATTCATCCCCTATTTATAATAGAGAGGGGGACGAAAATTAGGGCTCAAAATAGGGTTAGGAAAGATCTTTCTTGATCTCCAAGAAATCTTGAATATATCCCATATATTCTTCTTTCCATGTGTATTTTTCCACAAAAATCTCACACCCTTATTTAGCCTAATATTTCGAAATAAATAGGAGATTCTCAAGATTGGATCTTTCTTGAATTTATGAGATATTCTTGTATTCCAAGAACACATATCTTTTTCCATAAAATCTTTTCAAGAAAATCTTTCTTCCTATTATCTCTCTATAATTTTCGAAATTTACATATTAAAGAGACCAAGTGGGGGATTTCTTGAATTTATGGGATAATCTTGTATTCCAAGAATACTTTATCTCATTTCCATATAATCTTTTCAAGAAAATCCTTCTCTCTCTTTTCTTTAATAAATTCAAAAAATAGGAAAAAATAATACAACAATAATTTATTTTATTTTAAGCATCTTTCATTTATTGGACTTTAATTTGGGCTACTTGAGGGGAATTTAGGAGAATTAAGATGGACCTTCCAATGGGCTTCTGAATTCCAATATTGAGCCACAATATAATTCAGCCCATTAATATTAATTAATACCACTATATAATTAATATTGCACTATCCAACCTTAACCCATATTACGGTAATATGGCTCCCGGTTATTATTTCTCGTGTTTAAGATTATTTAGTCCACTAATTAATTAAGCCACTTGAAAGCTTTATATTAATTAATATCTTTATCATTGGAGTAAGGACAGCTCAGCTTTATTATCCATACCGGAAAATTAATTCCACTTGCAAGATTTGGTATGATAAAGGTTTCGAGCCCACCAAGGGGACCAATCACGCAAGACTTTGCAAGCACGCAATTCTCTGTATTAATTTGAAGAATCGTCAGACAATTAATATTATTGCCCAAGATATAGGTATCGAAGTCGCAATGATTCTCTTCCCATTTATAAGTCAAAGCAATAACTACTAATCGTGACACGGTCCTTATTAAGTGATGAGATTAAGAAATCAACAACCATCGAGGTCTAACTCTTCATCCCTTAAGTCGGTCATGAATGAGTTTATCCTCTCTGCAGTCCGCTTCAAAGACATCGAATGCACTAAGTGTAATCTCTTCGTCAAGACAAGCTAATCTCGAGCCTTACATGTCAACTTCTACCAATAGATCGTTTCGGGTCTATCTAAGTTGTGAAACATGCACTAGTTTACAAGGGATTTGTTAACGTGATCTTACGTGATCTGGTATCACCACATTAACTACAATGTAACATGTCTTTATTATATGAGCGGTTTTGCAATAAATATATATAACATTCAATCATATTTAAAGCAACAGTGATAAATAATTTATTTCAGTAAATAAGTGTTTAATACATAGGTTATACAAAGTAAAAGCATACTTTCACGTATAACCCCAACAGTGCGGTCCCACTATGATGTAAAAGAAACGAAGAGGATTTCAGGCTATAAGTCGTTACCAATGTTGTCCCACTGTTGATAAAGGAGATTCTAAGTTACTATTATCCGAACTATGAAAAAGTGTGTACTAATAGAAATTCAAGTCATGAATGTGAATGTACTATGAATCTACCCTGAATACAAAAAAATCATCTACGCAAAAGCGTATGAATAATCTTTAATAAAATACCAAGATAATTATATTTCGGTGACCAGTATGAGTAACGCGTACAAGTTGTCCCCTGAGATTTTTATCTCACCCCCCCCCCCAGTTTGATGTTTCAGGACATGATCGAGAGGGGTCGGAGCTGCAACAGGGATGACACGGAATTTTCCTTGGTTAATGATAATAATATATAGATATGACTCTTTAAATAAATGTTATCACTCTTAACACTTGATGATATATTTGTATGCAGAGTAAAGATCTTTCTCTTAAAAGTTGCTAGATGTTTATCTTGTAAGATATCCTTAAAATTGACTAATACTTATAAATTATATAGTTTAATAAACGGGCCCACACTGCTTTTTCATAACTTATATTTGTCATTAATACTTTCCGCTGCAAAATGTAATACTTATGTTTGTCGTTATATTTTCAAAAGAAATTTTTAAGCTCAGATTTTACAAATACTAAGTGGCGACCCGAGTTTAGAGTGTCGAAGGTGCAAGAGCCGACATTCTGGATTCGGGGAGTTACAAATGTGTTTGCCGAGCTCGGCTCGTTGATTTTCATAACGTCGGCTTCTATTATATAAATGTTATTAGGTGAAAAGGTAATTGCGGAATTGAAATAAGACTATGAGTAAACCGAACACCTCTTGCTTCAACCTGGTCCCCCTTTACGGTGCCGACCACTTTACTCTTGGTGGGGAACTTTACACAAAAATAAAAGGTCGAGGATGCAGCCTCGAACTCATGCTCGAATGGCCTACCGAGGAACCCGTTAAAGGAGCTCGGCAGGTCAATTACAAGGAAATCGCAAAGTTTAGTAGCCCTAATATTTTCATCTAATATCAACACCAGCTCGACTGCCAGGCCAATGATGATGTAAGCTTCACCGTAGCGACCCCGAAACCCTTAACCACGTGCTCGCAAGGTTCCACGTAGTCGATGAAGTCATCGAGCTCGTCCAAGGTTCTCTTGAAAGGTATTGTTGCAAAAGACACCACCGTCGACCAACAAGCGGTGGACCGTTACTCCCATTATTTTGGCATTGATGACGAGTCGAATCGGGCCTACGTTGAAAGGATCGATAAGCTCATCTTGGAGGGCTAGCCACTGGGCGACGAGGCCAAGGTACTCGGGGCAGTTTTTACCAAGCGTTGCTTGGTGGTAGGTCAGGGAGCTATAGTCGCGAAGTGCCTCACGAACAGTTTTGCTAGTTGTTCGACTCACTCGATGGAATAGGGAAGAAGTGACGTAAACCACATGTGGTCTTGATCGCATAGCGTTAGGGGAAAAAGCTAACACATGATGGCGTCCGTAGCTCCCACCGAGCTCATGTAGGAAGTGCACTTCGCGATGTGGAGTCGTGGGTCAGAATCGCCATTATAGCGATCCAGTGAGGTTGTGTGAACCTTAGCTTTCGTGGGGGCAAGCGTCACTAGGGCTTAGTGGTGAGGCTGGTAAGGCGGGGGAGTCGAACTGATTAGGTTGATTGGCCTAAAGGTCCATTCGATCTTGCAAAGCCTTCACTGTCTGGATAAGCGTGATGATTAGTCCATCTCGGGGATCGGGCATCGGGTGGCCATCTGCCTACTAAGGCGATCAAGAGTCGACATCCTTGGCCCGTCGTTGTGCCCCCACGTGGCTCCGAGCTCAAGGTCCTGGTTCATGTCCTCATCCATCAGGTCGGGATGGGAACTTGCTTCGTCTTCCAATGGGTTTTGCTTCTTTCGAGCTCGAGCCCTCCCCAAATGTTCGAAGGCATTCAGGGATTCAGTCTGGTGTCCTTCGCGATGTAAGCGGTGGCCTCTCAAGTTGGCCACCAAAACGGGCTGAAGAGCCAGCTGGCCAGCTGACCTTCCTTCTTGGCCTGAAATGCTCTTGCCCTTGGAAGTGGTAGTCTTCCGAACTCCCCTTCTGGACCGGTTGTTGAATTTCCAGTCCATCAAAGGTCAGTTGTCTTTTTTGGAGGAGTGACAGCACGGCCCTCTCTTTTCGGGAGTTCTTATGAGGTTCCCCCAGTTTTTGGTCGCAGCGGCGGGCTGCGTCCCGGACGAGCTCCCGGATGTTTTGCGTCCATCACGTGGATTAGTTTCGTGAATCGCTTGTTGATCCTGATTTTGAGCCATCGATTAGTTCTTCAAATGGGTCTCCTAATGATTAAAGAAAAAAATGTAGGAATGTAGTTTCCCACAGATGACGTCAATTGTTGTGCCTGGAAAATAACTCTATCCAACCAACAAGTATTAAAAAGCAATAAAGATTCAACAGAATAATAAATGCGAGATTATTTGATGACCCAGTTCACCGGAAAGGTTACACATGGGGGCAATACCAAGCTAGGAAAATATATTATCTGTCTAGAGTTCTAAAAGTTCAAATCCTCTACAATGAAGGCTTGATCGCCTATTTATAATGCTACGTTTGGCCATGCAGCCCTATATGGGATCCGGAAACGGCGCCACTCTACTTAGGAAAAAATCATCTAAGGTTTAAATAATTTTACTTAAAGTGATTAAAGCGGAAGACCACATCATGAAACATGAGTCTTTTTTTTTTCTTTCATTCTTTCTTTTAAGTGCCTAATTATGTTTGTGTCTAACTCATGAATTACCCACATTTCTAAGCCAAACACTTACTTAAATAAGACAATTCCAAAAGTAGGTTTACATGCACATAAGTATATTATGACTAACTTAATATAAGAAGAGATGTCATTTTGGATACCTATCATGCATGCAATTTTAACAATAAAAGGGTCGACACATTATCATAGGGGTTTGAAAAAGACTTGATTACTTGAACTAGCAATATTCACATAATTATGAAATCAAACATTCAAAACAATAGTTTAACAACTCAAATGACCGACTAGTAGTTTGCAAAAGATTCAAGCACTTATCCTAAAAATTCATACATAATTCAAAACCATAATTTAAGACCAACTAATACTTAATCCACTTCTTACATAAGTTGTAAAATGCACTAAGTAGATTTAACGGAGTCTCCCCAGTCAGTCACACGTCCGCTTCGTTGTCAACAGGACCAGGAAAAGTTAAAGTAGCATCATGAGTCTTCCCCCTGAGGGGAAGCCCAATGGGATAACATTTTAAGTACAATTACATTAAACAGACTAATCAGCAAGTAATACGAGTACACGTCAAGATCCGTAGACCTGACTTAGCTTCATTTCACACAGATCAGCTTACTTATTGCACACAGCTTAGCATAGCCCGTAAGCTTGCCTTATTTCACACACAAAGATCAACTTCATTTTACACAGATCAACTTACTCATTTCACACAGAGCATAGTCCGTAGACTTGCATGCTCATATCAACACACAAATTAATCCAGCTAATGCAAAAGTAATTAAATGTTACCCACTTTCTTAACGTTGGATGTAGTAGGATAGCTTCCTCAGAGTCCGGCTGTCTCGTACTGCACTCGACACATTTAGCTATCTTTCAGTCATTTAAATCTTTAAAAGTTTCAATGCACACATATTATTTTCACTATCTCATGTAATCTAATTAACACATATGTACTTTTTTCCCACGTGTTATTCATAAGGGTATAAATATTTCTACTAGCTTAATCATACTTCAAGGAAATTCAAGCTGCAGAAACTAGGCAAATTCACATGGAAAAGCATGTTGAGTCATAACATTTAAATATATTTTCACACATATAAAATGAATAATAATAGTGTTTTAAAATGTTCATAACAAGTTCAGTTTGTTCATTCTTGAGTGCTTATATTTTTAGTTAACTAGGTGATTAAATAAAACAATCTACCAATTTATTTCTATATGTCGAACTTCTCTTCATAAAATATATATATTCATATCATAAAAATTTCAATTCAAAATTGCATTTAGATCTTTTCTTGTGATTTTTACAAGTGAACTGAAAAATAGGTTATGAATAGTCCCACATCAGGTCATTCTCTAAAATTTGGAAGAATTTGTGTATTTCTCATAAAAATGTAAGACAAAATTTTTGTAACCTTAAGAGTCATTAGTAATACCAGTAAAATGATCACAATTTAAATCTTTGAATTTCCTATTCAATTGTACATTGTTCTAGAGCTTTAAAGTTGCTCGTTTTCACAGTGAAGACACCGTTTATTAGAAAATTCATTAAAAATATAATATAAATCCAAATTTACCCAAATAAAATTCATATGAAAGCTAAGATGGAACATAATCGTCAAAAAATCAATTTAAAAAATGAAGTTATCTGCTCCCAGTAAATTCTACAATCTTCGCCAAAAACAGGGTCATTTTTCAGTTGTACAACAGTTTAATAGAAAATTCATATAAAATTGAAAACAACTCCAAAAATTCTGAATTTTTTTACCACACACCCTAGACTTTCAGAACTTCAATGTGACAAAAGGGTTTTATTAAATTCTTTCAGAAAAGGTCATAACAATTCTCGAAATTAACATGCAATTGCATAGCAGATTCCAACATCAAAATTAATACATATAGTAGTCTAGTTGGGGCACCCAACTCAATCTAAACATCAAATGGCCATCAAAAGTCACGTGCAATCATGAAATCAACATGCAACTCATAAATTAACACCAAATAATCACATATTTGACAAATCCATAGGCTAACATAAAATTCATTCAAAATTCTCAACCCTATGCCAAAAACGTTTCTAGGTTTAAACTCAAATTATTAAAAACACCATCCTAACAAAAATTATAGGAAAGAAATTGGGGAAAAGCCAAAATACCTTGTTAGAAAATTTGGGCAGATTTCTAGAAAATTATTTCACTGAAAAGATTGAAAGAGAGTGTTTATTCTTCTCTTTGTTTGAAAATCTCTTGATTCTTCAGAGTTTTCTTGATAAAATTGCAGAGATTAATGAGTTTTAGGGGGATTGAGAGAGAGAGAGAAAGAAAAGGGATGATATAGAAAGAGAATAGAGAGAGGACCGAGACGCTGAGGGATAGAGAAAGAAAAAACAGAATGGTGTGAGTTTCTTTTTCTTTTATGCGTGAGTTTCTCTTTTTTTTTTTTAATTATTATATAGTATTCTTGTTTTGTTATTATATTTTATATGAAAGATTTACGCATATATGCATAAAGATACAATAATGATCAAGATATAGAAATAATCTAATTAAGTCCCATGATTATTGAAATTTATGTGACTAAATAATCTGTGTAGGATCTTTCTTGATATGAAATATTTTATAATTAATTATTATCTATTTCATTAATATTAATTTTATTATAATTTTTATTCCATTCTATCTTAATTTTCGTTTCAGAAATTACTTATTTCTTTTCATTAAGTACTTGAGTCGAGTGAGTCGCAATCAAGCTCGGTCTCCCCAGTCGGCTATTCTGCAAAAGCTCTTTAAAACTCCATATAAAATGTTAGTACTTAAAATTTATAAATCTCAAGCTTGCAATAATTCGAAATAATTTGCAATTTTAATGCTTGAATAAATAATTAAACTGCTAAAAACATGAAATCCAAGTTTTCTAAAAATGGGGTGTTACACTATATGGGTTGGCCGAGCTACAATCACGCGGTTGTTACCGCGTGGGCATGATCCGCCTCTGACTTCCTTGATTTGGGCCGCGCTATCTCTTGGAGGTTGGCATGTCAATCTCTTTGGCTCCGGGTCCGGAGTTTTGTTCTCTCAAAGCTTATCCTATCCCGCCTGATATACTCAGGAGCGGGTTTGGTGCCTTTGCCAACTGTGCTTGCCAAACTCGTTTGCGCCACGAACTCACGTTACTTTCTAGGGAGGTCGCCTTATCGGGCGAGCTTGTTTGGTCATGTCGCTCTGTTGATGTCGACTTTGGTTTCTTGTGTGATTTGTCTAGTCGAGCTCTAGTTGCCACGTCAGCTTCTCTTGCCATGGGGTCGTAGGTCGACTACACGGCTACAACAATCACAAATATAACTTCCTACATAGTGAAGTTCAGCATTAATCAACCATAATAATTCATAAACATAGTCTCCTACAAATTAAACTTATTATCCATTAACATAAAATTCACAAAATATCCAATAAAATTACATTATAATTACTAAAATGTATAATAAAAAATATAAAATTAAAAAGTAAATAAAAATTAGGAGGTAGGCGGGATCGTCTAGGCCCGCATCTAGTTGGGCTAAATTTTCTTAGCCCAACCCACCTTTTAAGCATGTTGGGACAAATTGTGGTTAGGCCAACACGCTAAACATGTTTTGAGAGCTCTAATTTTAAACACTTGTAACTTGAAGTATTATTGCTGAAACAACTCCCACAAAACACATTTAGAAATTAGTAAAATTAATATATTTTTTAACATGACCATTAATATTTGAAGAAATTTTTAAACAAAAAACAGTTAAAAGTTCTTGAAAAAAAAAAAAGTTAAGCCGGATCACTTAAATGAATTATGTCATTCATCATTTATTGCAACATAATTATTCATGATGATCCATCACCATCATTGTCGTACAAGCAAAACTGAGTCAACAACAACAATATTGAAAAGCCAAACATATCGTTAATTGAATAAACTCGAAAATATCCATATCCAAAATTTGTGAAATCCCTCCTTACAAATTACAATCACTGTCGCTCAAGACAGTTGATTAGCAACAATCTGATAACCATCTGGGCTATCATCATCCTCTTCTGCATCATTTTCTTCGTCTTTTTCGTCTTCATGGTTCTGATGATCACTATCGCCGTAATCCCCCATCACCTGTTGCGATTCTTGCTGCTGCTGCTGCGGCTGGTGTTGGCCCATCATTTGCATTAAAATCTGTTCGGGCTTCAAATTACAACCACCCCCACCATTATCGGAATCGTGTTGCAGAAGAGGTTTCTTGGACTTGTTTGCATAAAGAGACTCCAGCATGCCAAAATACGGGCACGTCTTCGAATCCTCTGGCCTTTTCCTCTTGCTCTCTTTCACTCTCTTGTAATACTTATTTATATTCTCCCATTTCTCTTTACACCTCTTTGCACTTCTCTCGTAACCGAACTTCTTCATGCAAGTCGAGATCTCCTCCCACAACGGGCCTTTCGGTCCACTATCCTGGTACTTCAAATCGAGCTCTGTTTTGAGCATGATGAGAGCTTCGATTTCTGGTTTTGGCCATCGTGAAGAACTCATTTGGATAGTACTATTCTCTCCCCCACTGTTATTGTCTTGTTTCTCGATCTGAGTAGAGGTTTCGCCAACATCGTTTTCGTGCATCTGGCTATACCTCTCTAGAACATTCTCTTGCTGTTTGCTGAAGAATGGAATGAGAATGTCGGGCATAATCAGAGAAGGGATCTGCTGCGTGATCTTCTGCAAGAAAGCAAGCACAGCTGCGTCCTTAGCTGCTGCAACCGCTCGTTCTTGGGCTAACAACTCTTGTTCTCTCTTGATTCGAGCCCTTTCTTGCAATTTCCATGCTTCTTCTCTAGCTATTCGATCTTTCTCTAAATTTTCTATGGCTTCTAAGAACTTGTTCTGTAAATCCTCCTGCTTCTTCAATACATCCTTCATCAATTTCTCCAAATAACTGGCTAGCTTTCTTTTTTTCTTGACACTTCCTTCAGAGTCTGAGGAGGCTGTGGATGTTGAGAAGCACATGAATTCAGCACTATCTAAAGGTAGGGTGAAATCTTGACCTGAAGAAACGTGATGAGGTTTTGGGATCGTTGGTACTGGTGTTGTGTCCATCGATGAAAACGGGATTTGGTCCAAGGGAGTAGATGGGACTGATGAGTAATGGGCATTGAAAAGCTCTAATTGCTCAAAGAACCTATAGTTTTTGCCATTATGCCGATTGGATCGCCCATCCTTGGTTCTCTTGTGATACTTGTAGATGTTTTCGAATTTTTCTTTGCATTTCTTGGCACTTCGATTGTACCCAAGCTCACCTAATTTCCTGATAGCAACACACCATAACATCCATTTCACCATCTTCATTTGATTGTAAACTAGAACAATGTCATTAAATACAAATAAATAATGTGCTAAAATTGATATGCTAAAACCTAAGCAACAAAAAAAAGTAAATTGTAGTCAACCAAATGAAATTAGGGGGGCGGAATCTCAAAATTACTCAAATCCATCAAAATCGCATAAAAACACAGCTAAAAAATGATACCAATCGATTTCAAATCTAGAGGGAAATGCACACAACCAAACAAATCCATCAATTTCGTAATTATAAATTCAAATTGTACAATCCTAAAGCAATCGAACCAAACAAGAATTCCAGCAAACCAACATGATTTTATTTAATACAACAATCTCGAATTGAACAGATGAAAGCAAATTTAACCCAACAGAAATGAAACCAAGAAAAAAATTCGTGCACAAAAAAATTGAATCGAAATTAAACCTGGAAACTTCATCCCAAAGAGGAGCTTTAAGAGTAGAGTCACGAAATGCAAGGTCCATATCAGACCTTATCTTAAGCAAAGCCACAGTTTCTTCACGCGGCCACCGATTCCGTTCGCCGCCTGAATAATTCCCCTCACAATCGCCTCCGCCGCCGCCGCCGACCACCGCGGCGTCTGAGGCTGAGCCACCGCTGTTATTTTCCAGGAAAACTGAAGTATCCAACATGGCGGCCAATTCGGTGAGCAGTGAAGCTCAATTCAAAATTAGTTTTACCAGGTGAAATTTTACTTAACAGTTGAGGTAAAAAGAGATCTCTGTTTGTAATTCTGGGCTCTGGGTTTTTTCCCCAATTTGTTTTAATCTTTTCATGAATATTTTTTGAAAAATTGTGGTGATGTAGGGTTTCTACTTTGGGGATGGAAGTATAGAGATAAGAACGGAGACTATGGTTGATAATTCTTGTCACATGTGCAAATTTTATTGGTAAAACTTAATTCTCTTTTTCATTTTGACTTTTCTCTCCTAATTGAAATTATTCTATCATTTTTCTTTCTTTTTTCAAATCTAAAAGAATCGTGATTGTTATGGAATTTGGACAATGACTCAATGGTGATTCTAAAGAGACTAACATTTAGATAGTGAATTGTATAATTTATTTATTCCGTTTTAATTTTATTTTGGCTCATATCTTAAATTGATCTCCGTTTAATAGGTGTCTTAATCCAAGATTTTCTTTTTTATCTTCAATTCTAGAAAATTATTCCCCCGTCTCTCTCTTATTTGAATATTTATCGAAAATGTTCATCTCAAATTTAATTGAACATTTATTAAATGACAATAAAACATTTTTTTTCCTTTTTATGTATACTCTTAAACATCTCAATATTACACTTAATATCATTATTTTTCTCACACTAAAGTCAATTTTATCTTCTTTAATTTACATAAATGTCATTACTTTACTATTTAAATTCATCAAAAAGTAACTTTATCCCCTTTAATACTAATAAATAATTTATTTCTTAAAAATTGTGCGAACAATAAATGTTTTGATAAAAGTGAGATGGTGCTGGGAGCTATGTTTTAAGAGTCCATGACTTGTAGTCCAAAAAGGTACTCATTATGACATTACAAGGTGCAAAGAAAATCCACAATTATTAATAGGCCAAATAATCAAATATAGTCTATACTTTTGATTTTTTATCAATTTTAGCACGTGTTTTTTCTCTCTTCAAATTTAGCACATACTTTAACTTAATTACTTAAAAACATCTCAAATCACCATTTTCGACAAGTTTCGTCTGATGTGGTCGTCGTAGGTCACATGTCTTGCTGACATATAAATATTAACATATAAAAAAATAAAATATCACCACCTAAAATTAGAAAACGCGGGATATAAAAACATCTTGGGACACTTTTTTTTAATTTTCGACTGTGATATTTTTTTTATTATTTTAATATTTACACGTCAGCAAGACTGGTGAACTCCAATAACCACGTCAGACGAATTTTATCGAAAATGATAACTCAGGATATTTTTAAATATTAAGTGAAAGTATGTGCTAAATTTGGAGAGATAGAAAAATATATGCTAAAATTGATGAAAAATCAATAGTATGCACTAGATTTAAATATTTAGCCTTATTAATAGGTCCAAAAAGAGGTGTAGAAAGACATTATTTTCCTTAACCCAAAAAAGTTAGCAAACATCACATCAACCCCCTCATCCAGTCATCCACCTGCAACTTTTACATCCACCTAGTCTAATTTGGGTCATTCGAAATTTTTGAATCATGAATCATTTTAAAGTATTCTTCAAAATTTTCAAAAATCGATTGAAATTAAAGTTAGAAGCTAAATTTAAAATACTCGGTCAAAATAACAAAAATGTGTTAGGGGTATATTTTAATGCTAAGTTTTATGCAATTGTAATAAAGAATGAGTGAATATTGTCTTGGTCCTCAAAATTTACATATTTTAATCCTCATTTGACATGCACAGATACATAAAATAAGATAAATATATGCATAAAAATGTGCATTGGTTCATGAATTTATGAACTTATGCATCTTCAGTTTTAGATCTAGATCCACTATCCCCCATCTCCAAAAACCCAACAATTTCATCAATAACCCAAAAAAAATCCTCATTGTTGCTTGAGAAGAAAATCGAGAAATCATGAATCGTATCATATACTTTAATCTTGAGAAATAATGTACAGACCTGGTACATGAACACTTTTTCTTCCATCATTTACATATACACATACATACATAACACACTCTAATATAGGACAATCAAAATCGCGATCCACAAAGTTGAAGGTAGGGTCGTCGAACGTTAACCAGATCCTTGTCGTAGGCTAGGAGGAAACCACCCACGACCTCAGAAATCTCATGGTTGTGCCGCCGTATCAAAATGCTAGAAAACCCAAGAATAGATCGGAAAAATTCACACCAAATCGACACTAGAAAATCTAAAAAAAATCAATACGCGAACAAATCGCGTCTCCAGCGGCTTTGCCGCGTCGCCTTCGTCTGTTCAGATTCGCTTGGGGTGCCACCTTCACACTTTGAATTCGGCGTCGGAGCTCACTCGTGGATCTATTCAGATTCGTCCAGATCTGTTCAAACTCCGGCGTCGGGGCTCCGCGACATTCCTAACGGCGGCGCAAGGAATGACATTAACCAAAACTTTGATTCGTGTGTTCGTAGTGCCCTGCATGGAACTAGCAGTGCGAAGGAGAGGAGGAAATAAAGTTTCATAAATAGAGGAGGAGGGAGGGGAGATACATGTATTGCCATAACTCAGCATGCGGTCATTTCCGGCGTATGTGATGCCAAGCTGAGTGTCGTCCACAGCGTGAGGAGCGCAGATAAGTCCCATATTAGGGTTCGGGTTTGATGTCGGTAGATCTGGATTGAGGCCCGGGGAAACCTAGGAAGGGCAATGGAGGCCCCATCAGTGGCCGTAGGAGTAGACGTCGTTAACCAGGTGGCTTAGCCCGCCTGGCCACTGGGCTCTTCAATTGAGTGGGAGACCCAGGTTCGATTCCCTTTGGGAACGAATTGGAGTATGAGAGTTATAAGGTGGCTTAGTGAATTTGTGGAGTGTTTGGGTGCTTGGTGTACTAACTACTAACATCTAACAACTAACTTTGTCCGTTCAAAAAAAAAAAAAGGAGTAGACGTCGTTAAATCGGTGGGACCGGTGGCAAGTCATTAGGCGTGATCGAAGGAGCGAGCGACGCAAGACCGGGAGTTTGCGTGAGAAGTTTGAGAAGCGCCGATAAATCGTCAAGCCTATCCGCGAAAAGAGTGAGAAGGGTGTTGTGGAAGTGAGTGAGCGGGGGGGTGTCCGACGCCATGGAGGATCGATGGCGGTGGTAGGAAGAAGATCGCGGTGTTAAGGAATCGCCGTCATGAAGCCTTCGACATTTGACAATTTGTTTTTTTTATCAGATTATTAACAGAGTTCCAAGTAAGGGGCTAAGAATATGAGACATATTCAAGCCAAAAATAGTAGGATAAAGTTACACAGTACAATAAATCAGTCCCCAAAATTAAAAGAAACAAGTAGGTACAACTCCATAAATCAATTCGCTTGTTCACAGAACACTCTGAGATTTAACATTCATTCTCTAATCGTGAAGTATTTAAAAGAAACAAGTAGGTACAATCCCATAAATCAATTCGCTTGTTCACAGAACACTTTGAGATTAAACATCCATTCTCTAATAGGAACTTCATGTATCTTGTTCAACTCATCCATAATTCACCAATATATTTTGAAACATCAAATAATTTAAAACAGATAAAGCATTAATTATGAAAAATATAATGGTATACCACACTTTTATATATGAGTATAATAGTGCGTTCATTTATATGCACCCCGAGCATTAGTAGATACACCTTCGGATTACCCACCCGATTTTTTAGACATTAGTATTACATCTTCATGAACTACTCATTATACCCTTCCCAACAAATCCTTCAAATTATGAAATTCGATAAAAAATTATCGAAAAATATAATACCAAATTTTGATAACTTGTTTTCGAAATATCTACACAATTACGATAAATTTTTGGCCGAAATAAGGAACTTTCAACAAACTAGGTTCGAAAATTACAAGTCGCGATTTTTTTTTAAAAAAATCTCATTATACTTGCTTTCTCCTTTAAAATTTTGAACAGTAATGGAGAGCGGTAGTGGTGACAAAGTGCGGTGGCGGTAGTGAAATGACTTTTTTCAAATTCTTATAGGAAATATGATCAAATGGAGGAAAAAATAAGGTGGGTGCATTACTTTGATAAATTGATTTCATTTTGAATAAGAGAGATATATGAGCCATTTTATCATTTCACTAAAATAATAAAAAAAATAAGGGATTAAATTTTTTATAGTCCAATAATTTTGCATTATTTTTTAAATTGATACCAATTATTTTGATTTTTTAATTTTGGACCCTATAAGTTTTCAAAATTTTGAAATGGTCCTTTATCCTGCTACTGCAGGTTATCAAACAGGTAACCGCCATGTAATTATTTTATTTTTCTTTTTAATTTCGAAGTGCTACTTGAACAAATTTTTTATCATAATAATTTTGGGTTGGGTTTAAAGACAATATGTATATTAAAAGACAAAATGAATCAGATCGATTCATCGGGTCTAAAGTGACCGTAAAATAAAAAAATAAATTAAAATACACAGAAACCAGACTTCATCCCTAAAAAAAATAAGCAGATAAATACTGACCTAATATTATTAGGATTAAAAAAATATAAGTGGCATTTCGAAATTAAAAAAATAAAAATAGTACGTAATTACATATTTAGGTTTATGTGTTTGGTAACTGTTGCAGCAGATTAAATGATCAATTTTTAAAAATTAGATAATGTGTAGGACCAAACTAAAAAAAATCAAAGTAATTAAAAAAAAAGTTAATCCCAAAAATTTAGATAGATTTATTTAGGGATTAATTTTTTTATAGTCATGTAACTTTGCATCGGTTTGAAATTGATCCCGTATGTTTTGACTTTTTAATTTTGATCCTGTAAATTTTTAAATTTTTTGAAATTGGTCCTTTCACCTACTATAGCAAGTCACCAATCAGGTAACAACCATCTATGTAATTATTTTATTTTTTATTTTAATTTCGAAATACCACCTAAACTTTTTTAATCCTAATAATTTTATGTTGGGATTTTTTGCGTGTTTTTTTAGGCAGGAATAGTGATTTTCTGCGTATTTTGATAATTTTTTTTATTTTTTGATCAGTTTAGACCCAATAAACTAACCTGATTTGTTTTGTCTTTTAATGTACAAATTGTTTTTAAACCCGATCAAAAATCTGGCTAAGATTATTATGATTAAAAAAGTTCAAGTGACACTTCAAAATTAAAGGGAATAACAAAATAATTACATATGTAGCGGTTACCTGCTTGGTAACCTGTTGTAGCAGGTGAAAAGGATCAATTTTAAAAAATTTAGAAACTTACAAGACCAATTTCAAAATTTTAAAAAATTTACAGGACCAATTTCAAAATTTTTAAAAAACTTACAGAACCAAAATAAAAAAAGTCAAAATATACAGGGCCAATTTCAAAACGAAGCAAAGATACATGACTACAAAAAACTTAATCCCATTTATTTATCTCACAAAGTTGAGAACTTGAGGTGTTTATAATCGGGCCCTATATTTTAATATGAATCGGAATTGGGTGGAATTTTGTAGGTCGGTGAGATTGTTTTCCTTAGATTCTATGCGACTGATTTCCTTTCAAAACTGTACTATTCTTTTTTGTGGGAATCTTGTTCGGCCATAGCCAATATACAACTCTCTACAACACAACGTAAAACCTACGCATTCAGGAGCACTACTCGTACAATCACACGTATGGCGGCGACTAAGGAACAAGTCGAATCAACCCTGCAGTTGAAGCTCAATCCTTCTTATCTGGTAATACCTGCATTTATCTGATTTTGTGATAAATTCGAACTGTTTCTGTAGTTTGCCTAATTAACCCTAGATTTCTAGTTTCTAAATTAGTATCGAATATCGGAATTTGAATTTCGAATGTTACGTACCAAGTTAGATATATTTTGTTGTTGTTGAGTTCGTGAACAACTTGAAAATCGGCTAGAAATTCGATTGATGATTGAATATGGTGGATTTTTGGGCTAGTGACTAGGTGTGTACGTGTATTAATTGAAGAACTTGACCACTTTTCTTATATTGATGTTTGCAGGAGAGCCACAAGTTGAGAACCTAGACTTGTTTGTATGTTTAGTCATGGAATTCCAAGTTAATCCGCTTGAAAATTACTGTGTATTTATACCTCTTACTTATTTTCATGCTTAAAAGTTAGACAACTTCTTGTGGAAGATGGTTTTTGAGTTGTGAGACGAATCAAAATCTATTAGTTTTTATTCACTAACCTGGTTTAGATATTTTATCTACTAATTGCATAGCAATAGGAGTATCTTCCTAAGTTATTCGGTGTGGAAGCGTGAGGTGAGGTGAGATTAACTTGATTAACTTGCACAGAGTTTAATCTTTTAATCTTGTTAGCTCTGATTATTCTGCTTGCACTTGCAATTGTCAGAGCTGTATAAATTGATTTTGGTGTAGCATATGTGTTCCATTCGGGGATTGTCAAATATTTATCACTTGCTTATTTCGCGGTAGCTAAGTTAAAGAAGCTTTCCATCAAACTATGGGGTTCCAAATAGGGTTACGAGGAATTTCTCCATATTCAGTACATCGGCTATACTTTTGTCTTCTCCAAGCATATTGATTGATGATTTATGCTCCAGTTTAGAGCTTAACTATGTTTTCACATTTATAGAAATCCTTTTTCTTCTGCTGAACTTTGGAGGATTGTTGCTTTTTTGAAAAGATTCAACTTGAGCTGACTTTAAATAAATGGCCTTGGCTAAGTTTTTCTAGGTGTCGTGTTCCTATACTAGGTAGCGCGAAAGTTCCAGGTTGCTTTGTGTATTTCTATCCTATAAGCATGTGTTTACGGTTCTGATTCTGCCTATCAAGTCATCGACTAGAATACAAAAGTTTCTGATGTAGTTAGGAGAGTTGTATATTGGATTTCTGTAGGTTAATGTTGTTACTAGTACTTCTGAGCTTATGAATATGAGGCAATTTATTAAGTAAACAGCCAGAGGGTAGACATTTATCTCATGTATACTTGCATAATGTTTGAGGGCTTAAAATATGGGAATGAGCAGGGGTGCGATACAACACTATGTTCTCTAAGGTTGTGTGTGGATCGAGAGATTTGAAATGAATAGGTTTTAAATCCAATTAAAGTGGATTTCAAATCCACCAAAGTCATTTAGGGTATGTTTGTTTTGGGTTTTAAGTGACTTTAAAAATTGGTTTTAGAAATCTAGGGATTTTGTATCCTGATAAACAGCAAGGTGTGTGTTTGTTATTGGTTTTTAGTAAAGTGAGATTTAACTTTATGTCAAATCAATTTGTAAGAGTGAATGAAGTTGTATTACTATATTATTATTGTTGGGTGATTGAATGATTTGACTTAGGATTTAAATATATTAAAGTGTAAGGAGAGAGAGAATTGATTGTATATATTGGAAAGTGTGATTAGTAGGTTTATATGTGTTGTGGTGGTTTTTTGAAAAATCAATTTTCAAAACAAACTCAACTCCTGGGTTTAAAACTCAAAACAAATATCATCCAATGAATTAGTTCATAATGAGAGTGATGGATTTCAGTAAATAATGATCCAAACAAATGAACAATTATAGAATTCAACTCCATCCTAATGCAACCCCAACTTATGCTTCTCTAGTTGAAACTGGCTGTTGCATTATTATATGTTGATGTTTTCGCCACCCTTTCGTTGTTTTCCATCATCTTTCACTTGAACTTTTTTTTCTTATCAAACTGAATTTTCTTTTCTTTTTCGTATTGTGCTATGCAGGAAGTTGTTGACACGTCGGGTGGGTAAGTCCATATAATACAACTGGAACTTCAATTATTATTTGTATTATTCTCTGGTTCATAATGTTAAATTAAATTTTCAGATGTGGTGCGAGTTTCACCGTTGAGATTGTGTCTAAACAATTCGAAGGCAAACGATTGTTGGAGAGGCACCGACTGGTAAATGGCGCATTAGTGGAAGAGATGAAACATATTCATGCTCTTTCCATAACAAAAGCCTTGACCCCTGATCAATGGAAACAGCAGATGGCTAAGAAATCTGAAGAAGCAGCTGCTTGAAATATTATGGACTGATTATGAACCTATTATGATTTTAGTGCTTTGAGCTGGGAAATCTGGTGACTTGCTCTTAATTTATCTGTTTCATGGCTCTGTAACTCAAGACTGTGTTGACCCTAATAAATCCTCATCTGCTAATAATAATAATAATAATATTGGGGTGCTTTTGTTTTACTTTCTTGTGTGAGATATTGATTTATATTAAATATATTCTACTCAGTTATTCATTAAATATATTTCTACCAATTTTTTCTTTTTGAGTAATTGATGATTTTTTATTGTTTGACATGTTACAAGAATGTCTCCTGTTTTACGCGTGAATACTTCACACATTTGATCTTGGATTTACGGACTCCTACCAAGTAGTGTTTCTATAAAACGGGAAGGATCATATTCTTTTTTTATCAAAAGTTATTTCACACAGCTTTTGAAATGATTTAATTCCAGAAGTTAGTTATAAAATTTGGAAACATACCCAAAATGAAGGATGTACCTATTGCTGCTTAATTTGTTTTGCGAACATTACGTCCAAGGCTAGGGATCTTCTACTGTTAGGAATTACTTAGTTCTCTCTAACGTCAGGAAATCTTTTGATTATTGTTGGATCAACGATCTAACGTGTAATTTGATTTTTAGATGATTGTACTTTGCACTAGTGCGTTTGTTATGTGCATATTGCAATCGCACTGCATCCCCTAACTAATAAATTAAATTAATAATTATAAAATTACAAAAATATCTTTCTCATTTAAAATTATTAAATAGATTAATTATAAAATTACATACATATCCTATTAACATTTTATTATTTCAAAAAAAAAATTATAAAATCAAAATTATAAAAATTGTAATTTTTAAAAAATATTATAAGGACATTTTAGTAATTTTATATATATTTATTTAAAAAGTTTAATTTTTATGGCGAAGCTATATCGCCCAAGAGCGAAGTTAGATAATGTGTCAATATTTTATTGGGTTCCTAACATCAGGAAGGGCGAATATCCTCAATGACTATGTGTTTAAGTTCTAAGTAATCAAAGTCCCCCAATTAGATTTCTGCTATTTTCCATTGACTTTGGGCTGGTGTTATTGAGTCGGTCTTGTGCGCGAGGTAAAATAAAATTTGAGAATAATAATTTTTAACATTTTAGAAGAAATAACTATAATTTGTACTAGTTTATAAACCGTCACTTGGTAAGATGGTTTTACATAAGTTTTTGTCTGAAGTCCATTGACTTTCTGCTGTTATTGAGTAGGTCTTATGCGAGATGAAATTAAATATGAGAATAATTTTTTTAACACTTTGAAATGGATGAATTATGAATATTAATTTATACTATTTTGTAAATCATCTCATGATGAGATGGTATTACACAAGCTTTTGTCTGAAGTAAAAATGAGAATTTTTTGCAAATGTGATATAATATGATTGCGATGTGGGTATATAAAATGAGCATTTAATATGATTGCAATGTGAGAGAGATCTCGTCCCCTTGTAATGGTAATCGTGTTTGTTTTTAATACTCCATCTGTTCATCAAATCTATTCCCACTTGTTTTATTTGTTCATCTATTAAATTTATTCTCATACCCTTTATGGAAATAAATATTTTATCTTTATCTTCAAACCATCACTTAATTACTTCAATTGTCATTGTACTTTGTTGATAGTCAAATTATCGAGATATATTTGTTTAATGTGGCTTAAGGTTTTGGGTAACCAATAAGTAATAAATGTGTATGCAAGGCAACAAATGTAGATGATTGATAATAAATGAAGAACACAATCAATAAATGCTCTAAATTAAATTGAAGAGAGTTTTGGTACGTAACTTGCAGATCCTTTATTATGGCTAGTACATTTTGGGAAAGTGAATCTCACTCTCCAGCTAGCTACAGTTTGATTATTAAATGCATAAATTTATCCATTTAAGGCATATGATACTACATTGTACATTATACTCTAGCTGCCAGATTTTCGTAGGATCTCGCGGGAGCTCGGCCGTCATATTGATGACACCTGGACAAACCTCGGGATTCTTGCCTGACACTTCTAATCATTCCCTCAAATGGCTATTTTAAACTGTCAATTTTCACCGTTTACACCGATATTTTCTCCCTTTAGGGAAGATATCATACCCTAATCTTCTGTCTCCATACTTCGTCATATTTAATTCTCATTCTCTTCACTTCCGACCTTGTTCTTTCACAGCTTACCTCGGGAAATATCAAGCTTGATCGCTTAAAGTTGAGAATGAGTCCGACCTGTTGCGAGCTCGGCGAATTGCATTGTTAGACGATGACAAAAGTAGGTCGCTCCCAAGGTGGGGCTCATCAGCTATTTTTACCTCGAACAAATTGCCCCTAGGTCACGTATTTTGCGTTAGCCTAAGTATGCGAGCTACCTTTTGAATGGGAATCTTCCTCGAGACGCTTCGGAGTTGTCCCTCGAACTTCACACTAGGTAGTCGTTGTCGTAGGCCTCGTCTATCGCACCTTATGTCATAGGAAATGATGGCACGGTGAGTAACACACACGAGATGCGAAAAGACGCGACCCCCACGATCTCACGCCCCTTTCTTTGCCTCTATAAATAGGGGTGTCAACCTCGATTTCATTTTTTCTGCAAAATTTGAGCGATTTCCGGTGAATCCCTGTGCAAAATTTCCGGCAACTTTCTCGACACATTACTTCAAATATCTTTCTGTGGTTCTCTAAGGAAATTCCAACTCTTTTCTCTGTGTTTCTTTCTGGGTTGTGAAAATTTTGGACGGAAATAGTCGGACAAGCATTATGGCGGAGGTAGCGCCACTAGTGAGGAGCCATCGCATTGGGAAGGCGGTGAATGTTGGACTTTAATCACATTCCATGTTCGGAGTTAATTCGGTGGATCTGCCAACCCTTATTCATCTGGATAACGCAACGGCAGGGCTCACCACTGCCTCCACCATTAGTGAATGTGGGCCGAATTAAGGGGACCCTTGCGTAAAGATGACGATGGAAACAAAGATGATGAGAGCATATCAGGTTCTTTTGATAGTGACGAATACGAGTAGATATCTTGCGATGCCATCGAAGTTGTTTATGAAGGCCCGCCAGCACATGCCGAGCTACTCGGATTACGTTGCTAAATTTCCCTGTAGCCATGTTGAGGTTATACGTGAAAGTATGCTTTTACTTTGTATAACCTATGTATTAAACACTTATTTACTGAAATAAATTATTTATCACTGTTGCATTAGATATGAATGAATGTTACATATATTTACTGCAAACCGTTAATAAAATAACACGTGTTACATTGTAGTTAATGTGGTGATACCAGATCACGGAAGATCACATTAACAGACCCTTGTAAACGAGTGCATGTTTCACAACTTAGATAGATCTGAACAATCTTATGGTAAAGGTTGATGTGTAAGGCTCAGATTGGTTTGTCTTGACACGAGAGATTACACGAGTGCATTTGTTGCGCTGAAGAGGACCTACAGAGAGGATAAGCTCTTCCGTACTGACTTATGGGATGAAGAGTTAGACCTCAGTGGTTGTTGATTTCTTAATCTTTGTCACTTAATAAGGATTGTGTGTGATTAATAATTATTGCTTTGACTTATGATGGGAAGAGAATCATTGCGACTTCGATACCTTATATCTTGGGTAATAATATTAATTACATGACGATTGCTAAATTAATACAGAGAATCGTGTGCTTGGAGAGTCTTGTATGATTTGTCCCCTTGGTGGGCTCAGAACCTTTATCATACCAAATCTTGCAAGTGGAATTAATTTTCCGGTATGGATAATAATGTTGAGTTGTCTTTACTCCAAGGATAAAGATATTAATTAATATAAAGCTTTTCAGTGGCTTAATTAATTAATGGACTAAATAATCTTAAACACGGAAAATAATAATTGGGAGCCATATTACCGTAATATGGGTTAAGATGGATAGTGCATATTAATTATATAGTGGAATTAACTAATATTAATGGGTTGAATAATATTGTGGCTCAATATTGGAATTCATTGCCCATTGGGAGGTCCATCTTAATTCTCCTAAAGGCCCCTCAAGTAGCCCAATTAAAGTTCATTAAATGAAAAGGTGTTTAAAATAAATTGATTATTTTTGTTGCATATTTTTTCTTAAACTTTTTGAAATTATTGAAGAAAAAGAAGGAGAAAGATTTTCTTGCAAAGATTTTATGGAAAGGAGATAAGTATTCTTGGAATACAAGATTATCCCATAAATTCAAGAAATCTCCTACTTGGTTTCTTTATGGGAAATTTTCGAAAATTAGAGAATAAGAAGGAAAAAAAGATTTTCTTGATTTTCTTGGAAAGATTTTATGGAGAAAGATATGTATTCTTGGAATACAAGATTATCTCATAAATTCAAGAAAGATCCAATCTTGCAAATCTTCCTCATTATTTTCGAAAATAAGGGGTTAAATAAGGTGTGAGATTTTTGTGGAAAATCACACATGGAAAGAAGAATATATGAGATATATTCAATATTTCTTAGAGATCAAGAAAAGATCATCCCCAACACAATTCAAGTCTTGGAAAAATTAGAAATCCACAAAGGTGGTGCAACAAAATATTTATTTTCCTTTGTTTATAATTGTTCATCGATAACCTCCTACCAAGGTGGTTGAACGAGGGCTTGAGAATACTTGAGAAGGACTTTCGGTTGGTTGCCAGATACCTGATCCTGTCTGTCTCAGAAGCTGTCACTCCAACAGGTAAGTTTACGTAAACTCCTAGAAATTCCGCATGCTAGGACTTTTACGTGTTTATTATTTGCATGACGTTGTTGACATGATTATTATATGAATTTACAATGGTTAATTCATGTTAGTTGTTGGGATATTTTAGTTTTGATGAATTATGCCAAAACATTATCAAATTGTGTTATTGAAGCTAATTTACAGATAACAAGTTGAGGGGGAACGAAAGAACAAGTTGAGGGGAAACTCACGAAATCAGAAGTAGATGATCGAGATCGACGAGGTCAGCAGCAGATTGATCGAGATCGAGATAAGATGAGTTCCGGAGTTAATCGATGAGCCAGGCAAAATCGTAAGAGAAGAAAAAACTAAGCCACCGATCAAAAGATCGATGATTGTAATGCACTGGATCGATGATCGGAAGAATAATCGAGCCGATCCGGGTGATCGAGAGAAGCGATAAGCCGATCGTAAAAGAAACCCACCGTAAGATTAGAAGAGAAGGTTGCATATCAGAAGAGGAGCAGATAAGACTGATCAAGATCAGACGTGATCGAGATCAGATAAGATAACCTGATATGCGAACCTAATGTACTGACCTGATGTTATCCTGATATGTTGATCTGAAGATGTGATGATCTGATCAGGCGAGTTGATCAGATCAAGCAAGAAGAAATCAGATAGCTTGAGTCAAGTGACCTGAGGGTCAGTGAGTAAAAGTGCCCCGAGGGTCGGGATGTCCGGTCGGAAGAGTCGAACCTCGGTTAGCCCGAGTGTCAAGATGCCCGACGGACAAGGTCCACAAGAGAAGTCTGCCGAATCAAGAATCCTGAAGACTTAGAGAAACCTGAAGACTCAGAGAAACCTGAAGACTCAGAAGTAGCCGTTAGATTCAGCTGACGTGGACCAATGAGAGGAAGACAAAATTAAAAAAGTCGCAGAACTTACGTAATAGTATGGATTTGAATGTGATTCTCTCCAACGGTAACATTCAAATCCACACTATAAATACAAGGTCTTTCATCATTCTAAAGTGTGGAGAATGTGGAAAAAGATGCTACAGAGCCAAGAGCCATATACACAAAGCATTCCCACCATAGAACATAAGTCTGTAGATATACAAATATATTCAAGAGTGTTCTTAAACCCAATCTAAGCAACCCAAGATATATCCTAAGCTTAGAGAGATTTTCCCAACCTTAGCATTGAGGCTAAACAAATGTAAGGAAAAATCTCAACCTAGTTAGAGACACCAACCAAACCCAAACCCTATTGTTAGGTAGTTTGTGTGATTGTTGGAGTTGTAAAGAGTGAGTAAGCTGCAGAGTAGTCAGCCAGAAAACTCTAGAGAAGAAGTGAGTAAACTATCTTGGATAGTCAGAAAGCTTGTGTGTGTTTGAGTAAGTAAGCTGCAGAGTAGTCAACCAGAAAACTCAAATGTAGAAGAAGTGAGTAAACTATCTTGGATAGTCAGAAAGCTTATAGGAAATCCCTTGGAGGGTGATAAGTCCCGTTTGAAGGAATTTCCCTAGGATAAGGGAGAGTGGATGTAGGAGCTTGAGTCTCCGAACCACTATACTTTGTTGTGTTCTTTATATCTTTATGTTCTTATCTTGTCATATGCATTCGATTATAAGCAAAACACAACACATGGGCTTAAAACGCAAAAAATTTGGAACCATCATTCCTTCACCCCTGTTTTATATGCATTACATGATTTTTTCTACATTTCATGGGTTTTTCACCGGGACCAACAAGTGATATCAAAGCAGGAGTTCAAAAGATCACTTTTAATGTGATCACCTGAACTGATCTTTTTAAATAAAAACCCGTTTCTTTAAAAATGCATATATTTTAATGTTTTGGAGTCATTATCAAAAAGGGGAAAATTGTTGGGATATTTTAGTTTTGATGAATTATGCCAAAACATTATCAACTTGTGTTATTGAAGCTAATTTACAGATAACAAGTTGAGGGGGAAGGAAAGAACAAGTTGAGGGGGAACTCACGAAATCAGAAGTAGATGATCGAGATCAAACGAGGCTGCAGACGAGATTGATCGAGATCAGATGAGTAAGATGAGTTCCGAGTTAACTGGATGAGTTAAAAGAAGAAAAATTAAGCCACCGATCAAGATCGATGATCAGTAATGACCGACGATGATCGAAGAATAATGAGCCGATCCGGTGGGATCAAGAAGGGCCGTTCGATCAAAAGAAATCGACGTAAGATCAAGAGAAGGTTGCAGATCAGAAGAGGAGCATATGAGACTGATCAAGATCAGACGTGATCGAGATCAGATAAGATAACCTGATATGCGAACCTGATGTACTAACCTGATGCTATCCAGATATGTTGATTCGAAGAGGCTAGCCGATCCGATCAAAGAAATGGACGATCAAGCAAGAAGAAATCGATAACTCGAGTCAAGTGACCGAGGGTCATGGAGTAAAAGTGACTCGAGGGTTGGGATGTCCGGTCAAGAGTCAACTCGCCCCTGAAAGTGTCAAGATGCCTAATCGCATAAGGTCCCCCAAGAGAAGTCTGTTGAATCAAGAATCCTGAAGACTCGGACAAACCTGAAGACTCAGAGAAACCTGAAGACTCAGAAGTAGCCTTTATATTCAGCTGACGTGGACCAATGAGAGGAAGACAACCAACCTGAAAAAGCTGCAGAACTTACAGAATAGTATGGATTTGAATGTGATTCTCTCCAACGGTAACATTCAAATCCACACTATAAATACAAAGTCTTTCATCATTCTAAAGTGTGGAGAATGTGGAAAAAGTTGCTACAGAGCCAAGAGCCATATACACAAAGCATTCCCACCATAGAACACAAGTCTGTAGATATACAAATATATTCAAGAGTGTTCTTAAACTCAATCTAAGCAACCCAAGATATATCCTAAGCTTAGAGAGATTTTCCCAACCTTAGCATTGAGGCTAAACAAATGTAATGAAAAATCTCAGCCTAGTTGGAGACACCAACCAAACCCAAACCCTATTGTTAGGTAGTTTGTGTGATTGTTGGAGTTGTAAAGAGTGAGTAAGCTGCAGAGTAGCCAGCCAGAAAACTCTAGAGAAGAAATGAGTAAACTATCTTCGATAGTCAGAAAGCTTGTGTGTGTTTGAGTAAGTAAGTTGCAGAGTAGTCAGCCAGAAAACTCAAATGTAGAAGAAGTGAGTAAACTATCTTGGATAGTCAGAAAGCTTATAGGCAATCCCGTGGAGGGTGATAAGTCTCGTTTGAAGGAATTTCCCTAGGATAAGGGAGAGTGGATCACAAGGATCATTTTCCCAAAATATGACTAATAACGACGTCCAGCCGAGCTACTTCTAATGGGACCACAAGGATATTACTCGTTCGTGGACAGTGCCCCTGGACGAAGACACCACCATGCAAAGCTTTGGGGACAATGTGGCTTCTCGAAAAATAAGCTCTTGCTCACCAAGCTCTCCGCAACGACGTTTATCGGTTAACTTGGGAGAGGGAGATCACCTTGGTAAAACTGAAGAACTCTGAGGACAAGGCGACCGACCTAGCTAAATGCCTTGGACTCTCGCCAACGGGAAGTGGAGAAGGCCCTTGGAGATGTTGATGTCGTTATGTTGGGGTTATACTGGAAAGTATGCTGTTACTTTGTATAACCAAACTGAATTTCTGTCTTATTTACTGAAATAAATTATTTATCATTGGTGCTTTAAATATCATTGAATGTTACATATATTTACTGCATAACTGTTCAATAAATAGTACGTGTAACATTGTAGTTAATTTAGTGATACCAGATCACAGAAGATTAAATTAACTGTCCCTTGTAACTAAAAGTACGCTGTTCACGACCTAGATGGAAATGAACAATCCATCATGAAAGGTTGAAGTGTAAGGCTCAGATTGGCTTGTCTTGACCAAGAGATTACACTAGTGCATGACTGATGCACTGAATAGGACCTACAGGAGGATAAATTCTTCAGCACTGAATTAGGAAGAATTAGACCTCAGTGGTTCGTTATTTTTTAATCTTCGTCCCTTAAATAGGATCGTGTGTGGTTAGTAATTATTGCTTTGACTTATGACGGGTAGAGAATCAATGAGATTAAATACTTTATATCTTGGGCAATATTATTGGTCACATGCGATTGTTAAGATTTTATACGATGAATCTTGTGCAAGTACGCTTGTTCGATTTGCCCCCTTGGGAGGTTCATAAGATTTATCATACCAAATCTTGCAAGTGGAATTAGTTTCCGGTAAGGATAATAATGTTGAGCCGTTCCTTGACCAAGGACAAAAGATATTAATTAATGGAAAGCTATTTCAATGACTTGAATTAATTAATGGGCTAGATAATCTTAAACACGGGAAATAATAGCCGGGAGCCATATTAACAGTAATATGGGTTAAGATGGATAGTGCAATATTAATTATGTAGCGGGATTAATTAATATTTATGGACTTGGATAATATTGTGGCTCAATATTAGATATTCAAAGTCCATTAGAAGGTCCAATCTTAATTCTCCTAAAGGCCCCTCAAGTATCCCAAACATAATGTCCAATAACTGAAAAAGGTGTTTAAAAATAAAATAAATTATGGTTGCTTATTTTTCCAATTTTTTCGAAAAATACAAATAAAAGAGGGAGAAAGATTTTCTTTGAATTTTGTTATGGAATGAGGATATGTATTCTTGGAATACAAGATTATCTCATTAAATTCAAGAAATCTCCCACTTGGGTGTTTGTTGGAAAGAAAGATTTTCTTGAAAATATATTATGAAAGATATGTATTCTTGGAATACAAGTATATCTCATAAATTCAAGAAGATCCAAATCTTGGAATCTTTATCCTATATTTCGAAAATACCATAACAATAAGAGAGTGAGATTTTTATGGAATATTTTAATTATGGAGAAAAGAATATATTGGATATATATTCAAAATTTCTTGGAGATCAAGAAAGAGATTTTCTTTCCCTTTTTCTTAGCAAAAAAATCGGCCACCACCTCTTATAAATAGGGGATTAGTTTTTCATCCCTAAGTGCAATTTCATGTGTTGGAAAAATTAGAAATCCACAAAGGTGGTGCAACATAATTTTATTTTTCCTTTTGTTAAATTGTTCGCGAGTTCCTACCACCGGATTGTTGAACAAGGATAAGGGAATACTTGAGAAGGTCTTTTGGTGTGTTCGTGTGAACGGGATCCATCTTCTCAACGGTTGTCGCTCCAAAAGGTTAGTTCACGTAAACCAGTAGCAATTCCGCATGCATAGGATTTATGTGAACTGTTTATATGCATGATTTGTTGTTGAATTATTATTTGAATTAATATAGGATTAATTCATGCTAGTAATAATTGTTAGAATTAAATTTGTATTTAAATATTCATCCCGAATAGATCCGGGCAATTAATTCCCCAACACGTTAAGCATCAGGCCGCCGAGGCCATGAGTCTGTCCGACCAGAGGATCCTCGAGGTGGAGGAGAAAGTTCTCAAGGTCAAGGGCGAGAAGAAGAAGTTGGAGGCTAAGACTGCTGATGACCCCATGTCTAATTTTGCCTATATTACCGCGTTTGGGAACGTGGTTCTGACTGTTCATCAAACTGATCTCGATCTTTTGGCAGTCGCGATGACTTGAAGGCCAAGCTTATCTTGTACATTTATGGTAATCATCTGTGTAATATCCAAGCTTCTCATTAATTACTTTCTCTAATGTAGTTCATGTATTATGCGCATTTCATAAATGTTCTTGCATTGTTCTATCTTGTTTTTAGATATTAAATTATTTGGATGCTTACACTGAGTTATGATGAGAACACTTATTTGAATCTTGTTAAAACTTAAGCGAATCATGTAGTAGTATAATAATTAACTATATTAATTTAAATAGAAGAATAAGAGAATGGATAAATATATTAGAATGGCAATTTATTTTTATGTATGCGCACATATATAATTAATGTACATATAATTAAATGTAAGCATGGTTCTCAAATGGGAATAATAGTTATGAATAACAATCATTAATATATATTGCCGTGCGCATTACTATTACTAATAACTGTAAAAGTAATATTAATAATAATAATGTTATTTAATTCTTTAAAAGAAAAATAAAAATAGAGAAGCTTCCCAGGGAAGCAACTAATAAGGCGGTTGTGAGATATTTTTATATAAGCATATCTTATATATTACAAGAAATAGAAAGGATAAAGAAGAAGGGAAGCATTCTCTCTTATTATGCACTTTCCTCCCTGGAGAAGTAAATGGCCGATAATCATAGTCAGGTTAGTCACCATGTTTTAATTAGTGTTAAGTTATTTTATTACTTAAGTTTCTAATAATTAGTGTTGATTTCAGAGGGACTCGATTTCAATTAGACTGACGTTGATTTTGATATTAAATAGGTCTATAGAATTTGAATTCACTTATTATGATAATAATTCATGCTTCACTAAGAATATTAATTTTAACAAATATAAGAATAGATGTGGTTAGAGGTCATGGTACCTAAGTTTCTAATATATTGTGAGGTGCCTCCTGTTAACATGAGCTAAACATATAAGTAAATAAAGACATAAAATATAACTTCATTATGTTAATTAACGAAGATGAGGTATATATGATCAGATCTTTGATAAATAGGATAAAATAAAAGTAAATTTATTGTTATCTAATTAGATGGTCATTTAGAATGATCTTCGTAGTTGATTTCTTTAGATATGATAGAAGGAGTCGACAAAGCCATTTATGAGTTCGAGTTATCGATAATTTACAAATTCGAGGTAAGTAGAAATTCATTTGCAACAACAATGCATAAACATAATATTATGTGATTTATTTGTGATTAACTGAAAATACGTGGATAATATGTGGATTGTGAGGTGTAATTGACATTCAGTGATCACTGTGGAAAGAGTTGGTGAGCTCGATATTTGATATAAATTGAGTATGTGATATGTAAAACTTGTGAGTTAATATATGTTGCATTGCATTGCATCATGCATATCATGCATTTTCATGAAATGAGATTTGATCAAATGATGTAATCTGGCCACTGATTATACACCGAGGACGGAAGGGCGACCTGGGAGTGGTAGTTACCAGGTAACTCCTGGCGGGCTACCCAGAGTAGGCCACCGTTTTATGATCACACGGAAGGGGCGACCTGGGAGTGGAAGTGACCAGGTAACTCCTGGCGGGCTGCCAGAAGTAGGCCACCGTTTTGTATATGTTATGAGCTCATGCCGGTGTATAGCAGTGAGTCAGGGGCCCTACGAGTGTTTCATAAATAAATTGGTGATTTCAAAAGAGAGTGCACGGGGAGGATTTTCAAATATTCACAGCATCATGCATAATTTCTGCTTACTGAGATTTATGTATCACCTAGTTTATGCATTGTAGGTAATCTTGTCAACTTGCGCCGGTGGTGGTTGGAGTACCTACAGATTCTGAGAGTTGTATACATGGATGACGACCTGTGGGGCTTGTGTTCGAGTTGTAGTATATATATATATATTTGTATATTATGAGTCCTTCTTATCAAGTTTTTAAGTGTTCAAAGGATTTGTCATTCTGTTAAATATTTAATAAAGGAAAGAGAAAAAGAAGTCACAAGTCAATTCTCGTAAAATTTATTTCGAACATATTATTTATTTGGTTATCTGAGGGTGGTCGTGACAGAGTGGTATCAGAGCCAATGTTATGGTTCTGTAGACTGTCCATGTATACGATCTTGAAATTTGTGGTACACAATCACTCTATTAAGTTTAATGTGAAATTGTTTATATTTTATAGTATGAATATGTTGAACTTCATTTTCCTTATGAGCTTGATATGACATTAAAGTTATCACTATATTGAGAAAGCATGACATGCATATGTTATGATTCAAATAAATTTCATTGAGATTACATTCTTTCCTAAAATGTTTACATGACTTTCATATGGAACTGCGAATACATTATTTTGAAGGATAGTTAGTCCTTATTAGGGATGAGAACAAGAAGACTTATAAGTATTGAAAAGAAATAGATAGACAAACTATTAGAGATTATTGGTCATGAATAAGGTGATGTAGAGAGACAGCTAGTGAAGATGGCTTTTGGGTCAGTAGTCTAGTCGTTGTAATCTTTATAAGGAAAGCCATAATGTTTTGGAGACAATCTCAATATGTTTTATTGGGTCTTGCAGCTTAGAACACTGCCTATGATTTGATAATTGATTATTTTTTTTACAAACAGGGATTTAATTAAGGTTAATTTTTGGATAAAATCCCAAGAACTGGGGATGTAGAGCCTAAAAAAACAAATTGGGATATAGAAATTTAGGGTTAAGAGGAAATCGTTAATTATTGGAATAAAAGAAGAGGTTATTATATTCAAATGTTAATGGAGCCACAAGTTGAGACAAAATGTTGTTTTATACTAGAGAACATTCTAGGACCGAAAAGGCAAAAGTATAATAACCGCGAGAATAGAGTTGACTCGTGATTTGGTATAATAGTAATGTAAGGGATAAAAGAATAACGATGATTAGTAGAATACGTATTAGTGACTTGTCACCTTTGGGTTTTAGTGAGGTATTTGAGGGGTAAGATATAGATTTAAGTGATGATTTCAAATCTTAAAGAGCTTGCAAGTCTTAATATCCCTTACTACAGACGATAATAATATCTTGTTTTCAATATAATATAAATAGAACCACTTGTTAGAATAGTTATCAGATGAATATAATTGAAAGTACGTGGGAATTGATCATACCTTGTTAAAATTTGGGTTTAGTATAATGAGGATATATGGGATACATTCGCGGTTTTGACTCACATATACATAAATTGAAAGACTTCTCTAATAGAAATCAATGAATCACATGTATGTAATAAAATGATGTGTGATTGAAAGAAGTGATCCAATGAATTATTATTGTATAACACTTTAGGCTCGTAAAATTTCGGGGACGAAATTTTTATAAGGAGGGAAGGATGTAATATCCAAGCTTCTCATTAATTACTTTCTCTAATTTAGTTTATGTACAAATGTTCTTGCATTGTTCTATCTTGTTTTTAGATATTAAATTATTTGGATGCTTACACTGAGTTATGATGAGAAAACTAATTAAAATAGAAGAATAAGAGAATGGATAAATATATTAGAATGACAATTTATTTTTATAAATGCGCACATATATAATTAATCTACATATAATTAAGTGTAAGCATGGTTCTCAAATGGGAATAATAGTTATGAATAACAACCATTAATATATATTGTCGTGCGCATTACTACTACTAATAACTGTAAAAATAATATTAATAATAATAATGTTATTTAATTCTTTAAAAGAAAAAAAAAATAGAGAAGCTTCCCAGGGAAGCAACTAATAAGGTGGTTGTGAGATATTTTTATATAAGCATATCTTATATATTACAAGAAATAGAAAGGATGAAGAAAGGGAAGCATTCTCTCTTATTATGCACTTTCCTCCCTGGAGAAGTAAATGGCCGATAATCATAGCCAGGTTAGTCACCATGTTTTAATTAGTGTTAAGTTATTTTATTATTTAAGTTTCTAATAATTAGTGTTGATTTCAGAGGGATATTAACTCGATTTCAATTAGACTGACGTTGATTTTGATATTAAATAGGTCTATTGAATTTGAATTCACTTATTATGAAAATAATTCATTCTTCACTAAGAATATTAATTTTAACAAATATAAGAATAGATTTGGAGATCAAGAAAAAGATTTTCCCATATTGTTTTATCCCAAATTTTCGACCACCACACCTCTATAAATAGGGGATGAGTGTTTCATTCTCAAGTACAATTCCATGTGCTGGAAAAATTAGTAAATCCACAACGGTGGTGCAACAAAGTTTATTTTCCTTTTGTTAATTGTTCGTGAGCATCCTACCACCGGATTGTCGTGCAAGGATTAAGGGAATACTTGGGAAGGTTTCTTTGGTGTGTCTAATCAACGAGGCCATTGTCATTCCAAGAGGTACGTTCACATTAACTCGTAGTAATTCCGCATGCGTAGGATTTACGTGAACTGTTTATATGCATGATTTGTTGTTAAATTATTATTTGAATTAATATAGGATTAATTCATGCTAGTAATAATTATTGGAATTAAATTTGTATTTAAATATTTATCCCGAATAGATCCGTGCAACTTATTCCCCAACAAGTGGTAGTGATCAGGTAACTCCTGGCGGGCTGCCCAGAGTAGGCCACCGTTTTGTATATGTTATGAGCTCATGCCGGTGTATAACAGTGAGTCAGGGGCCCTACGAGTGTTTCATAAATAAATTGGTGATTTCAAAAGAGAGTTCCTGGGGAGGATTTTCAAAGATTCACAGCATCATGCATAATTTCTGCTTACTGAGATTTATGTCTCACCTAGTTTATGCATTGTAGGTAATCTTGTCAACTTGCACTGGTGGTGGTTGGAGTACCTACAGATTCTGAGAGTTGTATACATGGATGACGACCCGTGGGGCTTGTGTTCGAGTTGTAGTATATATATATTTGTATATTATGAGTCCTTCTTATCAAGGTTTTAAGTGTTCAAAGGATTTGTCATTCTGTTAACTATGTAATAAAAGAAAGATAAAAAGAAGTCACAAGTCAATTCTCGTAAAATTTATTTCGAGCATATTATTTATTTGGTTAATATTATTTATTTGGTTATCTGAGGGTGGTCGTGACAATCTGGCCCTAGACGCTCAACTTCCCTTGGACGATGTTGCGAGTAGTTTTATATGGAGAATATTATGTGGCTAATTCGGTGACAACTCACAAACAAAATATGCACGTGTAAAATAAACTGTAAATAAGAGGAATTTGTTGACCCAGTTCGACAAGAAATGACTACTCTGGGGGCGCCAAGCCGTGGATGTAGTATCATGAAGTTTTACACGCATAATATATGATACATCTCATGAAGATGAATCGTTATGGATAAAGATGATTTGGAGAGTTGATATATGAGTGCTAGGGTTTTTATGTGTATGGATGAACTCTCGAATTTTTCTGAACCTTACCCCTCTGGGAATTTTTTTGTGAACCCGTCTCTTGTTGTTTTTTCTTCTATTTATAGTACTTTGACAAGCATGAGTTGTTTTGGCATGCATGAGCTGGAGACTTCTGGCCATGCAAGAACTCATGTAATGTCATCACGCTTTCCAACTTCGCCTTTCTGGTTGATCTTTTTGCATTTGCTTGTCTATAAGGCACTCTTTTGGTCGTCCAAATCAATCTCTTGCTCGACTGAATGCTTTGTTCGCCCCATTAAACCATATCAATTTTATGCCGGAATATTGTCCTCATCGAGCATGTCTGAGTCCTTCAGGTTGTCTGAGTCCTCAGGTTATCTGAGCATTGGGTATGTCTGTGTCCTCAGGATGTTTGAGCATTGAGCATACTGACCCCTCAGGTTGTCTGAGCCTTCAGGATGTCTGAGCCCTCAGGATATCTGAGCATCAAGCATACTGACCCCTCAGGTTTGTCTGAGCCTTCAGGATATCTCGAGCATCGAGCATACCGACCCCCTCGGGTTTGTCCGAGCCTTGGGATATCTCGAGCATCGAGCATCTTGACCCTCAAAGTTGTCTGAGCCTTCAGGATGTCTGAGCCATTAGGATATCTGAGCATCGAGCATACTGACCCCTCAGGTTTTCTGAGCCTTCAGGATGTCTGAGCATCGAGCATACTGACCCTTCAGGTTGTCTGATCCTTCAGGATGTCTGAGCCCCCAGGATATCTGAGCATCGAGCATACTGACCCTTAGGTCACTTGACTCAGGCTATCTGATTTCTCCTTCCCTGATCTGATCAGTTTGACTGATCAGATCAACATCTTTTCAGGATCATACCTGTTTGCTCGGTAAGCGGGTGGAGCAACCTTGGTTGGTAAATGGCTAGCTGGCGAACAAAACTTACTTCATAGGTGAGCATACTCGCATGGTTGACAAGTGGCGAGCCGGCGAACACACTTGTTTGCTCGATGAACAAGCGGGGAGCACACTTGTTCATCGAGCATGATTATTTTAATAGTTGAATATTACACGTGTCTCTCTTACGTGTTCGATTAATGCTGAATAATTATATCGAACACAACAGACGACATAGACGAGCTAGGATGCAGTTTCTCTTTCTTTTCGCCCGGGGTGATTTTCTATGACCTAAAGGCAATTCTCTCCGAGACTGATGTCGAGGAGGAAGACGAGGAAGAAGTTGAGGCCGAGAATGGTGAGGGTGAGCAAGCCAAAGAAGTTGGGGCTGAAGACGTCTAGCATGTCAAAGATATTGATCATGTTGATGGCGAGTGTTGTACTCCATGTCGCCAAGTAGCGATAGTGTACATCACCCGACATTAATTTGCAATCAAGATGAAGTGTTACTGGTCACCGATAGTCAGTACCTGTTTGGCGACCAGAGTACCTAGCCGACCAAGTAATCACGTTTCCCCCAATGGCTTTGCGAGTAAGTGCCATATTGGGACAATCACAAAACGATCTCGAAAAGGTATATCATGTAAGCAGGGAAAAAACTGAAATCACGTCGGTAATTAAGCAAAGGATATAAACCGGGAAGCGAGGATCAAGGCGAGATATCCGCAAGCAAAGATCACAGAACGCGAAGATCTCACATACTAACCATTTATCCGATGTCCTAGAGCTTGTTGAACGACCCATTAGGGTTTGTAGTCAGTATTATGCAATCTTATAAATACGGGGTTAACAAATTTTAGTCATGTCATCACTATTGGTCTGACAATTTCTAAGATTCTTTTTGGTAGTGTTCGCTTTTCACTCTAAAACAAGTGAGGACATCACACCTTTGTGTCAGAGTGGGTGTGTCACTTACGTTTCTCAGAGGAGATAAAATCACAAATGGTCATGTTCTTTGTTTGTGTCCATAAACAATCTTATAAGGTTTTATATCAATTCTAGTCAATTTTTGTCTCAATTTTGATCATTTTTAAAGAAAATTTTGAATTTTGGTTGTAAAAGTTCCGGAAAATGGCCGGAAGCGTGTAGCATACATAATGACAAAAAAAATAAAATCAAAATGATGGGCTCAACGAGAGAAACGTGAATAGTATTAGGCTCGACCCCCACCTCACCATAAATCACTCAAAATTAGCCACGTGAATAAATGAAATTCGTAATTTTGAAGTTGCGAATCTTGGGGTAAGTGTAATTGAAATACAAAATTGGTTGAGAGTTTTATCTTGAAGAGAGTCTGTTCAAATGAGAGTGGTGATGATCGTCAACGTGATTAAAACAAAGAATGAAGGTAATTTTTTAGTCAAAAATTGATTTTTTTCCAACAAAAAACGTTTAAAATTGACACTGAAATGACCACAATTGATAAAACAAAAGTTTACAAGACTATTTATGGACATAGACAAAGTTATAGGACTATTTATGATTTTCTCTTTTTCTTAGAGCATTAGCTAAATTCTGAAAACATGTAGAAGAAAGGGTTTACTCGAAGAAGAAAAAAAGAAGCGTTATTGGGTTAGAGGAAGAAAATAAAAGTGGGTGCGATTTAAAGAATATTGCACAAAACTTGATTTGTGCAATATTTTATATGAATATTTGTCATATATTTATAACACCAAAATTGCATGTTTTGTTAAGAAAAATTTACCTGTAGTTCATCTAAAAAAAAATTAAAAGCAGCGGTTTTTAAAATATTACGATCATCCTTAAGACTATGTTTACTTTTGATTTTAGGTGACTTTAAAAAACTATTTTTTGATTGTGGGGTTTTTGAAATGTTGATGAATGGCAATATGTAGGTTTCTTTTGATTTTTTTTAGTACGGAGAGATTTAATTATATGTCAAATCAATGCTTAAGAATAAATAATGTTGTATTATTGGGTATTATTGTTAAGTGAGATTATAACAATTATTCTCTCCATCCCAACTTTTTTTTTTAACATTACATTTTTTCTCGTGTTTTAGCGAGGGAGTTGTTTATTAATATTTAAAATGATAACATGACTTTTAAGGAGGGGGTATGATAGATTTATATCGTCCAATTATATGTCTACATAAAAATTATTTTATCATTTCAAATACTAATAAAAAACTCGTACGAGAAAACAGTAAATGTGAAAAAAGAGTTAGGACGAAAGTAGTAAATGATTGTGAATGATTTAATTTTTTATGTCAAATTAATGTGTAAGAGTGAATGATAATTTATGAAGATTTTATAAAATCGCAAGGTAAAAACAGTTTAGAATTTTAAAATCCAGAAGTAAATTTCCAAAATTCAAAATAAACATGAACTAGTCTTTCTTGTAGTTGGGTGAAGCAGATTTGAAAATGGGCCTAAGATAAGCTAAGGTTTGTTGGTTAGGCCGCAAATGCGAACTCCATCTCTTTCCGTGGCCAATAATCCGTCTGAATAATTCCCCAAAGCATTTCTTGGATTCATCGACCCACGCAATTGCTCCTCATTCTCCCGTCTGAAAGAAGCTGTTTTTTCTTGATTTGGTATGTGCTTCTAAACTCGCACTGATCTACAATTTTCCGGCTTAGAAATTTCTTAGGGCCTCTCTGTTGTTTCTCGACTTGGTATGTGCTTTAATTTGAAGTTTCAGAGCTTCTGCTGTAGAGTTCAGTTTAAATTACGGATTAATTTTAGGTTAAACTCGCAATGATCTACAATTTACCGAGTTACACATTTCTTAACGCCCCTCTGTTGTTTCTCGACTTCTTTAATATGAAGTTTCAGAGCTTTAGCTTCAGAGTTCATGTTCAGTTACGGATTAATTTTAGGTATTTGTTCGTTCCAGCGTACCTGGCTTCAGCAATCAGCATTTTATCTATTTCTGATTGTTACATACGCAGAGAGAGAGAGAGGAATGATTTTACGTAGAAATCAGTAAAATCGATTAACAATAGTAACTCAATAAATCTGTATATTTTGTGTACAGAGGATATAGGAGGAAGAAAGGAATTTGTATAAATACTCAAACAATGCATTGAATCATATTACAAAATGAAGGATAAGGACGTTCTATGTATAGAGCAAATATGCTAGATGTTAGAAGCTTCAACTAACTGAATCTAAGGTGAGGAGTAGTATAGTGTGTATGCACCCATTTGATGATCTGGAATATGTTTCTACAGGGTAAAGGTAGAGTAGTAGAGGAGGTTGTGTTTGGCTGAAATGGCCATAAAGGTTATACATCGTCCACCAATCCCGGCTTCCCATGTTTTTATTGCCCCTCCGATGAAACTTGATGCTGCAGCACCACCACCCCTCCTTCCCCCCACTCACAACAAGCCCTTTACTACAGTTAGATTTCCAGGGAGCCCTAACCCCCTTTCTCTCCATCAAAGATTTTCGTCCCATCTTTCTGTTAAAGCCGAAAATAGCTCCGATTTAGCTGCTGCTACAGAGAAACAAATTACAGGAGGTTATAATAGGACCCAAATCAAACAAAACCTTTTTGCTGCGCTTCAAGGTAAGAAAAATTATGTGTTTTTATTGATTATTTGTTCTGAAGAAGATGAAAAAGAGGGCGATTTGATGTGGGGTGTATTATCATGAGATGCAATTATGTACGAACAGGGATAAACAGAGGCATATTTGGAGTGACATCAGAAAAAAAAAGTGAAATTGAAAACCTGGTTTGCTTCTCGAGTCTCTAAATCCCACTGCTCAACCAACTCTCTCCTTAGAAAAGGTGTTGAATTTACACCTCCTGTTCGCATAATTACATCTTGATTACTACTCCATTAGATTCCAAATGTATGCCATTTTTTAAGAGCGATGTTAAGTGACAATGTTTTCCCCGAGTTATGCTTATCTTCATTAAACTATTTAAGGAATTGCATCAATAACAATCTCTTTAATGATCGACTACTAATTAAAAATGTATAAAGCTTTATTGATTTGTTCTTTAAACCTGTGAATTTTTCTAAAATTAATGCTTATTGTTGGAGTAATTAATAATATGCTACTGTGTTTGCAGGTAGCTGGAGCTTGGAAGCTGATTTATAGCACGATTACAATTTTGGGCTCTAAAAGAACCAAATTAGGATTGCGTGATTTCATTACCTTGGGAGACTTTATCCAGTCTATAAATATCACTGAGGTAACTATTAATATCATAGATACAATGTCTGAGTTACAATGATTCTTTCTCCTGTGAATACCTTTTTCCTGGATTTTCTTGGCAGAATGTATATTCAGGTTCCTACAATATTTTTTTCTTATTTCGAAAGGTCACCGAAGGATTATGTTATAAAAAGAACTTGGAAGTATTGAAAATTGATATCTGAAGTCTTTTTATAACAAATTGTCAAATTTGGGTGATTGCTTATGAATTTCTAATGATATGTTGGATAAAACAACATTGTTTTCCAATCAATTTTTTTCAGTTATACCAAATAACTAGATGACATTGCTTTCAAATCATTATCTTCAAGTTTTGTAACACAATCATCTTCAAAGCATTAATTAATGCGCACATGAACACAGTTGTTCATACATGGTGTCAAATTCAAGACAAATGTTGTGGCAAGGGGATTGTGTTCAATAATATATATTCCAAGCCACAATTTGAAGTGGATTAGTGTTTATCTAATATTCCAAGGCATAAATTAGTCTATTTTTATTTCTTTGATGTCATCTATTTAGTTAGTGTTGCACGTTCTTTTTAAGTTGTGCATGTAGTATTTCAGTTTATGTATTTTTACTATATGTGTGTGTATATATATTTAGTAGGATATATTGTGGAATAGAGATGCGGAAACAAATTCGAGTTCTCTAATCCTCTCATATTTCTCTTACTTCTATGTTCTCTTCTCAAATTCATTTATGTCATCTTCTGACTTGTAGAAATTTGAGGGAGTTGTCTAACCACTGTGGTTTTGACAATTTCTGTCGAGGGATTGTGTGATGTGAATTTTCAATATTTTAGAGAATTTTATAAACTAGATACTTTAGGGACCTTTCACAACAAACGTAATAAGATGCATTTTGACTTCTTGTTTTTGAATTTATTTCCCTCTAATACTTGTGTTGTTCTGAAACTACACCAGTATGACGTTTTGCAATCTCAAACAAAATTAAAGCACAATTAACTAGCTAGCTCCGTTGTAAGTTGTTTCTCTCACTAACATCTAGCAGTTTATACATGATGGTAAATGGAGGGTAAAGCGGTTAATGTGATCAGGTTCAATGCCAAAGGGCTGAATCTGTTGAGTGGACAGTTAACAATTGAAGCTTCATTCAAGATTGCCTCAAATTCAGTTGAGTGTTTTATGCATTTAATTTCCAGAAATTCGTACATTTCTTCTTTTTTTTTTTGCTTTCAAGTCTTTTGATGGTGTGCACTGTGTGTAGCGAGTTGATATCAGTTACAACAAGTCGGTGATCGCTCCCGATCAGGTATGAAGTGTAGAGAAAATGTGAAATATAGTTGCATGAGCTAGCTTAATTGATCAAGTAATAGTGGGGTTTTTCTTTTTGATGCAAAACAGTTGATGAATGTCTTCCGGAAAAACTATCATCTTCTTCTACAAATTTTCAATCCGGAAGGGTGGCTTGAGATCTCGTATGTCGATGATTCTCTCAGAATCGAGAGAGATGACAAAGGAAATATCTTCATCTTGGAGAGACTTGAGGATGATGATAACTCCTGAAAGATTCCTTTGCTTCTGTTGCATTCGAAATTTGTACTTAATATAGATATATTTTATTTGTTCTCTTTTGTCTTCCTGATCTGTGTCAGCCTATTCTTTTTGCATAGGTGGATAAAACTGGCTGTATTTGTTTATCTACATTTTGAAAAGAAAAAAATTTATATAATGTTCAGTTTATGTTCTGACATTGCACAGTTCCATTTATATTGTGTTGCTAAAGATTGCATTGTTGATTAATGTTTCCCATCAATCGGTTTCCCATTAATAGAACTGTCACTTGAGTCATACATATTTATAAAAGATAAATTTTACCAATTGAATGCTGTTTGACGATTTTTGTCTTTTACTGTTTAGGAAAAGAAAAAAGAAAAAGAAAAGAAGACAACCTATTAAAAACAAAAATGTAATATTATATGAACAAAATGTATTACCGTTCCACCAAAAATGTGATACTAAAAAATATATATATATATATATATCTAATATTTTTTGTTTTCTTTTTTGTTTTATTTTGTCTACATCTTATAATCATGTTGGATTACAAATACAATATTTTATGTTTGCTGTAATAGTATTGCATTATAAAATATGTAATATTATTGTTGGACAAAAACTTGTATAGTCCTAATTCATATTATGAACTTAGTTTTTAATTCATCGGCATTTGAACCTATCCAGGGTATGATATGGGCAGAGGCGGATACATACACACCAAAGGGTATGCAAGTGCATACCCTTTTTTTTTTTTAACAATAATTTTATATATATATATATATATATATGATATATAATTTACACATTTTTGTCTCAACTTTTTGTTTCACACATTTTTATTTATACAAAAGAGCCGAGCAGTGTGAGGAGTGGGAATGTGGGATGGCCCACCCATTTAATAACTCCACTAATAATTTAAAATATTAAACAAATAAAGAATTAAAAAATATATTATTATTTGACAATTTAATTCCTTTTTTTCTTTCTTCACTATCACCTTTTCCTTTTTTACTCTTCAACTCCTCTATTACAATTGATTATTTTCCTCCCTTTTTATTTTTCACTGCAATTAAAATTATTGTTATCTTTTTATTTTAGGCAATGATTATGATTAATATTACATAAATTAAAAAACTAGGTAGGCTTCTTAAAAGACTGAGTCTCCTATGCTCCAGGTGCACCATGCACTTCATAATATATTTTTAAAACATAAAACTTGCCGCCCTGAAACATATAATTTGTTACACTGAAATGTGACCTATGTTCGTAAAACTATGTGACTTATGTACTTGGCACATACAATACCTAGACTTTTGAAGGATTTTGGTGCAATTTTTTTTTTTTACCTTTTAATTTTATTAATATTTAATAATTGTGCATACCCTCCTTAATATTTCTGGATCCGCCGCTGGATATGGGTCAAGTTTAAGCAACAAGGGAAAATACCATATGAACTATGGAATGAAAGGAAGCCTCCTATCTCTTTCTTTCGTGTGTTTGGTTGTAAGTGTTTCATTCACAACAATGGTAAAGATCAATTGAAGACTTTTGATAGCAAAGTTGATGAAGGAATATTCTTGGGATATTCTGAAATTAGCAGAGCCTTCAGAGTTTACAACTGTAGGACCCTTATTGTGAAAGAAACACCTTATATTATTTTTATGAATCTATTTGTGTTCATAGAAAACTGGAACAAGATTCAGGATAATTGACCAAGAGAGTCACCAGACTGAGCCTGAAGAACAATGCTGCTGAAAAGCAATCTAAGGAGCCTAGCACTGAAGCAAAGTTCATCAAAATCACTACATATGGATGGAGTGATTTTGAATCTGAAGATGATGCTTAGGCCCAAAGAACTCAACCTTAGTAGTGGATACTACTGAAGGGGGAACACCTAGGAGATGGTTGGATAGTCATCATACCAGTCAGATCCTTGGTAATCCATCTGAGGGAGTCAAGACTAGAAGATTTCATGGAGAGAGTGTCATGTTCTGCTGCTTCCTATCTGAGAAAGAACCTACTAAAATTGAAGAACCTCTACAAGACTCTAATTAGGTTGTTGCTATGCAAGAAGAGCTTAGTCAGTTTACAAGAAATGACATAGGGTATTTAGTTGACAGACCTAAAAGACACAATGTGATTGGAACAAAATGCATTTTCAAGAACAAGAGAGATGAGAATAACATCATTGTGAGAAACAAGGCAAGACTAGTTGCTCAAGGTTATTCCCAAGAAGAAGACTTGGATTATGATGAAACCTTTGCACCTGTTGCAAGACTAGAAGTCATCAAATTATTTCTTGTATATGCTTCTCATATGAGGTTCACAGTATACCAAATGGATGTTAAGAGTGCATTTCTTAATGGTGTACTCAAGGAAGAGGTATATGTGGAGCAACCTCTAGGTTTTGAGCAAAGTGACCAAGTTTACAAGCTGAAGAAAGATTTGTATGGTCTAAAGCAAACACCCAGAGCTTGATATGATACTCTTTATCAATTCTTACTTGAATATGGGTTCAGTAAAGGAACAGTGGACAGGACATTGTTCAGAACTGATAATGGAAAGGATATCTTACTAGTTCAGATCTATGTGGATGATATTATTTTTGGATCTCCAAATCAACAGTTATGTGAAAAAATCTCCACACTGATGAAAGGAAAATTTAAAATGTCAATGATGGGTGAGATGAATTTCTTTCTAGGAGCAAGTCAAAAAATCAAAAGAAGAAATTTCCATCAATCAAGCTAAGTACACCAGAGATCTTATCTCTAAGTTTGGCATTCAGCACAGTAAGTCAGTTAGAATTCCTATGAACACTAACTACAAGATGGATCCTGATCCTGAAGTCAAATCAGTCAATCATATTGATTATAGAGGGATCATTGGATCTTTTGCTCTATCTCACAACAAGTAGACATGACATAAATTTAGCTGTTGGGGTATGTGCAAGATATCAATCCAACCTCAAGGTAAGTCACATGGAAGTTGCCAAGAAGATTTTGAGGTATCTGAAAAGCACAATGAATATGGGATTATGGTATCCAGTTGATGATAACCTGGTGTTAACTGGATATTCTGATGCCGATTATGGAGGATACAGAATTGACAGAAAATCCACCTCTGGAACTTTTCAATTTCTAGGTAGTAAGCTGATATCTTGGTTTTATAAAATGCAAAGTTCAGTAGCAACTAGTACTACTGAAGCTGAATACATGGTTGTTGGAAGATGTTGTGCACAAATTCTTTCGCTGAGACAACTATTAAGGGATTATAAGGTCATAGCCAATGAAGTTTCAATATTTTGTGATAATAATAGTGCTATTGCTATTACACAAAATCCCGTGTTGCACACAAGATGCAAACATGTAGATATCACACTTCATTTCATAAGGGTTTGTGTTGAGAAAAATGATATAAGGATGGAGAAAATTCATACTGATAAGCAAAAAGCTGATATTCTAACCTAGTCATTACCTGAATCAAGGTTTCAAGAGTTATCAGTAGAATTGGGCTTATTGGATCCAGGTGAATGAGATACCTGAAAGAGAAGTTTTCAGAAGGCATGGGATTCTTCAGAGAGGCTGAAGAATTCAGGACAAATGACCATTTCAGCTTGGGCACTTAAAGTTTCAGGGGGTATGTCTCTTTGGACATTATCCACTGAAAATTTGTCAGGCCAATTGTTCGAATTTCAGGGGCTTTGAGCTTTTAATAAACCTGAATTCATTCTGGCACACCTGAAGAATTTTTAAGCGGGATAAGAAAGCTTCTCATTGGTTCTTCGCACCAACCGAGGTACAGTCTGCGGCATTTGCATTAATTGCGGTGCATAATCATCATTTGGGCACCTAAATTTCTGCGAAATGCCTTAAAACCTCCAGATCAACCGCCTTATTTAGGCAAGAAAAGTTTATCCAAATTAAACCGCCTTAAAATCTCCTAGTCATCGATTTACTTAGATTAAATCTAACCCGTCCATTTCAAATCCATTTGTTATCATATATAAGCCATTTTCGTCCATGAAACAGTTCATTGTTTCATTTGAACCCTAAACCAGTTGTTTGAAATTCTCCACTCCCGAATTATATTCTTCGCACAATTTCAAATATCACTCTATCAAAATGGCCCAAATCTCTATCCCTTTCAAACACCTAGTCACTCCCTAGAACCCTTACTTCGAGCATGTTGTTTCTTTTGATGGAAACGACAATTCTCAAGCGGAGGAAGAAGCTCTGCATATTATTCGTTTGGAAAAACTCAAGGGGCTGGTTGGCTGCAAACCAGATGTTACGATGGCAAGAAAGATACTTGAGTTTATTGTGTTTCTTGAACTTAGAGATGATGATACGATGGTCTCTAGAATGACCATAGAAACGGTATCTCCCTCAGATCAGATTCACGAAGTTGTTAGGGATATAACAATCACTCCTAGCAGGCTAAATGACATCTTTTAGTTGTGTTCTGGTGAAGATCCTATTAAGTTTACAATGGGTGAAGAACAGAAATATTTGGATAAATTTCTGGCAACCCCACTTAAGATGCATGCAGCTTTGCACAAGAAATGTCTCAAGCCGAAGTACTCTGTCTTGTTGGACATTGTATCAAAAAATCAGATGAGTACAACTGGCAGTATAGAGCAGATTAGTAAGCGAGTACAACTCACTTGTAATTAATGTAGCGGATTCATTTTCTGATTTTGAATTGGGAATAACTCTCCATTTAGACTGTTTATCTCACGTCTTTTCTACTGCTGCTATTTATGCCCTCTACGTGTATGTAATGACGAGAGCAGTTCACAGACTTTTGTGATTTCTTCCTTCCCCGTAAAAAGGAAAATCATTATAAACTACGATTTCTCTCCTTTTTCATTTCATTCACAGTATTTCAACCGCAAATTATGTCAAAGTCGTTTACTCCTCTTCTTCTTCATCTTCCGTCAAGCCACATAATTACAATTTTTAGCTCCTTGGAGCTCTATGTAAACAGCTGCTTCAAAACTATTATCTACCCATGATTCTACTGTAGAGACGTTTATGCCCGATTTGGGTGAAATATCTGGACAAGCACACTTGAGAAATCATCTATGCTTGTTCTTTCTAAAATAGTTTACAATCTTTTGAGATTGCATGCTCTTGTTATCTTCAAAACCCCATGATCTGGGAAATTTATACCGCTTGCATTGTATGTTCTTCTTATGTCAGTATTACAATATTTCAAGACTCGTATAGTCTAGGTAAATTAAGTTACGAGAGATATACGTCTGGTATACTCTCAAACTTTTACCCTTATTTTCAGTTCATAAGGAAACCTTTAATCATTTATTTAAGATCTGAGTTCAACTCTTGTTAAAGCAGTTAAACTCACACGATCAATTCATCAACTGTAGGCTAAATTCATATTGCAGCGTTACGCGTTTATCTTTCATCTGAGTGTCATGTAGCTCCTGCATTTTCAGATTTGTTTTGTTGATTCTGGGTGCAATTTTTATCGCGGCCTGTATTAGTCATCTCTGATCTGAGATTTATGCGACTCTTGCATTCTCAGATCTGCACTGTCAATCCTAGGTGCATTTCTTATTACAACTTAATTTATTGATTCTAGGCTTAGGTCCTACCGAAGCCTTTAATCTTTCTTCTCAGATTTGAGTTCAACTCTTGCCAAACTCGTGTGATCAATCCATCAACTTTTAGGCTTAGTCCGCTCTGAAACCTTTAATAAGTTCTTATCAGATTTGAGTTCCACTCTTGTCGAACTCATATAATCTTTAATCATTCTTCTCAGATCTGAGTTCCACTCTTGCCTAACTCATGTGATCTTTAATCATTCTTTTCAGATCTGAATTCAACTATTGTCAACTCAAATGATCTTTAATCATTCTTCTCATATCTGAGTTCCATATTGTTGAACTCGTATGATTTTTAATCATTCTTTTCAAATCTGAGTTCAGCTCTTGCCAAACACATATGATCTCTAATCATTCTTCTCAGAGCTGAGTTCAGCTCTTGCTAAACTCATATGATCTCTAATCATTCTAGGCTCAGTTAATACCGAAACCTTTAACCATTTATCTTTGATCTGGGAGTCATGCAGTTCTTGCATTCTCAAATCTAAATTCTTATTTCTGAGCTTACTTTATTGTGGCATGTTATCATCACTTCTGATATGAGTAACTCTTTCCTTCTCAGATCTGCATTCTCAATTCTCAGTGCAATTCTTACTACAACCTGTTATCCTCATACTTCTCTACCATTTACTCTTATTTGCAATCTCTCTTTCGTTCTACATTTCTTACTCTTTGCTTCAAAGCGTTTTATACAATTTCAAAAAATTTCCAATATGGAATTTCTTATTTTGCCTTTCTTGACTCGAAAAGAATTATCTTTATTCAGAGTTGAGTGTATGAGTACACTTACTCCCTTCCTTCAAATTCACTTCTTTCAAGAAGTGGATTGGTCTGAGTCTTGCCTTTTTATTAAAAAAAAAAGGACTTTATTTATATTATGTTTCATAGGACAGTGTGTGCGACTTACTTCCCCCTTTCTGTTCACTTCTTTCCAGAAGTGAATTGGTTTTCAGTTCCAAGGATGATATATGTTCAATTGTTCATATATACCTCCCCTTTTTCAAGTTCAATTCATTCCACAAGAGAATTATATCTAGAATGTCTCTGATACTTAGAATATTTTTCTAAGGTTCTTGTTGGAATATAGAGGCATGTAAACACGTAATACATGCGCAACGGAAATAAACAGCTCACCAACAACGAACACGTAATTGCATAATTTAATACGTATAAACATAAAGAGAAACCTTACAATAAATCGAACACAGATTTCTCTACTATGATATCCACGTAATCCCTTTGCTCAGATCTGCACAGATTTGTCAGCGTTGAATCCCGAGACGAATTTGCTAGGAAAATTCTAACTAGAGATTTTTATGGAGAAACTAGGTTTCTTGTAGTAAATAATAAATCACTAGGGTCTCATAGATGTGTTTTTCCCTATATATATATTTTCCTACAATAATATTCCATATATTATTTGGGATTCCTATTTAATTAAATCCAATTTAATTAAACAATAATAATAATTAATTCTAAATTAATATATTATTAATTATCCATAAATTAAATATTAAATCCAATTTAATAATTAATCAACCAACTTTAATCTGATTAGGGAATTACTTGTTATGTGACGCATAGGTCCTCATATATCGAGCGATTAGTCAAACTAACGGTGTTAATTGAACCCTAGACAATAAATCAGACATTCTCAATATATGAGGTACGTTGCGAGAAACGTGCAACTACCTATAACTGAAACATGGACTATTACGATAATTTCCTTTCATTCGCGAATACTCGATTAAGTCTTGAACATGATGAAGTGTCTATTCAAATAACTTAATCATATTGTCTCTAATCACTAATTGATCATGTATGTCACACTTAGCCACAAAGTCTAAGTTGACGTGCATCGGCTGATGACTTAGATCCAATTATGATGAGAAGATGAGTATTCTCTCTAAATCCACTTTGAGGAATGAATCATATTCTTGGCTCAACTACCATGCACATGCATTTCGTGATGAACCCAATCCAAGCTATATCTGTTGGGGTTATACTGGAAAGTATGCTTTCACTTTGTATATTCAAACTGAATTTCTGTCTTATTTGCTGAAATAAATTATTTATCAATGTTACTTTAAATATGATTGAATGTTACATATGTTTACTACATACCTGTTCAATAAATAGTACGTACATTATACTTAATTTAGTGATACCAGATCACAGAAGATTAAATTAACAGTTCCTCGTGACAAAGTACAGAATTCACAACCCAGATAGAAATGAACAATCCATCGTGAAAGGTTGAAGTGTAAGTCTCAGATTGACTTGTCTTGACCAAGAGATTTCACTAGTGCATTATGATGCCCTGAATAGGACCTACAGGAGGATAAATTCTCTAGTACTGAATATAGAAGGATTAGACCTGAGTAGTTTGTTATTTCTTAATCCCCGTCCCTTAAATAGGATCGTGTGGAATTGATAATTATTGCTTTGACTTATGATGGGTAGAGAACCAATGCGATTCAACACTTTATATCTTGGACAATATTATTAGTTAAATGACGATTGCTAAGATTTAATACGGAGAATCGTGTGCAAGTACGTCTTGCTTGATTTGTCCCCTTGGAGAGGCTCAGAAGTTTTATCATACTAAATCTTGCAAGTGGAATTAGTTTTCGATATAGATAATAATGTTGAGCCGTTCCTGAACCAAGGAAAAAGATTAACATTAATATGAAGCTCTTCAGTGGCTTGAATTAATTAATGGACTAGATAATCTTAAACACATGAAATAATAACCGAGAGCCATATTACAGTAATATGGGTTAAGATGGATAATGCAATATTACTTATGTAGTGGGATTAATTAATATTAATGGACTTGAATAATATTGTGGCTCAATATTGATAATTCAAGGTCCATTGGAAGGTCCAATCTTAATTCTCCTAAAGGCCCCTCAAGTAGCCCAATGATAAAGTCAAATAACTGAAAAAGATGATTAAAATAAAATAAATTATTGTTGCTTATTTTTCCTATTTTTTCGAAAATAATTAAGGAAGAGAGAGAAAAGATTTTCTTGACTTTCTTGGAAAGATTTTATGGAATAGGTATTCTTGGAATACAAGATTATCCCATAAATTCAAGAAAAGTCAAAGATTTTATTTCTTCCCTATTAATTAGTAAATTTTCGAAAATTTTAATATAATAAGGAGGAGAAGATTTTGTTGGGAGATATTTTGGGAAATAGAATATATTGGATATATTCAAGATTGTATCTTGAGAAAGAAGCAAGGAAATTTCTCAATGACTCAAATTGACCTAAATTGTCGTCCCCCCTATGTATTATAAATAGGGGATGAATTTTTCATCCCTAGTGCAATTTCATGTGTTGGAAAAATTAGAAATCTACAAAGGTGGTGCAACATAATTTTATTTTGGGGGAGTGACTCTCCACTACAAAGTCACAAACAAAAGAACTCTAAGATATATTGCAACTTTATTGTGACTCTAAGATACAAAATGGTTAAAAAGTTTAAGTTACCCTTTTAATTGTTTTCTGCACTTTTGACCCGTTTTCTGCACTTCTGACGCATTTTGACTTTTATAATTTAAAATTTTAAAAGTCCAAATATTTTAAATTATTAAATTTATTAAATTATTTATTAATATAATTTCATTATTTATTTCAAAGTGCATTTTATTAACTCATTTTGCAATTCAGAAAAATATGTAACTTTAAAAAAATTAATTCTTTTAATTTTTTCACCTCTAGTTTAATTTTGAAGTGCATTTTTTTAAAAAATTGTATTTTTATCAATTTTGGAGTGCATTTTTTTTGGAGTGCATTTTTTTTTTCTACACTATTAGGCCAATTTTGGAAGTTCATTTTTAAAAAAAATTATATTTTGAGTCAATTTTGGAGGGCACTTTTTAGAAAAAAATGTATTTTGGGCCAATTGTAGAGTGGATTTTTTTTTAAATTGTATTTAAAACCAATTTTGGAGTACATTTTAAAAAAAAATTATATTTTGGGTCCTAATTTAAACAAAAACCCTAATCTACAAAAAAAATTTGGAAGTGCATTTTTTTAAAAAAATTGTATTTTGAGTTGATTTTGGGGTGCAGTTTTTTAAAAAAAAATTGTATTTTGGGCCAATTTTAGAGTGCATTTTTAAAAAAATTTGTATTTTAGACCAATTTGTAGTACATTTTTTTAAAAAAAAATTATATTTTGGGTCCTAATTTAAACAAAAACCCTAATCTGCAAAAATAAACATCTAATTACAAATTAAACAAAAACAAATCTGCAAAAATAACGTACTTTCCCCATAACAAAATACTATTAAAAATCTGCAAAAATTAAACAGAAAATTACACTCTAAAAATTTACAAAAAATCATCCAGCATACTACATAAAAATTACAAACAACAATTTGCAGAAAATTACAAAACATCAATCTGATTCACTCCACTGCCACTCTACAGAAAATTACTACATCAATCTGCAAAAAAATTACAGACAAATTAACTTACCACTCAAATTCTCAATTTCTCAGATCTACAAAACATACAGAAAAATATAAACAAAATAAATAAAAATAAAACGATTACCTTCTTCCCCATTTTCAAATTACAAAAAAAAAATAAAAAATCCCTAAGCTGGTTTCGCCGCCGCCGCCGCCACTCTGCCGCCATCGCCCCCACCACCGCATCGCCACCACCGCCGTCGCGCAATCCACCACCTACACAAGATATATCACTTAAATACTCAATTTTTTGCGAACCAGCGGCCGCGACCCGTCCACCACGCCGCTGCAAACCCTCACACCACCACGCCGCTGCAAAGCCTTCTCCGTCGCGGCCCAAAAACCCTCCTCTGTCGCGACCCTCCTCCCCCCTCACGAAAACAGCGGCCGCGGCCCGCTCACCTCCCACCTCGTGAAACCGCGGCCGCGACCCTCCTCCCACCTCGCGAAAACTCGGCCGCGGCATTACCTTAGAGACAAAATGGGAGACGTCTCGCGGTCACCACCGTCTACCAACCTCCACCAAACCAGCAACCAACCAGCGTCTCGGACTCGAAGCCACCGAAGGCGGTGGATTTTGAGAGACTGAGAGTGCGGGAAGGTTTTTAGAGAGAGAGAGTGCCAGGAAGAGAGAGAGTGAGAGGAAGAAAATAAATTGGGGGAAGAGATTCTGTGGGTTTATTGGGATGGGGCCGAAATTCGGGGTTTATTTGGGGAGGGGGCGATTTTTTTACTTTTAAATAATTAAAAAATGTATTGAGGGGTAATATTGGTACATTTTGTAGTGGAGTGTCACTACATTTTTCTTTTGTATCTTAGAGTACTTTTCACTCTAAATATGTAGTGGAGAGTATTTATTTCTTTTATTTTTCCTTTTGTTAATTGTTCGCGAGCATCCTTCCACCGGATTATTGAACAAGGACGTGGGAATACTTTGAGAAGGATCTTTGGGTTTGTTCGTGTGAACTGGGTATCCATCTTCTCAACGGTTGTCTCTTCAAGAGGTTAGTTCACGTAAACTCCTAGCAATTCCGCATGCATAGGATTTATGTGGCTTATATATATGCATGATTTGTTTTTGAATTATTATTTGAATTAAGTGAGATCTTACTACACTCTCTAAGAGTATGATGCAGATCGCGCATCAATCTCAATTGCATCATCAATATCTCATTCTTGATGATCCTTGATCGGGGCTATTTGAGAATCATGCTTAAGTCATTTGAGTTCTCACAATCTCAATGACAACAACGATTCATGGGAACACGAATAAGAATAAATGCAAACAACCAAACATAATATTCAAACAAGTGTAACGCCATATATTTAATATTAAACAAATAGTAATATTAAAACTAATACTGAATATTATCTTAACATTATGTCCTTACAATAGGACTGTCTCTAGGACATTAACACTAACAATTTCCCACTTGGACTAAAGTCAATCACTTATATGTCTAACCCCTAGACCATTGAAATGTCTAGTGTGTACATGAACACTCAAAGCCTTGGTGAAAGGATTTGCTAAATTATCTTCTGTGGGGACACGTTTCAACTCTATTTCTCCTCTAGAAATTGTCTCTCGTATCAATTGATAATGTCTCGGTACATGCTTATTTTTGTTATTGGATCTCGGTTCCTTTGCTTGTGCAACTGCACCTGTGTTGTCACAATACAACTTTATTGGACTGCTGACACTCTGAACTACCCCTAGTTCATTTAACAACTGTTTTATCCAGACAACTTCTTTTGACAGCTTCTGCAGCAACAATGTACTCAACTTCGGTTGTTGAGTCCGCGGTTGTCTCTTGTTTGGAACTATTCCAACTAACCGCCCCACCATTGAGAGTGAAAATATAACCTAACTGTGATTTATAATCTGTTGGGGAATTATTTACACGGATCTATTCGGGATGAATATTTAAATACAAATTTAATTCTAACAATTATTACTAGCATGAATTAATCCTATATTAATTCAAATAATAATTCAACAACAAATCATGCATATAAACAGTTCACATAAATTCTACGCATGCGAAATTGCTATGGGTTTACGTGAACTAACCTCTTGGAGTGGCAATGGTCTCGTTGATAAGAACACACCAAAAAGTCTTCCCAAGTATTCCCTAGTCCTTGCTCGTCAATCCGGTGGAAGGAAACTCGCGAACAATTAACAAAAGGGAAAATAAAAATTTGTTGCACCACCTTTGTGGATTTACTAATTTTTCCAGCACATGGAATTGTACTCGGGAATGAAACACTCATCCCCTATTTATAGAGGGTGTTGGTCGAATTTTTAGTGATAAAATAATATGGGAAAATCTTTTTCTTGATCTCCAAGAAATCTTGAATATATCTCATATATTCTTTTCTCCATAATTAAAATATTCCATAAAATCCCAACTCCTCTTGTTATGGGAATTTTCGAAAATAATAGGAACAAGAAACCAAGATTTGGATCTTCTTGAATTTATGAGATATACTTGTATTTCAAGAAATACATATCTTCCATAATATCTTTTCAAGAAAATCAAGAAAATCTTTCTTTCCCTTATTCTTTGAAAATTTCGAAAATCTCACCATAAATAACCAAGTGGGAGATTTCTTGAATTTAATGAGATAATCTTGTATGCCAAGAATACATATCTTCATTCCATAACAAAATTCAAAGAAAATCTTTCTCCCTCTTTTATTTATGATTTTCGAAAAATATGAGAAAAAATAAGCAACAAAATTTATTTTATTTTTAAACACATTTTTCAGTTATTGGACTTTATGTTGGGCTACTTGGGGGGCCTTTGGGAGAATTAAGATTGGACCTTCCAATGGATCTTGAATTATCAATATTGAGCCACAATATTATTCAAGCCCATAAATATTAATTAATCCCACTACATAATTAATATTGGACTATCCATCTTAACCCATATTACAGTTAATATGGCTCCCGGTTATTATTTCCCGTGTTTAAGATTATCTAGCTCATTAATTAATTCAAGCCACTGAAATAGCTTTTCATTAATTAATATCTTTTATCCTTGGTTAAGGAACGGTTCAACATTATTATCCATACCGGAAACAAATTCCACTTGCAAGATTTGATATGATAAATCTTATGAACCTCCCAAGGGGGCAAATCGAACAAGCGTACTTGCACACGATTCTCCGTATTAAATCTTAGCAATCGCATGTGACCAATAATATTGCCCAAGATATAAAGTATTTAATCTCCTTGATTCTCTACCCGTAATAAGTCAAAGCAATAGTTACTAACCACACGCAATCCTATTTAAGGGACGAAGATTAAGAAATAACTAACCACTGAGGTCTAATTCTTCCTAGTTCAGTTCTGAAGAATTTGTCCTCCTGTAGGTCCTCTTTAGTGCATCAGTCATGCACTAGTGTAATCTCTTGGTCAAGACAAACCAATCTGAGCCTTACACTTCAACCTTTCACGATGGATTGTTCATTTTCATCTAGGTCGTGAATGGTGTACTTTTAGTTACAAGGGAATGTTAATTTAATCTTCTGTGATCTGGTATCACTAAATTAACTACAATGTAACACGTACTATTTATTGAACAGTTATGCAGTAAATATATGTAACATTCGATGATATTTAAAGCATCAGTGATAAACAATTTATTTCAGTAAATAAGTCCGAAATTCAGTTTTGATTTTACAAAGTAAAAGCATACTTTCCAGTATAATCCCAACATAATCATCACAGTCGGATTGTAAACTTGCATCAGCATAGCCAGTTGCAACTAGCTCTGACTGTCCTCCGTAGACAAGAAAACAATATTTAGTACGTTTGAGGTACTTTAGAATGTTCTTGACAGCAATCCAGTGAGGTTCACCCAGATTCTGTTGGTATCTACCAGTGATGCTGACAGCGAATGCCACATCAGGCCTAGTGCAAGTCATGGCGTACATGATGGAACCAATTGCAGATGCATATGGTACATCTTTCATGTGCTGGATGTCAGCTTCTTTGGAAGGACAATCCTTCTTAGACAGCTTTATCCCATGACATGCCAGTAGAGAACCTCTCTTAGAGTTCTCCATCGCAAATCGCTTCAATACCTTGTCTACGTAGGTGGACTATGACAGTCCCAACATCTTCTTGGATCTATCCGTATGGATTTTGATCCTTCATCATGAAGGTCTTTGATAACCAATCTTTCACTTACTGCATGAGTGGGACATTGTTTCTTATAATCAATATGTCATCGACATATACGACTATGAAGACAATGTTCCTCCCACTGCATTTACGATAAACACAAGGATCTTCCGAATTTCTGACGAAGTCAAAGGATTTGACAGCTTCATCAAATCAGATATTCCAACTCCTAGAAGCTTGCTTTAATCCATAAATGGATCGTTTGAGCTTGCACACAAGATTGGATTTTGGATTTGATATAAAACCTTCCAGTTGAGTCATAAACACTTCCTTATCAATGTTACCATTGAGGAAAGTTATTTTGACGTCCATCTGTCAAATCTCGTCATAGTCAATGCCTTCACGTTGACTATAACCTTTCACCACCAACCTCGCCTTGTAGGTTTGTACTTTGCCATTTGCATCAGTCTTACGCTTGAAGACCAATTTACAACCTATGGGTCTAACCCATTTTGGCAATTCAACCAAGTCCCAGACTTGATTGGTGTACATAGAGTCCATCTCGGATTTCATGGCTTTATGCCACTTCTCTGAGTCAACATCCAATGTTGCTTCAGTGTAAGTTCTAGGATCATCTTATTCCAGAATCTCCACGTCATCATGTTCCTCTACGAGGAAACCATAATATCTAGTGGGTCGATTACGAATCCTAGTAGACTTACGGAGTTGTGGTTGTGCAGGCTGTACATTCTGATCGTAAAAATTTTGTGGTGCATCGATTTCATCAATGTCCGGAGAGTCCTCAAGAGCTACATTTTCAAATGCCTCTTGGGCGGGAGTTTGAACTATGTTGTTCTCATTCAGCCCACTTGGAGTTTGTTGCGAAGGCAATGCAACTCCAATTACGCTCCCACTGGCAGAAAAAGGATCACTTAGTGAAACTTGTTGGGAAATTAGGGGTGTCCAGATCTATTCGAGATGAATTTAAATACATATTTAAATTAATCAATTAATTACTAACATGAATTAATCCTAAATCAATTCAACATAATAATTAAACAAGCAAATAAGCAACATGCGTACACGTAATCCACGTAAATCCTAAGCATGCAGAATCTAGGAGTTACGAGATTACATACCTCTTGTAGAGACAAACGTTGAGACGATGGATCAACCCAAAGAGCCTTCCCAAATATGTCCCACGTCCACGAATGTAATCCGGTGGAAGGATTCACATGAACGATTTTAATAAAGGAGAAAAATAAAATATTTTGCCACCACCTTTGTGGATTTCTAATATTTCCAACACATGGAATTGCACACTCACAATTGAAGTTTTTCGAGAAAACACAATCTGTCGACGTTTCAAAAATATTTGATATTTTATCGATGCTGATATTTTTTTCGAAAAAAAATCAATTTATGTGTTGTCTTGGAGATGAAAAATTCATCTCCTATTTATAAGAAGGGGGGGACGAAAATTTAGGTCAATTGGGGCATTGGTAAATTTCTTTGCTTCTTCTCCAAGAAACAATCTTGAATATATCCAATATATTCTATTTCCCAAAATATCTCCCAAAAAATTTTTCTTCTCCTTATTTTTATGGAATTTTCGAAAATTTACTTAATAAATAACCAAGTGGGAGATTTATTGAATTTAATGAGATAATCTTGTATTCCAAGAATACTTATCTTCATTCCATAACAAAATTCAAAGAAAATTTTTCTCCCATTTTATTTACTAATTTCGAAATTTAATGGAAAAAATAGGCAATAATATTTTCTTCTCCTTTTCATTAATTGGACTTTAATTGGGCTATTTGAGGGGCCTTTAGGAGAATTAAGATTGGACCTCCAATGTGCTATGAAACTTTAATATTTAGTCAAAATATTATTCAAGCCCATTAATATTAGTTTATTCCACTATAAAATTAATATTCCACTATAAAATTAATATCTTTGTCCTTGGAGTAAAAACAACTCAACATTATTATCCACACCAGAAATAAATTTTCACTTGCAAGATTTGGTATGATAAAGATTCTGAGCCCACCAAGGGGACAAATCAAGCAAGCCGTACTTCACACGATTCTCCGTATTAAATCTTAGCAATCGTCATGTAATTAATAATATTGCCCCAGATATAAGGTATCGAATCGCATTGGTTCTCTTCCCATCATAAGTCAAAGCAATAGTTATTAATTTCACACGATTCTATTTAAAGAACGGAGATTAAGAAATAACGAACCACTGAGGTCTAATTCTTGTATATTTAGTACCGAAGAATTTATCCTCTTGTAGGTCCTATTCAGCGCATCATAATGTACTAGTGTAATCTGTTGGTCAAGACAAGCCAATCTGAGCCTTACACTTCAACCTTTCATGATGGATTGTTCATTTCCATCTAGGTTGTGAATTTGTACTTATTCACGAGGAACTGTTAATTTGATCTTCTGTGATATGGTATCACCAAATTAACTACAACGTAATACGTACTTACTTATTGAACAGGTTTGCAATAAATATATATAACATTTATTCATATTTGATGCAACAGTGATTAATAATTTATTTCAGTAAATAAATAAGAAATTCAGTTTGGTTATACTAAGTAAAAAGCATACTTTTCAGTATAACCCCAACAAAACTTCCACCATGAGAGTTGTTAAATACTCCCACTGATTTTTTGTCACGTTTCTTTGACAAATCATCAGTCTCTATGTTAATTTGTGGTTCTTGAATTTCTTCAAGTTCTATCTTCTTACGACCTTGTTCCTTAAAGACATAGTCTTCTTCGAGGAACCTGGCCTGTCGAGAAACAATCACTGATTGTTTCTCAGGTAGATAGAAGTAATATTCTCCAGTTTCCTTAGGATATCCCACAAAGTAACCCTTTTCACCTTTGGATTCCAACTTATCGGTGAGCATCTTTTTCACAATTCTGGGGCAACCCCACGTTTTAATATGTGTAAAAGTTGGCTTCTTGCCACACCATAATTCATATGGCATATGCTCAACTGACTTAGATGGAATCCTATTCAGAATGTAAATTGAGTTTTGTAATGCGTATCCCCACAAGAATGTCGGAAGAGAGGAGAAGCTCATCATGGACCTCACCATGTCTAACAAGGTTCGATTTCTCCTCTCAGACACACCGTTCATCTGAGATGTTTTGGGAGGAGTCCATTGTGATTGGATTCCATGTAACTTTAAGTAATCAGTGAATTCATGGCTGAGGTATTCACCTCCTCGATCCGATCGAAGAGTCTTGATACTCTTACCAAGTTGCTTCTCTACTTCAGGTTTAACCTCTTTGAATTTCTCAAAAGATTCGGATTTGTGTTTCATAAGATACATGTATCCGTACCTCGACAAATCGTCAGTAAAAGTGATGAAGTAACCGAAGTGACCCCTAGCTAGAGTGGGCAATGGTCCACATACGTCACTATGGATCAACTCTAGAACTTCTTTGGCATGAACCCCTTTCCCAAAAAAGGGTTAGTTGATCATTTTTCCCTTGAGACAAGATTCGCAATTGCCATAAGACTCTAAGTCGAATGGGGTCAAGTAGTCCAACTTCCTTAACCTTGCAATTCTCTTCTCATTTGCATGACCAAGTCTACAATGCCACAAGTAAGTCGGGTTTTCATGATTACTATGTTTGAGTCTTTTATTTTGTATATTAAGAACATTATATCCACAATGCAACAAATATAAACCTTTCAATAAAGGAGCATTTCTATACACATCATCATTAAGCAAAAAATAACAATTATTGTTTGCAAAATGGAAGTAAAATCCTTCAATGTCTAATATGGGAATATAAATAATGTTGTGAGTAATAGATGGAACAAAATAAAAATTATTCAGTTCAAGTTTAAAACCAGAGGGTAAGTCTAAAACATAAGTGCCAACACGTTCAGCAACAACTCTTGCTCCATTCTCAACGTGTAGGGCGACTTCACCCGGCGTAACTGCCCTGCTATCCTTGAGACCCTGCACATTAGTAAAAATGTGTGAGCCACAACCGGTATCTAATACCCAGCATTTAGTATCATTTGTGGATATGTTTATCTCAATAACAAACATACATGTTCTAGTGGCTGAGACACCTTGTGTCTTCTTTTTAGCTGCTAGAATCTTGCAGTCCTTCTTCCAATGCCCCTTCTGCTTCCAGTGGAGGCATACATCCTTTTCCACCCGCTCTTTCTTTTGAATCCCATCTTTGGGCTTAAGAAAATTGGACTTAGAGCCCTTCTTAGCCTTGCTCCTTCGCTTCTTCTTGCCTTTCGGAGCAGAAGAAGTAGAAGCACTCACCATGAGCACTGGCTTTTCCTTAGCGGTGGAAGACTCAAAAGTCTTGAGCATGTTATAAAGCTCGGGCATGGTCGATTCCGTCTTATTTATATTAAAGTTTACAATGAAACTCGAATATGAATCATGAAGCAACTGAAGAATGGCATAAACAACAACATTAGTCTTGAGCAATATGCCCAAACGACCAAGTTTCTCGATTAGCCCAATCATCTTCAAAACATGAGGGGAGACCTTCCCTCCTTCAGCTAGCCAGCATCTGAACAGATCTCTCACCACTTCGTAAATCTCGAAACGAGATTTAGAATCAAAGAGATCCTTCAAATGCTTGAGCATCTCGAAGGGGAGCATCTTCTCATGCTGCCTTTGCAACTTTGGAGTCATGCCGAGCAACATAACACACTAGGCCTGAGAAGCACCCTCTTGATGCTTCTTTTGAGTTGCAGCGTCAAACGCTTCAGCCTCTTCGGTACCAGCCTCAGGGGTAGCAGGGATTGGCGTGCCCAACACGTACTCAATCTTCTCTTGCCTAAGTACCAAATGCATGTTTTGGTGCCAGTCGAGAAAATTTGGCCTAGCCAATTTATTCGTTTCCAAAACACTTCTCAATGACAAGTTATTCATTTCAACAATCCTAGAGAAATATAATAAAACGGGAATTAAAACACATAATTCCTATGATCAATATTCAGCAATCAAAAATAAACATGGCCTTTTAATTTATTTTGTCTCCATTATTTTCACATATTCAATGACCTCATCGGAAGAATACGAATTTATATCCAATATAAATCATAATGGACTAGGATCCACATTCCTATTTTCACAAACCAATTGCAAAACTGCAACTCCTAGTTGATTGAACCTAGTTCAATCGGATGCCCATTGACTTTCGTTTCCCTACTTGGGCTGGTGAAACAAAATCAAGTTAATTGCCAACCATCAAGCGGCGACACTTCGTGTCCCTATAAAAGTCTCATTAGATGTAGATCCGAGCAAAAGACTTGGGTCTTAAATACTCATTGAAACGAAATCTCCGGTTTACTTTTAATTTTGATGGAAGACATCGTTCAACTTAATAAAAAATCATATTTTAGTGAGGAATGTTTTAAAGGCGGGGTATTAATTATTAATCGAGATCCAACATGTTAATCTATATCACATTTGAGCAAATTATTGGGCGTCGTCTACCCAAACATGACATCACATGGACTAACACTTATATGGGCGCCATCTACCCATAACAATTAATACGGTCCAACAATTATTGGGCGCCGCCTACCCAAACATTCATAAAGCGGACTATTAAAGCGTTAACAAATTTAAACAAATAAGTTAACCAGGTGGGATTTAATAATAATTTAAAAAATTTTAAATTTTAAATCAATTTTAAAAAATATTAAACGTATAGTAATTAATCCAATTAATTACAAATAAAAGTCCAACTTTTTTTACTATTCAAAAAATAATCTTATTAAATTTTAAAATAGATTTTCATTATTAATTTGAGGAGGGCTCAAGCGCAATTTCTAAAATTTGCACGGAGAGGCCTATTCGAAATCCAATTTGCTAAACAGCCCCTCCATCATCATTGCCCAAACAACCCTTTTCCAAACGGGACAACCGAAACCAACAATTTACCAATAGTTTTTCAGATTCCATCCAATTCAATCATAAAACAGTCAATAATTTTCGTCCAAATTTCCCAACAAGTTCGAAGAGTCCAACTAATCGAACAAACAAGCGCAAGAACATAAACATCAAAATACTCAGATAATATGTTTCAAAATGCGACAAGTGGGTGGCGATGCAGCGAAGTTGTCGCCGCCTCTAAGCGTCTTGTGAGGCGACTTCATTTCTTTGCCGCCGAGTCATAACAAGATGCAAGGGAGACCAACGACGCCATCCAAGGTCAAACCATAGACGACGAAGGTAGATCGTGAACGGCACGGTGATGCATCTCTAATTTTGTCAAACAAATTAGCATGCAACCCGTGAATCGGCATGAGGCGGAAGATGAAGAGGCGATGCGGTGGCGTTCCGCTGCGAATTGCACCGAACCAGGGGCGTAATTAACAAATCGGTGATGAAATGAAGATGTCGCCGCCTAGGACGACGAGACACGACCAATGTCAAAACAAATCGCATTGAACCAGATCACGCTGCCGTGGGTCTGACCCGTTTGGATTTCACTTCAATGCGGCATCACGCAGACGTCGCGAGTCGCGGCGCTATGCCGCCGACTCGAGCGACTGGTGGGGAATTATTTGCCCGGATCTATTCGGGATGAATATTTAAATACAAATTTAATTCTGATAATTATTACTAGCATGAATTAACCCATATTAATTCAAATAATAATTCAACAACAAATCATGCATATAAACAGTTCACGTAAATCCTACGCATGCGAAATTACTACGAGTTTACGCGAACTTACCTCTTGTAATGACAATGGTCTTGTATATGAAAACACACCAAAAGTCCTTCCCAAGTATTCCCTAGTCCTTGCTCGACAATCCGGTGGAAGGATACTCGCGAACAATTAACAAAAGGAAAAATAAACTTTGTTGCACCACTTTTGTGGATTTACTAATTTTTCCAGCAAATGGAATTGTACTTGGGAATGAAAGAATTATCCCCTATTTATAGATGGGGTGGTGGTCGATTTTTAGGGAAGAAAACAATGTGGGAAAATCTTTTCTTGATCTCCAAGAAATCTTGAATATATCTCCTATATTCTTTTCCCCATAATTAAAATATTCCACAAAAATCCCACATCATCATGATATGGAGATTTTCGAAATATTATAAGAAAAGATTCCAAGATTTGGATCTTCTTGAATTTATGAGATATTCTTGTATTTCAAGAAATACATATCTTCCATAATATCTTTTCAAGAAAATCAAGAAAATCTTTCTTTCCCTTATATTTCAAAATTTTCGAAATTTATCTATATGAATAACCAAGTGGGAGATTTCTTGAATTTAATGAGATAATCTTGTATTCCAAGAATACATATCTTCATTCCATAACAAAATTCAAAGAAAATCCTTCTCCCCTCTTATCCATAATTTTCGAAAAAGACAAGGAAAAATAGGCAACAAATTTATTTTATTTTAAACACCTTTTTCAGTTATTGGACTTTATCTTGGGCTACTTGGGGGGGCCTTTAGGAGAATTAAGATTGGACCTTCCAATGGACCTTGAATTATCAATATTGAGCCACAATATTATTCAAGCCCATAAATATTAATTAATCCCACTACATAATTAATATTGCACTATCCATCTTAACCCATATTACAGTTAATATGGCTCCCGGTTATTATTTCCCGTGTTTAAGATTATCTAGCCCATTAATTAATTCAAGCCACTGAAATAACTTTCCATTAATTAATATCTTTTATCCTTGGTAAAGGAACGATTCAACATTATTATCCATACCGGAAACTAGTTCCACTTGCAAGATTTAGTATGATAAAACTTATGAACCTCCCAAGGGGGCAAATCGAACAAGCGTACTTGCACACGATTCTCCGTATTAAATCTTAGCAATCGCATGTGACTAATAATATTGCCCAAGATATAGGGTATTGAATCTCATTGATTCTCTTCCCGTAATAAGTCAAAGCAATAGATATTAACCACACGCAATCCTATTTAAGGGACGAAGATTAAGAAATAACTAACCACTGAGGTCTAATTCTTCCTAGTTCAGTTCTGAAGAATTTGTCCTCCTGTAGGTCCTCTTCAATGCATCAGTCATGCACTAGTGTAATCTCTTGGTCAAGACAAACCAATCCGAGCCTTACACTACAACCTTTCACTATGGATTGTTCATTTCCATCTAGGTCGTGAATGGTGTACTTTTAGTTACAAGGAACTGTTAATTTAATCTTCTGTGATCTTGGTATCACTAAATTAACTACAATGTAACACGTACTATTTATTGAACAGTTATGCAGTAAATATATTTAACATTCGATGATATTTAAAGCATCAGTGATAAATAATTAATTTCAGTAAATAAGTCCGAAATTCAGTCAGTCTGATTATACAAAGTAAAAGCATACTTTCCAGTATAATCCCAACAATCTCCCACTTATACTCAAAGTCTGCTTTTAAGTATACATAAGCATGTCTCATGTAGTTCCTAATACGTGACATCTAATGTCACCTACACGAACCTAATAATGTTTCCCACTTATACTCAAAGCAGATTGGCAATGGTCTTGACACTCATTCCTTTCACATGTCTCTCGAATGTATTCTGAGGCAGACCCTTTGTGAATGGATCAGCTAGATTGTCTTTCGACGCGATCTTTGCCACCTCTATATCTCCTCTCTTAACGATTTCTCGTATAAGTTGGTATTTCCTTTCAATGTGTTTGCTGGCCTTGTGGGCTCTTGGTTCCCTTGAATTTGCAACTGCTCCGGCATTGTCACAATAAAAAGTGATTGTGCTGGGCAAATTCGGAACTACATCCAAGTCCACTAGGAAGTTCTTGAGCCAAACCGCTTCTTTCGATGCCTCGCAAGCAGCTACATATTCGGCTTCCATGGTAGAATCTGCGATGCATTTCTGCTTAACGCTTCTCCACGTCATGTCTCCTCCCCCCATGCAAAACACACTACCGGAGGTAGATTTTCTGGAATCTAAGTCTGATTAGAAATCCGAGTCCGTGTAGCCGATGGGGATTAGACTATCTGACTGATAAACCAACATTCTATCTTGAGTTCTTTTCAGATACTTCAGAATATTTTTAACTGTCGTCCAATGTTCCTTCCCCGGGTTACTTTGATATCTTGCCACCATGCCAACGACAAAGCAGATATCCGGTCTCGTACACAACATTGCATACATAAGGCTTCCGACAGCCGAAGCATAAGGAATGCCTCTCATGTCATCTATCTTCTTTTGTGTCTTAGGGCACATTTTCTTGGATAGATGGATTCCATGCCTGAAAGGTACGAAGCCTTTCTTGGAATCCTGCATGCTGAAACGTTTCAAGACAATATCTATGTATGAAGCTTGCGATAAGCCTATCATCCTTTTCTTGCGATCTCGAGTGATCTTGATCCCAAGGATGTGCCCGGCTTCCCCTAAGTCCTTCATATCAAACTATTTTGAAAGTCATGCCCTTACATCTGATAACACCTTTACATCGTTCCCGATGAGCAGAATGTCATCTACGTATAGTACTAAGAATACCAATGCAGTTCCGACACGCTTTTTATACACACAACTCTCGAACTCATTTTGATCAAACCCGTAAGACTTTATAACATGATCAAAACATTGGTTCCAAGCTCTGGATGTCTGTTTGAGTCCGTAAATGGACTTCATGAGCTTACAAACTAGGTATTCTTGGCCCTTTTCAATGAAGCCTTGGGGTTATTGCATATAGATTTCCTCATCAAGACTTCCGTTAAGGAAAGCTGTCTTGACATCCATTTGCCAGATTTCAAAATCGAGATGCGCAGCTATCGACAAAAGAATCCGGATGGACTTGAGCATTGCTACAGGTGAAAAGGTTTCCACATAGTCGATCCCTTCTTTCTGAGTATAACCTTTCGCCACAAACCTTACCTTGAAGGTTTCCACCTTCCCGTCCGGTCCCCTCTTTCTCTTGTATACCCACTTGCAACCAATAGGTTTGACCTCATTAAGTGGTTCGACTAGCTCCCACACTCTATTATGATCCATAGACCCCATTTCTGCTTTCATTGCCTTTTGCCAAGAAACCGCATCCTTATCTTGGATTGCCTCATCGTATGTCCATGGGTCTGATTCATCTTGTCCGGGAATCAAGTCCGAGGACTATCCTATCCCCATGAATCTCTTGGGCTGTCTTACAACCCTCTGTTGGGATTATACTGAAAAGTATTCTTTTACTTTGTATAATCGAAACTGAATTTTTAGACTTATTTACTGAAATAAATTGTTTATCACTGATGCTTTAAATATGATTGAATGTTATATATATTTACTGCATAATTGTTCAATAATTCGTACGTGATACACTGTAGTTAATTTAGTGATACCAGATCACAGAAGATTAAATTAACAGTCCCTTGTAACTATAAGTACGCCATTCACGACCTAGATGGAAATGAACAACCATCGCGAAAGGTTGAGGTGTAAGTCTCAGATTGGTTTGTCTTGACCAAGGGATTACACTAGTGCATGACTGATGTGCTGAATAGGACCTACAGGAGGATAAATTCTTCAGAACTGAACAAGGAAGAATTAAACCTCAGTGGTTCGTTGTTTCTTAACCTTCGTCCCTTATATAGGATCACGTGGGATTGGTAACTATTGCTTTGACTTATCATGGGTAGCGAATCAGAGAGATTCAATACTTTTTATCTTGGGCAATATTATTGGTCACATGTGATTGCTAAGATTTAATACGAAGTATCGTGTGCAAGTACGCTTGCTTGATTTGCCCCCTTGGGAGGTTCATAACTTTTATCATACCAAATCTTGCAAGTGGAATTAGTTTTCGGTATGGATAATAATGTTGAACCGTTCCTCGACCAAGGACAAAAGATGTTAATTAATGGAAAGCTATTTCAGTGGCTTGAATTAATTAATGGGCTAGATAATCTTAAACACGAAAAATAATGACTGGGAGCCATATTGACTGTAATATTGGTTAAGATGGATAGTGCAATATTAATTATGTAGTGGGATTAATTAATATTTATGGGCTTGAATTATATTGTGGCTCAATATTAGATATTCAAGGTCCATTAGAAGGTCCAATCTTAATTCTCCTAAAGGCCCCCTGAGTAGCCCAACAAATAGTCCAATAACTGAAAAGGTGATTAAAATAAAATAAATATTGTTGCTTATTTTTTCCACCAAATTTTCGAAAATTATGGATAAAAGAGGGAGAAAGATTTTCTTTGAATTTTGTTATGGAATGAAGATATGTATTCTTGGAATACAAGATTATCTCATTAAATTCAAGAAATCTCCCACTTGGTTATTCATAGTGATATTTTCGAAATTTTTGAAAATAGAGGGCAAGAAAGATTTTCTTGATTTTCTTGAAAAGATATTATGGAAGATATGTATTTCTTGAAATACAAGAATGTTGGTCCCGATTAAAACCGATTTTGTGCGTGCGGAAGCAAACATTTTGTTCAATGCATATAAAACAGGGGTGAGGGCAGAGTGATTCCAATTTTTTTTTTTGCTTTTAAGAACGATGTGTGTTTTGCTTATAATCGAATGCATAAGGCAAGTAATAACATAAAGCAGTAAAGAACACACAATTTTAAAGTGGTTCGGACAACTCGTCCTACATCCACTCTTCCCTTCATGGGGCACCGACTTAACCAACTGGACTTAGTTTACCGTGTTAGTCCAACACCCAACAGATGTTTACCGAGTTCACACTCAAACGGGACTTATCACCCTCACGGGATCGCCTATAGATGTTTACCGAGTTCTCACTCAAATGGGACTTATCACCCTCACGGGATTGCCTACCCTCCCTTTCGGGATTGCTAGATGTTTACCGAGTTCACACTCACCTACAAACTTAACCGACTGACTTGGGTAAGGTTTGTTTGGTTTCCAACTACGTTGAGATTTTCCCTTACATTTGTTTAGCCTCAATGCTAAGGATGGGAAAATCTCTCTAAGCTTAGGATATGGCATTTATGCTTAGATACAATGAAGAACACTCTTGGGTAAATTTGGATATGTAATGCTCTGTGTTCTTGAATGGAGTTGCTTGAATATTTGGCTTTTAATTTCACTTTGCAGATCCTCCATTTTCTTCTTTTGAAGATAGTGCAATGTATTTATAGTGTGGATTTGAATATTACCGTTGGAGAGTAATATTCAAATCCATACTAATAATCTTCCAGCTTTTCTTTGTCCTTTTGCACTGTTGTTTGCAGCTTTATGTCACATCCATATATGTTGTTATCTTCTTATTGATCATTTGTTTTTTGTGTGTCTAATCTGTCCGGACAATTAGCCGATTATCATTTTCATTGCTTCCCCGTGGCCACGACCGTCCAATAAACTCGACAGATTTCCGTGTGCTAAAATCACGTGCTCATCGTTTCAAAACACGTTTCATCGGCTTATGATTTTCAGATCAAGATTCGATCAGACGGGAATCAGACGGGCTTCAAAGACAACAGATAATGACGGTTCAGCAGATACCGATTCGATTCAGATAAATTGATTCGTTATCGGCATAAACCGATTCGATTCGGATACCGATTCGATATCGCGATACCGGGATTCCATATCGCGACAAATGATCTGATACTGCACAGCTGATCTGTTACTGCACAGCTGATCTGTTATCTGCACAGCTGATCTGTTCTGCACAGCAGATCAGTTCTGGACTGCAGATCAGTTCAGCACAGCAGATCAGCACTGTATCAGCTGCACTGCATCAGCTGCTGCATCAGCACTGCATCAGCATTTCTTCTTCAAAAATCAGCATGTTTCTTCTTGTTTAGCTCATCAGTTTACTCGGAACTCATCCTACTCATCTGATCTTGATCAGCCTCGTCTGCAGCCTCGTCTGATCTCGATCATCTTCATCTGATTTCGTGAGTTCCCCCTCAATTTGTTCTCTCGTTCCCCCTCAACTTGTTATCTGTAGATTATCTTAAATAACACAAGTTGATAATATTTTGGCATAATTAATCAAAACTAAAATATCCCAACAAAGAATATCTCATAAATTCAAGAAGATCCAAATCTTGGATTCTTGCACACTGTATTTTTCAAAAATAATATCATATTATAGAGGAGGTGGAATTTTGTGGAATATTTTAATTATGGGAAAAAGAATATAGGAGATATATTCAAGATTTCTTGGTGATCAAGAAAAGTCTTTTCCCACATTGATTTTCTACTGAAAAATTCGACCATCTCCCTCCTATAAATAGGGGATGATTAGTTTATTCTCAAGTACAATTTCATGTGCTGGAAATATTAGCAAATCCACAAAGGTGGTGCAACAAAGTTTATTTTTTCCTTTTGTTAATTGTTCGACAAGTGTCCTTCCACCGGATAGTTGAGCAAGGGCTAAGGGAATACTTGGGAAGTCCTTTTGGTTAGTCCGTCCGACCGAAGTTACTATCATCCCGAGAGGTACGTTCACGTAAACCCGTAGATTCCGCATGCGTAGGTTTTACGTGGCTTTTTATATGCATGATATGTTGTTGCAATTATTATTTGAATTAATATAGGATTAATTCATGCTAGTAATAATTAATGAATTAAATTTGTATTTAAATATTCACCCCGAATAGATCTGTGCAACTCATTCCCCAACAACTGGTATCATATCCACGGTTTCGGGCTCTGAATTTTTTTAATTGTAATTTAATTCGCGGACATTAATTTGAAATTGGATAGTAGAACTGTTAGATCTGTTTTGTAGGTATCCAATTGTCATGGATTTTAATGTGTTTATGCATGCATATAAACTGTGGTTTTTTAATTCGATTCGTTCGGATTTGTTTTGCCTCGTGAGAAAATCCACGAGTAGACTAGGATTTGTTTGATTTGATCAATGTAATAGACTAGTCTAGATCTAGGTTTATTTATTTTTTGTAAATAAATTGTAACCGGATCGAATCTAAGAGACGAAGAATTACAGTGACGAAATCCGTAACCAGCGTGAGGCGGCGCGGCGCTGCTACCGGCACGCATGGGCGTATAGGCGAGGCCGGCGCCGAAGGAGGAGAGGAGAAGGGTCTACAGACTGGGGTGGTGCACGCCCAGCCGAGCGGATGGGGGCGGATGCACGCGAGCGCCGCCGAGGACGCGGGCGAGGCAGGAAGAAGGGCGGCTGACGATGCGGTCGCTGCGCCGCCGAGATCCGGCCGACACACCGCCGAGGCGTGCCGAGAAGATCATGGGCGACTGACTGGCGTGCCGAGGGTGCAGAGGTTGTCCTAGGTCAAGTGGGCGGCCGGATCTTGGCATGCATCCTGCCAAGGAAGTTGCTTGGCGTGGCGGTTCGAGATGAAGTATTTTTTCGAGACGAACGAGTGGGAGAAATTCGAGACGTGTTTCTTCAAGATCAAGCCAAGAAAAATCAAACCATGACAATTGGATAATTTGTGCCCAATATGTTTATTTTTTCTGTTTTGCTTGATTTATTTGTGCTATCTTATGCTTTATTTAATTTGTTTAAATGTGTTTGCATGAGGGTTGCCAAATGGAAAAATCTCACCTTCAAAATTACTAAGTATGTTTAAATAATTAATTGACAATTTTATTCAGGATAATAAAATTGAATTAATTTTGACCTCCATGATTTATTTATTTGTGAATTCTTTTGGAGAAATTCTCTCGGGACCCGGTCAAAAAGATAGCTTTCACATGAATGAATTCCAAACGGATGATTGTGGGTTATTACTAGTGGCGATGATGACCCCCCACGAGGCTCGATCAAAGCTTAAATAGTAATCCTCAGATTTAATCATGGTTATTACTTAGGTATAAAATTGATATGCATATACTTCCCCGAAGTCCCTGTCAATTTTATATTGGTCAAGTGGGAGCCAACTATTAATCTGGATATTAAAGGTTTGTAACTGTTCTTGTTTGTAACCTGCTTGAATGTGTTTAAATAATGACCCACCCCATACATGGCTTATTTAAACTGCTTTTTAAGATGTTGGTCGATGCATGTTCATATTTTTTTGAGATTTTAATATGATGCATGTGATCAAACCTTGTGATATATTTGTGCTTATGCATATTATTATTTATTTCGAGTTCATCATGTCGCAACCTTTTAATCCACTATTCAATATCTTTGAAAGACAATTTGCTCACTGGAGAAAATTTTGTTGATTGGAATAGAAAACTCACTATTGTCCTCACTGCACAAAGCCATAACTGGGCTCTGACCACACCTAAACCGGATAAACCATCAGATGAGTCCACTAAAACGGTTAAGAAAGAGTATGCTGACTGGGAGCGGTCTAACGAAATGGCAAAGTGTACCATCTTGGCTTCTATGTCGATGTGTTGCAACACCAACACCGTAACGCTGAGACCATTGCGAGAATCATGACTAGTCTTAAAGCGATGTTTCAACATCGTAAACCGTGTGGCTCGTCGGATCACCATGAGGGACTTGCTCTCTATGAAAATGGTGGAGGAACGCCGCGAAGGGAGCACGTTCTCCGGATGATGGCTCACCTTAATAAACTTGAGGTACTTGGCGGTGAATACGATATCGAGACCCAAATCAATTTAAGTGCTCCATTCTTCGCCGAAAAGCTTTGAACAATTCAGGTTGAACTACGGATGAATAATCGAAGTTCTCGATGCCCGATCCTGTTGCAAGCTTTAGTCTCGGCAGAGGCGATATTGGGGCAGAAAAGCCAAGCCTTGGTGGCAAACGGACCTTCTTCTTCTTCTAGACCAAGGGGTGGTAAGAACAAGAAAAGGAACAAAGGCCACAAGCAAGTGAACTCAAGTGTTGCCAATGGCAAAGATAAGGTGAAGAAGGGTGGTGGAGTGAACAAGCCAGCTAAGGGGAAGTGCTTCAATTTCGGTGAGAAAGGACATTGGAGGTCAGCCTGTTCCAGACCTAAGAGGGATGGAAAGAAAGGTAATTCTCACGCACTAGTTGTTGAAACTTTTTTAGCGGCGTATGCCTCCCATTTTGTGGGTGGTGGATACGGGATCCACTAATCATGTTTGTTTCACATTACAGGGGTTCAAGCGGACCCGACAACTTAGTGGGAGTGAGGTCCTCATCACACTGGGCGATGCTACAAGAGTGGCAGCTGAAGCAGTGGGAGAAGTGCACCTGTCTTTTGAAGACAGCGTTTTAATTTTGAGATATTCTTTACGTTCCGAATTTTTAGAAAGAATTCATTTTCAGTTTCTAAACTTTTATGATGGATATTTGGTTACTTTTTAATAAAGTTGTTACCATTTTTCTTTTGATAAATTTATCTGTCATGGAACGTTGTTGAATGATCTCTATACAATTAACTGTGCACACCACTCACGAAATGTATCCTATAACACATCAACTGTTTCCGAGAAAAGAAAAACGTTCATCAGACGTGAACGAGACACTTCTTTGGCATATAAGATTGGGTCATATAAATCCAAAGAGGATCCAAAGGTTGGTGAGAGACTGTTCACTAGGGCTTCTCCAAGTTGAACCGATTCCAACCTGCGAATCATGTTTGGAGAGTAATGTGACCAAGAGGGCATTTGGAGCCAAGGGGAATAGGGCCAAAGAAGTGTTAGAGATCGTTCACACAGATGTATGTAGTCCAATGTCAACCAAAGCAAGAGGAGGTTATGAGTAATTTTATTGATGATTACTCAAGATACATTTTCCTTATGAAGCATGAATATGGGCCCTTTGAGAAATTCTAAGAATTTAAGGCTCAAACAGAGAATCATAGGGAAAAACGTATCAAGTCTCTACGATCTGATCGTGGAGTCGAATACCTCGGCGATGAGTTTTTGAACTACTTATCTGATGAAGGGATTGTATCCCAGCTCATTGCACCCAGAACCCCTCAACAAAACGGGGTAGCAGAGCGAAGAAACATAATTCTTTTGGAAATGGTTAGATCAATGATGAGTTATGCGGATCTTCCCGAGTCGTTCTGGGGTCATGCCTTGGAAACAACGACTTACATTCTGAACTTGGTGCTATCCAAATCGGTTCCCAAAACTTCTAAAGAAATTGTGGACCGGGCGCAAGCCTAGTATGAGACACATAAGAATTTGGGGGTGTCCGGCCTACGTGTTGGACAAGGAAGCCGGTAAAATTGGATCCTCAATCAGAATTAAGGCTGTTTGTAGGATACCCCGAGGGAACAAAAGGGTGTATGTTCTATAGTCCCGAAGATCAAAAGGTGGTCATCAGCACCCACTTTAGATTTTTGGAAGAAGACTATATGAACTAAAGAAAACCCAGAAGTGAGATTACCTTAAATGAGCTTAGAAGGCAAACCTCAGTGCCAACTGTACTAGATGATATACCAAACGATACGTTTTCACAATCGGAGCCTCGTCATAGTGGGAGGGTTGTTAGACAGCCCGAGAGATTCATGAGAATAGGAGAGTCATCGGACTTGATTCCCGGAATCAGACCCATGGACATATGACAAGGCATTCCAACACAAAGGATGCAGATTCTTTGCAAACAGCAATGAAAGCCAAAGTGGGTTTTATGTTTCATAATAGAATGTGGGAGCTAGTCGAACCACTTAATGGGGTCAAATCCATTAGATGCAAGTGGGTATATAAGAGAAAAAAAGGACCGGACTGGAAGGTTGAAACCTTTAAAGCAAGACTAGTGGCGAAAGGTTATACTCAGAAAGAAGGGATCGATTATGAGAAAACTTTTTTGCCCGTAGCCATGCTTAAGTCCATCCGTATTCTCTTATCGATTGCTGCGTATTTCGACTTTGAAATCTGGCAAATGGATGTCAAGACAGCTTTCCTTAGCGGAAGTCTTGATGAAGAGATCTATATGCAACAACCCCAAGGTTTCATTGAAACAGGCCAAGAACATCTTGTTTGTAAGCTCAAGAAGTCCATTTACGGACTCAAACAGGCATCCAGAGCTTGGAACCAATGTTTTGATCATGTTATAAAGTCTTATGGGCTTGATCAAAACAAGTTTGAAAGTTGTGTGTATAAAAAGCGTATCGGAACTGCATTGGTATTCTTAGTACTATACGTAGATAACATTGTGATCATCGGGAATGATGTGAAGGTGTTATCAGACGTAAGGGCATGGCTTTCAAAACAGTTTGATATGAAAGACTTAGGGAAAACCGGACACATCCTTGGGATCAAGATCACTCGAGATCGCAAGAAAATGATGATCGGGTTATCGCAAGTTTCATACATAGACACTGTCTTGAAACGCTTCAGCATGCATGATTCCAAGAAAGGATTCGTACCTTTCAGATTTGGAATCCATCTATCCAAGAAAATGTCCCCTAAGACGCAAGAGGAGATAGATGACATGAAAGGCATTCCCTGTGCTTTGGCTGTAGGAAACCTTATGTATGCAATGCTGTGTACGAGACCGAATATCTGTTTTTGCCGTAGGCATGGTAGCAAGATATCAAAGTAACCCAGGGAAAGCGCATTGGACGACAGTTAAAAACGTTCTGAAGTGTCTGAAAAGAACTCGGGATAGAATGTTGATTTATCAGTCAGGTACTCCAATCCCCATCGGCTACACGGACTCGGATTTCCAATCAGATTTAGATTCTAGAAATTATCTGCCTCAGTTAGTGTGTTTCCATTTGGGAAGTGTAGCCATCAAATGGACGAGTGTGAAGCAGAAATGCATCACTGACTCAACCATGGAAGTCGGGTAAGTAGCCGCTTGTGAAGCGGTGAAAGAACCGATTGGGCTCTAGATCTTCTTAGTGGACTTGGATGGTGTTCTGAATTTATCTAGCAATATTTGCTAGGGGCAGTTACAAATTCAAGAGAACCAAGAGTCCACGAGTCAAACAAACACATTAAAGGAAAGACATCTTATACGAGAAATCGTTCAAAAAGGAGATATAGATGTGGCAAAGATAGCGTTTGAGGACAGCCTAGCAGATCCATTCACAAAGCGTCTGCCTCTGAATACATTCGAGAGACATGTGAGTGGAATGGGTGTCAAGACCGTTGCCAATCTGCTTTGAGTATAAGTGGGAGAAATTATTAGGTTCGTGTAGGTGACATTAGATGTCACGGACTACGCGAGACATGTTGTAGTATACTTAAAAGTAGACTTTGAGTATAAGTGGGAGATTGTTGGGATTATACTGAAAAGTATGCTTTTACTTTGTATAATCGAAATTGAATTTTCAGACTTATTTACTGAAATAAATTGTTTATCACTGATGCTTTAAATATGATTGAATGTTATATATATTTACTGCATAATTGTTCAATAATTGCGACGTGTTACAATCAGTAGTTAATTTAGTGATACCGCATCACGTAAGATTAAATTAACAAATCCCTTGTAACTATAAGTACGCCCATTCACGACCTAGATGGAAATGAACAACCATTGCGTAAAGGTTGAGGTGTAAGGCTCAGATTGGTTTGTCTTGACCAAGAGATTACACTAGTGCATGAGTGATGCGCTGAATAGGACCTACAGGAGGATAAATTCTTCTGAACTGAACAAGGAAGAATTAGACCTCAGTGGTTCGTTGTTTCTTAACCTTCGTCCCTTAAATAGGATCACGGGATTGGTAACTATTGCTTTGACTTATCATGGGTAAATAATCGAGAGATTCAATACTTTTTATCTTGGGCAATATTATTGGTCACATGTGATTGCTAAGATTTAATACGAAGAATCGTGTGCAAGTACGCTTGCTTGATTTTCCCCCTTGGGAGGTTCATAAGTTTTATCATACCAAATCTTGCAAGTGGAATTAGTTTTCGGTATGGATAATAATGTTGAACCGTTCTCTAATTAAGGACAAAAGATGTTAATTAATGGAAAGCTATTTCAGTGGCTTGAATTAATTAATGGGCTAGATAATCTTAAACACGGAAAATAATGACCGGGAGCCATATTGACTGTAATATGGGTTAAGATGGATAGTGCAATATTAATTATGTAGTGGGATTAATTAATATTTATGGGCTTGAATTATATTGTGGCTCAATATTAGATATTCAAGGTCCATTAGAAGGTCCAATCTTAATTCTCCTAAAGGCCCCCTGAGTAGCCCAACAAATAGTCCAATAACTGAAAAGGTGATTAAAATAAAATAAATATTGTTGCTTATTTTTTCCTCCAAATTTTCGAAAATTATGGATAAAAGAGGGAGAAAGATTTTCTTTGAATTTTGTTATGGAATGAAGATATGTATTCTTGGAATACAAGATTATCTCATTAAATTCAAGAAATCTCCCACTTGGTTATTCATAGTGATATTTTTGAAATTTTTGAAAATAGAGGGCAAGAAAGATTTTCTTGATTTTCTTGAAAAGATATTATGGAAGATATGTATTTCTTGAAATACAAGAATATCTCATAAATTCAAGAAGATCCAAATCTTGGATTCTTGCACACTGTATTTTTCGAAAATAATATCATATTATAGAGGAGGTGGAATTTTGTGGAATATTTTAATTATGGGAAAAAGAATATAGGAGATATATTCAAGATTTCTTGGTGATCAAGAAAAGTCTTTTCCCACATTGATTTTCTACTGAAAAATTCGACCATCTCCTCCTATAAATAGGGGATGATTAGTTCATTCCCAAGTACAATTCCATGTGCTGGAAATATTAGCAAATCCACAAAGGTGGTGCAACAAAGTTTATTTTTTCCTTTTGTTAATTGTTCGACAAGTGTCCTTCCACCGGATAGTTGAGCAAGGGCTAAGGGAATACTTGGGAAGTCCTTTTGGTTAGTCCGTCCGACCGAAGTCACTGCCATCCCGAGAGGTACGTTCACGTAAACCCGTAGATTTCGCATGCGTAGGTTTTACGTGGCTTTTTATATGCATGATATGTTGCTGCAATTATTATTTGAATTAATATAGGATTAATTCATGCTAGTAATAATTAATGAATTAAATTTGTATTTAAATATTCACCCCGAATAGATCTGTGCAACTCATTCCCCAACACCCTCCCACTACGACGATGCTCCGGTTGTGAAAGTGTGTCGTTTGGTATATCATCTTGTACAGTTGGCAATGAGGTTAGCCCCCTTAGCTCAATTAAGGTAATCTCACTTCTGGGTCTTCTTTCGTTCATATAGTCTTCTTCCAAAAATCTAAAGTGGGTGCTTATTACCACCTTTTGATCTTTGGGACCATAAAACATACACCCTTTTGTTCCCTCGGGGTATCCTATAAACAGCCTTAATTCTGATCGAGGATCCAATTTCCCGGCTTCCTTGTCCAACACGTAGGCCGGACACCCCCAAATTCTCATGTGTCTCAAACTAGGCTTGCGCCCGGTCCACAATTCTTTGGGAGTTTTGGGAACCGATTTGGATGGCACCAAGTTCAGAATGTAAGCCGTTGTTTCCAAGGCATGACCCCAGAACGACTTGGGAAGATCCGCATAACACATCATTGATCTAACCATTTCTAAAAGAGTTCTGTTTCTTCGCTCTGCAACCCCGTTTTGTTGAGGGGTTCCGGGTGCAGTAAGCTGGGATGCAATCCCTTCATCCGACAAGTAGTTCAAAAACTCATCGCTGAGGTACTCGCCTCCACGATCGGATCGTAGAGACTTGATACGTTTTTCCCTATGATTCTCTGTTTAAGCCTTAAATTGTTTGAATTTCTCAAAGGTCTCAGATTTATGCTTCATAAGGAAAATATAACCGTACCTCGAGTAGTCATCAATATAAGTGACAAAATACTCGTAACCTCCTCTTGCCATGGTTGACATTGGACCACATACGTCTGTGTGAACGATTTCTAACACTTCTTTGGCTCTATTCCTCTTGGCTCCGAATGCCCTCTTGGTCATTTTACCTTCCAAACATGATTCGCAGGTTGGAATCGGTTCAACTTGGAGAAACTCCAGTGGACCGTCTTTCACCAACCTTTGGATCCTCTTTGGATTAATATGTCCCAATCTTAGATGTTATAGAAGTGTTTCGTTCACGTCTGATGAATGTTTTCTTTTACCGGAAATAGTTGATGTGTTATAGGATGCATTTCGTGAGTGGTGTGCATAGTTAATTGTATAGAGATTACTTGACAACGTTCCATGACAGATAAATTTATCATAAAGAGAAATGGTAACAACTTTATCAAAAGTAACCGAATATCCATCAAGGTAAAGTTTAGAAACTGAAATCAAGTTCTTTCTAAAATTCAGAACTTAAAGTACATCTCTTAAAATTAAAACTCTGTCTTCAAAAGACAGGTGCACTTCTCCCACTGCTTCAGCTGCCACTCTCGTGGCATCGCCCAGTGTGATGAGGATCTCACTCCCACTAAGTTGTCGGGTCCGCTTGAACCCCTGTAAAGTGAAACATACATGATCAGTGGATCCCGTATCCACCACCCATAAATGGGAGGCATACGCCGCTAAGCAAGTTTCAACAACTAGTGCGTGAGAATTACCTTTCTTTCCAACCCTTTTGGGATTGGAACAGGCTGACCTCCAATGTCCCTTTTCAGCGTACTTGAAGCATTTTCATTTTGGTACTTTCTTGACACCCATCCAACTAGCTATCTTTCTCTTACTTTTCTTAGTGATGAGTTTGCTTTGGATCTGACCACTTTCCTTTTCTTGAGACTTGCCTTCCGTTAGCCTAGATCTTGAGAAAAGACTTTTGGTCACCAATGCCTCGTCTTTCTTTCCTAAATGCTTCTCTATTATCTCCAAGGCTTCTTGTAGAGTATCCATAGTAAACATGTGATCGCTCATCACAAAACTACAGTAAAACTCATCGAAACACCTTGGTAGAGTTAGGAAAACAAATTCGATTTGAGCCTCTTCACAATACTTAGTACCGAGATAAGCAAGTTTATCAAAATGGCATTTTAAACTGAGAACATGCTCCCTTACGGGTGTTCCCTCAGCCATTTTTAGCCTATCCACATCGCCGGTTTTAAACTGATTGATCATGCGGTCTTTTGTTAAAAACATTTCTTCAAGACTTTGTATATTTTCTGCAGCAGACTCAACACCTTCATGAATGTGTCTCAAATCATCAGACAGTGAAGTCAAGATTACACGTTTCATGGGTTCATTGGCCTGCTCCCAAATATTATACAAGTGCCTTTCCGCATCAAATCCATCAGTAGGCATACGGGGCTTGGGTACATCAAGAACCCAATAATGTTCTTGTGCCAGTAGGACAAAACTCATATTCTGTTTCCAAACAACATAGTTATCTCCAGTTAATTGGTGTTCTTTGAGTGTATATAACAGTGGATTAAAAGGTTGCGACATGATGAACTTAAATAAATAATAATATGCATAAGCACAAATATATCACATAATTCGATCACATGTTTCATATTAAAATCTCCAAAAAATATGAACATGCATCAGCCAACATCTCAAAACAGTTTAAATAAGCCACGTGGGGTGGGTCATTATTTAAACACATTCAAGCAGGTTACAAACAAGAACAGTTACAAACCTTTAATATCCAGATTAATAGTTGGCTCCCACTTGACCAATATAAAATTGACAGGACTTGAGGGAAGTATATGCATATCAATTTTATACCTAAGTAATAACCATGATTAAATACATAATTATTATTTCGCTTTGAACGAGCCTCGTGGGGAGGGTCATCGTCGCCACTAGTAATAATCCACAATCATCCGTTAGGAATTTATTCATGTGAAAGCTATCTTTTGACCGTCCCGTGGGGGGAATTTCTCCAAAAGAATTCACAAATAAATAAATCATGGAGGTCAATAATTAATTCAATTTTATTATCCGGAATAAAATTATCAATTAATTGTTTAAACATACTTAGTAATTTTCGAAAGTGAGATTTTTCAAAACATTTTCTCATGCATCGCAAATTTAAACACAATTTAAATAAGCATAAATAACGCATAAACATCAGGACAAAAAATTAAACATATTGGACACATTTATCCAATTGTCATGGTCATGTCTTGATCTTGAGAAATCGTCTTCATAACCTTCATCGTTCGTCTCGAAAAGCTCCCACTTGACCGTTTAAAAAAAAATGCCTTGTCAAGCCACGCCATCGACCAAACCTTGCGGTCGGAGTGTGCCTAGCTTAAGACTCCCGGCCGTGTCGAATGGCGTCGTCACAAGACGCTGAAAGCGCAAGACGCCGCATCGCCGCGCCCATCTCGGCTGCCGTCGCCGCCGCACAGTGTGCCGCGTCGCCCGTCCGGCCTCCTCGTCTCCGCGTCTTGCCCGTCTTGGCAGCTCATAGAAGCGCTTCTTCGCCCTTCGGCCTCGCCCACGCCCGTCTTGGCTCCGTCAGTCTGCAAGGCGGCGTGCCTCCTTGGCACGCGTTCAAGCGCGATGCGATGCACGCTGCAGACGCCTTGATTCTCGAACCATCTTTTAATTCTTCGTTTCCGCCTCCGTTTTCCGATCCGGTTACAATTTATTTTAAAAAATAAATAAACCTAGATCTAGACTAGTCTATTACATTGATCAAATCAAACAAATTCTAATCTACTCGTGGATTTTCTCATGAGGTAAAACGAATCCGAACGAATCAAATTAAAAAAAAAACAATTTATATGCATGCATAAATAAACACATTAAATTCCATGAAAATTGGATACCTGCAAAAAAGATCTAGCAATTCTACTATCCAATTTCAAAATTTAATGACATCGAATTAAATTACAATTTAAAATTCAGAGCCCGAAACCGAGGCTCTGATACCAGTTGTTGGGGAATTATTTGCCCGGATCTATTCGGGATGAATATTTAAATACAAATTTAATTCTGATAATTATTACTAGCATGAATTAACCCATATTAATTCAAATAATAATTCAACAACAAATCATGCATATAAACAGTTCACGTAAATCCTACGCATGCGGAATTACTACGAGTTTACGCGAACTTACCTCTTGGAATGGCAATGGTCTTGTATATGAAAACACACCAAAAGTCCTTCCCAAGTATTCCCTAGTCCTTGCTCGACAATCTGGTGGAAGGATACTCGCGAACAATTAACAAAAGGAAAAATAAACTTTGTTGCACCACTTTTGTGGATTTACTAATTTTTCCAGCACATGGAATTGTACTTAGGAATGAAAGAATCATCCCCTATTTATAGATGGGGTGGTGGTCGATTTTTAGGGAAGAAAAATAATGTGGGAAAATCTTTTCTTGATCTCCAAGAAATCTTGAATATATCTCCTATATTTCCCCATAATTAAAATATTCCACAAAAATCCCACATCATCATGTTATGGAGATTTTCGAAATATTAGGAGAAAAGATTCCAAGATTTTGATCTTCTTGAATTTATGAGATATTCTTGTATTTCAAGAAATACATATCTTCCATAATATCTTTTCAAGAAAATCAAGAAAATCTTTCTTTCCCTTATATTTCAAAATTTTCGAAATTTATCTATATGAATAACCAAGTGGTAATGAGATAATCTTGTATTCCAAGAATACATATCTTCATTCCATAACAAAATTCAAAGAAAATCCTTCTCCCCTCTTATCCATAATTTTCGAAAAAGACAAGGAAAAATAGGCAACAAATTTATTTTATTTTTAAACACCTTTTTCAGCTATTGGACTTTATCTTGGGCTACTTGGGGGGCCTTTAGGAGAATTAAGATTGGACTTTCCAATGGACCTTGAATTATCAATATTGAGCCACAATATTATTCAAGCCCATAAATATTAATTAATCCCACTACATAATTAATATTGCACTATCCATCTTAACCCATATTACAGTTAATATGGCTCCCAGTTATTATTTCCCGTGTTTAAGACTATCTAGCCCATTAATTAATTCAAGCCACTGAAATAACTTTCCATTAATTAATATCTTTTATCCTTGGTAAAGGAACGGTTCAACATTATTATCCATACCGGAAACTAGTTCCACTTGCAAGATTTAGTATGATAAAACTTATGAACCTCCCAAGGGGGCAAATCGAACAAGCGTACTTGCACACGATTTTCCGTATTAAATCTTAGCAATCGCATGTGACCAATAATATTGCCCAAGATATAGGGTATTGAATCTCATTGATTCTCTTCCCGTAATAAGTCAAAGCAATAGTTACTAACCACACGCAATCCTATTTAAGGGACGAAGATTAAGAAATAACTAACCACTGAGGTCTAATTCTTCCTAGTTCAGTTCTGAAGAATTTGTCCTCCTATAGGTCCTCTTCAATGCATCAGTCATGCACTAGTGTAATCTCTTGGTCAAGACAAACCAATCTGAGCCTTACACTACAACCTTTCACGATGGATTGTTCATTTCCATCTAGGTCGTGAATGGTGTACTTTTAGTTACAAGGAACTGTTAATTTAATCTTCTGTGATCTTGGTATCACTAAATTAACTACAATGTAACACGTACTATTTATTGAACAGTTATGCAGTAAATATGTGTAACATTCGATGATATTTAAAGCATCAGTGATAAACAATTTATTTCAGTAAATAAGTCCGAAATTCAGTCAGTCTGATTATACAAAGTAAAAGCATACTTTCCAGTATAATCCCAACAGCGACGCCGTGGATGCTCGAGAGGAATGCAAAATCGGCGCGAGACGAAAGTGGGGCAAGGCAAAGGGGTTTTCAAAACACCCTAATTTCAGGCGAGAGAGATGAGCGGGTCAAACGATGTGTGTATGTTTGTCATCAAGACCAAACAAATAAAGCATAATCTAAATAAAAACATGTACCCACAAATTATCAATTGGTGCGGTCGAATTGAACACGGTCGTACCCAGTTTATAAAAAAAATTATAAACCTTATGCAATTAATCAAGAGCCTTAAGCTCTGATACCACTGTTGGAATATAGAGGCACGTAAACACGTAATACATGCGCAACGAAAATAAACAGTTCACCAACAATTAACACGTAATTGCATAATTGAATACGTATAAACATAAAGAGAAACCTTACAGTAAATGGAATCAGATTTCTCTACTAAGGTATCCACGTAATCCTCTTGCTCAGATCCGCACAGATTTGCCAGTGTTGAATCCCGAGACGAATTTGCTAGGAAAATTCTAACTAGAGATTTTAATGGAGAAACTAGGTTTCTTGTAGTAAATAATGAATTCCTAGAGACTCATATATATAGGGGAAGACCAGCTTAAATCTTAAGCTATCTTTATTAGGAATATCTTTCATAATCATGCAAAACAAATCTCATAAATATGTTTTTCCCTACATATATTTTCCTACAATAATATTCCATATATTATTTGGGATTCCTATTTAATTAAATCTAATTTAATTAAATAGTAATAATAATTAATTCCAAATTAATATATTATTAATTCTCCATAAATTAAATATTAAATCCAATTTAATACTTAGTCAATCAACTTTAACTTGATTAGGGAATTACTTGTTGTGTGACCCATAGGCCCTCATATATTGAGCGACTAGTCAAACTAACGGTCTTAATTGAACCCTAAATAATAAATCAGACATTCTCAATATATGAGGTATGTTACGGTAAACGTGCAACTACCTGTAACTGAAACATGGGCTATTGCGATAATTCCTTTCATTTGCGAATACTCGATTAAGTCTTGAACATGATGAAGTGTCTATTCAAATAACTTAATCATATTATCTCTAATCACTAATTGATCATGTATGTCACACTTAGCCACAAAGTCTAAGTTGACGTGCATCGGTTGTTGGGGTTATACGTGACAGTATGTTTTTACTTTGTATAACCTATGCATTAACCACTTATTTACTGAAATAAATTATTTATCACTGTTACTTTAAATATGATTGAATGTTGTATATATTTATTGCAAATCGTTCATATAATAGCACGCGTTACATTGTAGTTAACGTGGTGATACCAGATCACAGAATATCACGTTAACAGTCCCTTGTAAACGAGTGCACATTTCACAACTTAGATCGATCCGAACAATCCATTGGTAGAAGTTGATGTGTAAGGCTCAGATTGACTTGTCTTGACCAAGAGATTACACTAGTGCATTTGATGCACTGAAGCGGACCTACAGAGAGGATAAACTCAATCGCACTGACTTATGGGATGAAGAGTTAGACCTCAGTGGTTGTTGATTTCTTAATCTCTGTCACTTAATAAGAACTGTGTGTGATTAGTAGTTATTGCTTTGACTTATTATGGGAAGAGAATCACTGCGACTTCGATACCATATATCTTGGGCAATAATATTAATTGCACGACAGTTGCTAAATTAATACAGAGAATCGTGTGCTTGCAACATCTTGCATGATTGATCCCCTTGGTGGACTCGGAACCTTTATCATACCAAATCTTGCAAGTGGAATTAATTTTCCGGTATGGATAAGATGAGTTAACCTTACTCCAAGGATAAAGATATTAATTAATATAAAGCTTTTCAGTGGCTTAATTAATTAATGGACTAAATAATCTTAAACATGGGAAATAATAACCGGGAGCCATATTACCGTAATATGGGTTAAGTTGGATAGTGCAATATTAATTATATAGTGGAATTAATTAATATTAATGGGCTGAATTATATTTTGGCTCAATATTGGAATTCAGTAGCCCATTGGAAGGTCCATCTTAATTCTCCTAAAGGCCCCTCAAGTAGCCCAAATTAAAGTCCATTAAATAAAAGGTGCTTAAAATAAATTAAATATTTGTTTCATATTTTTCCTTATATTTTCGAAAATAATTAAAAAAAGAGGGAGAAGAATTTTCTTGGAAAGATTTTATGGAAAGGAGATAAGTATTCTTGGAATACAAGATTATCCCATAAATTCAAGAAATCTCCCACTTGGCCTCTTTAGTTGGATTTTTCGAAAATTAAGGGATAAGAGGGAATAAAAGATTTTCTTGGAAAAAGTTTATGGGAAAAGATATGTATTCATGGAATACAAGAGTAGACCCATTTGCAACCTATGGGTTTGACTCCTTTAGGCAACTCAACTAAGTCCCAGACTTGATTAACGTACATCGAGTCCATCTCGGATTTCATGGCTTCATGCCACTTCTATGAGTCAACATCTAATGTAGCCTCAATGTAAGTTCTAGGTTCGTCTTTATCCGGGATCTCCACGTTATTATGTTCCTCTACGAGGAAACCATAATATCTGTTGATTGGATTACAAACTCTAGTGGACTTACGGAGTTGTGGTTGTTCAGGCTGTACATTCTGATCGTGAAAATTTTGTGGTGCAGCAATTTCATCGTTGACCGGGGAGGCCTCAAGAGCGACACTTCCGGATGCCTCTTGAGCGGGAGTTTGAACTATGCTATTCTCATTCAACCTACGTGGAGTCCGTTGCTTGGGCAATGCAACTCCAATTACGCTCTCACTGGTTGAAAGAGGATCACTTAGTGATATACTTCCAACATGTGAGTTGCTGAATGCTCCCACTGATTCCTTGTCATGATGCTTTGAAAGGGTATCAGTCTCCTTGTTAACTTGTGGTTCTTGAATTTCTTCAAGTTCTATCAACTTTTGGCTACGTTCCTTGAAGACATAGTCTTCTTCGAGGAACCTAGCCTGCCTAGAAACAATCACTGTTTGTTTCTCCGGTAGATAGAAATAATATCCTCTTATTTCCTTAGGATATCCCACAAGGTAACCCTTTTCACCTTTGGACTCCAACTTATCCGTGAGCATCTTTATCACAATTGTGGGGCAACCCCATGTTTTTATATGTGAAAAAGTTGGCTTCTTGCCACACCATAACTCATATGGTGTTTGCTCAATGGATTTAGATGGGATCCTATTCAAAATGTAGATTGAGGTTTGTAACGCGTATCCCCATAAGAATGTTGGTAGAGAGAAAAAGCTCATCATGTACCTTACCATGTCTAACAAGGTTCGGTTTCTCCTCTCGGATACACCATTCATCTGTGGTGTTCCCGGAGGAGTCCATTGTGATTGGATTCCATATAACTTCAAGTAATCAGTGAATTTATGGCTAATTCCTCGATCTGATCGAAGAGTCTTAATACTCTTACCAAGTTGCTTCTCTACCTCAGCCTTAAACTCTTTGAATTTCTCAAACGATTCAGACTTGTGTTTCATAAGATACACGTATCTGTATCTCGAGAAATCATCAATAAAAGTGACGAAGTATCCGAATTGACCCCTAGCTAGAGTGGGCAATGGTCCACAGACATCACTGTGAATCAACTCTAGGATTTCTTTGGCACGAACCCCTTTCCCAGAAATGGGTTTATTGGTCATTTTGTCATTAAGACAAGATTCACAACTTCCATAAGACTCAAAGTCGAATGGGGTTAAGTAGTCTAACTTTCTTAACCTTGCAATTCTTTTGTCGTTTGCATGACCAAATCTACAATGCAACAAGTAAGTCGGGTTTTCATTATTACTAAGTTTGAGTCGTTTGTTTTGTATATTCAGAATGTTACATCCACAATGCAACAAGTATAAACCATTAGATAAATGAGCATTTCCATAAACATCACCATAAAGCGAAAAATAACAATTATTGTTTGCAAAATGGAAGGAAAAACCTTCAATATCCAACACCGGAATAGAAATAATGTTGCGGGTAATAGAAGGAACAAAATAACAATTACTTAGTTCAAGTCTAAAACCAAAGGGTAAATCTAAAGTAAAAGTGCCAACACGTTCAACAGCAACTCTTGCTCCATTCCCAACATGCAGCGAGACTTCACCCGTCCTAACTGTCCTGCTATCCTTGAGACCATGCACATTTGTACAAATGTGTGAGCCACAACCGGTATCTAATACTCAGCAGTTAGTATTATTTGTGGGCATGTTTATCTCAATAACAAACATACCTGTTCCAGATGCTGAGACACCTTATGTCTTCTTTTCAGTTACTAGATCCTTACAGTCCTTCTTCCAATGCCCCTTCTACTTACAGTGGAGGCATACATGCTTGTCCACCTTGTCCTTCTTTTTGAATTCCACCCTTGGGCTTAAGGAAGTTTGGCTTGAAGCCCTTCTTTGCCTTGCCCCTTCGCTTCTTCTTTCCTTTCGCAGCAGAAGAAGTAGAGGCACTCACCATGAGCACGGGATTTTCCTTAGCAGTGGAAGACTCAAAGGTCTTTAGCATGTTATGCAGCTCAGGCATAGTCGATTTCGTCTTATTCATATTAAAGTTTACTACGAAACTCGAATATGAATCGGGAAGTGACTGAAGAATGGCGTAAATAACAACATTGGTCTTGAGCTCAATACCCAGACGACTAATTTCTCGATTAGCCCTATCATCGTCAACACGTGAGGAGAAACCTTCCCTCCTTCAGACAATCGGCATCTAAACAGATCTCTCATAACTTCATAAATCTCGGAACGAGTTTTTGAATCAAAGAGATCCTTAAGATGCTTGATCATCTCAAAGGGAAGCATCTTCTCATGCTGCCTTTGCAGTTCTGGAGTCATCCCGAGTAGCATAACACACTGAGCCTGGGAAGCATCCTCTTGATGCTTCTTTTGAGTTGCGGCGTCAAACGCATCAGCCTCTTCAGTACCAATCTCCGGGGTGACAGGGATTGGCGTGTCCAACACGTACTCAATCTTCTCTTGCCTGAGCACCAAACGAACATTTCGTGCCAGTCGAGGAAGTTTGGCCCAGCAAACTGTTAGTGTTAGTGTCCTAAAGATAATCTATTGTAAGGACATAATACTCGATGATATTCAGTTTGATTTAATATTATAGTTCATTCCACTCTATTAGAAAGTCGAATTAGCCACTTTTACACGAATTTTCAAGTGGATGAGATCGATCGAGTGGTCTCCGTTGGAGATGGTATTGCACGTGTTTATGGATTGAACGAGATTCAAGCTGGGGAAATGGTTGAATTTTCCAGCGGTGTGATATTCAACTAATTGCATAGATCAAATCGTGTATTGTATCTGATGATCGAAAGGCTTCTAGCCCATACAATTCTATAGGGTTTGAATCCTCTACTAATCAGGCTATCAATGTATTAAGAAAGCGAAAGACAGATCTTGATTGGATTTTCACCGCACTGTATTAATGTATGGCAATAAATTTGTTTGAATATTATGTTTGATTGTTTGCATTTATTCATAAGTGTTCCCATGAGTCATTGTTGTTATTGAGGTTGTGAGAACTCAGATGACTTAAGCATGATTCTCAAATAGCTCCGATCAAGGATCATCAAGAATGGGATATTGATGATACAACGGAGATTGGTGTGCGATCTGCATCATACTCTTAGAGAGTGTAGTAAGATCTCACTTACTACGAGATACTAGGTATCTCATGATGGATGCACAAATACCTTAGAGGGTATTGGTATACCCATCCGAGAAATCGTTTGATGTAGTTCCACTATATGTGTCTATGGGTGTCTCGGTTAGTGGGAGCGATGCGATATTCCTTTGACTTGAGGTCAATACGCACGACATGTGTGGGATGATGAACTTTGACCATGACCAACGCTTGCACCCTTCCATGGGTAGATATGGCTTTGATTGGGTTCATCACGAAGTGCATGTGCGTGGTAGTTGAGCCAAGAATAGGATTCATTCCTCAAAGTGGATTTAGCGATAATACTCATCTTCTCGTCATAATTGGATCAAAGTCATCGGCCGATGCACGTCAACTTAGACTTTGTGGCTAAGTGTGACATACATGATCAATTAATGATTAGAGATAATATGATTAAGTTATTTGAATAGACACTTCATCATGTTCAAGACTAATCTAGTATTCGTGAATGAAAGAAGGAAATCGTAATAGCCCATGTTTCAGTTACAGGTAGTTGCACGTTTCTTGCAATGTACCTCATATATTGAGAATGTCTGATTTATTGTCTAGGGTTCAATTAAGACCGTTAATTTGACTAATCGCTCGATATATGAGGGCCCATGGGTCACACAACAAGTAGTTCCCTTTTACGGATTATAGTTGGTTGATTAAATGTTAAATTAGATTTAATATTTAATTTATGGAGAATTAATTAATAATAGATTAATTTAGAATTAATTATTATTAATGTTTAATTAAATTGGATTTAATTAAATAGGATTCTCAATAATAATATATGAAATATTATTATAGGATTTAATATATATGGAATCAAATCCGTAGAGATTTGATATACACGGAAATTAAATCCGTAGAGATTTTATATATAGGAAATAAATCGTAGAGATTTATTTAAATAAAGATTAGGGATTTTATTTCCCAATCAGGCTAGCTTAAGATTTAAGCTGGGCCTCCCTATATATACAAGCTCTTGGGAATTCACAAACAACGTTAATTCATTCTTCTCCATAAGATCTAGAGTTAGAATTTTCCTAGTAAATTCATCTCGGGATTCAACGCTGGCAAATCTGTGCAAGTCCGTGATTGAGAATCACGTGGATACCATAGTAGAGAAAACTGTATACGAATTACTGTAAGAATTTTGTTTACGTTTACTCGTATTTAATTATGCAATTAATTGTTCGTTGTTGGTGAACTGTTTATTTCCGCTGCGCATGTATTACGTGTTTACGTGCCTCTAAATTCCAACACAAACTTGTTCGTTTCCAAAACGCTTCTCAATGACAAGTTATTCATTTCAACAATCCTAGAGAAATAAAATAAAATGGGAATAAAAACACATAATTCCTATGATCAATATTCAGCAATCAAAATAAACGTGGCCTTTTAAGTTCCTATTCAGCAATCAAAATAAACTCCATTATTTTCACATATTCGACGACCTCATCGGAAGAATACGAATTTATATCCAATATAATTTATAATGGATTAGGATCCACATTCCTATTATTGCAATATCTGCTTGGGCTGATAACCACAATAATAGAACTGGTAGGTTCTAAACCAATTGCACAAACTGCAATTCCTAGTTGATTGAACCTAGTTCAATCGGATGCCCCTTGATTTTCATTTCCTTGCTTGGGCTGGTGAAACAAAATCAAGTTGATTTACAACCATCGAACGACAACAACACATGTCCCTATAAAAGTCCCATTAGATGTAGATCCGAGCAAAAGACTTGGGTCTTAAATACTCATTGGAACGAAATCTCCGATTTACTTTTAATTTTGATGGAAGGCATCGTTCAATTTAATGAAAATCATATTTTAGTGAGGAACGTGTTTTTAAAGGCGGGTTATTAATTGCTTAATTAAGATCTAACATGTTAATCTATATCACATTTGAGTAATTACGCCTACCCAAACATTATTTATTACGGACTAACACTTACATGGGCGTCGTCTACCCAAACATTCTATACGGTCCGATAATTATTGGGTGCCGCCTACCCAAACAGTTATCAACGAGGACTATAAAATACGTTAACGAATTTAAATAACCAAGTTAACAAGTGGGATTTTAATAAACCTTTTTAAACAAACTTCAAAATTCAATTTTCAATTTTATTTAAGATTATTAAAACTGTAATTAATTCAATTATTACTTTGGTCTAACCAAAATCCAATTCCAAATTAACCTTTATTAATTTTAAACCGGATTACAATTTTAATTATTTATTTGTTAAGGGCTCATGTGTAAGTTTCGAAAACTGCAGGGAATGGTCTATCCTAAATCTAATTTGGGCACAGTCCTTCGCCTCATCATTGCCTGATTTCCAAAACCATTTTCCGATCGGGTCATCTAAATCAAACATCCAACAATTCATCAGTTCATCAGAATTATTCCAAAAAATTCCCAAAAATTGTTCCAATTATTAGGGTTCAATCAGATTTCAATTTCATCAGTTACTAGACCAATCGAAAAAAACCCAATCAACAATCAAGCAACATTTATCAAGGAATATAAACAGCCCAAATAATCGAAGCCCAAGCAATCGAAAACAAGGGACAGAATCGCAATAGGTAAACTCAACGGTCAGCCGTGCAAGAGTCGCCGCTGCCGCTAGGCGAGTGCGGGCGACTCGCCACCATCATCGAGGAGACCAGAAGAGCACGCGCGGAGCCGAGTTGAACCAGTAGCACGCCCATGCGACTCACCCCAGATCTGAAATGAGTTGCCATGAATCGAAACCAGACGGCGGCGCGGCGCACTGCCATCGTTCGAACCGATCTGTGAGCGCATGGTCACGAATCGTGAGAAACGAAACGGTGGTCAACAAATTAAATGAGAACCAGGCGACGGTGACAAGAACAGGGACAAAGCGAGTCACGTCGAAGCGAGGCGAATCCAATTCGCCATCTCGTGCGGTGTCGCAGCTTCGCACGAGCGACGTGAGTCGTGGCGATTAGGAGTCGGCTCGAGCGGCGTCGTGGATTGCCAGTGAGCACCGGTGAGAACGAGGGACAAAAGTGGCGAGACAAAATCCAGAAAACCCTGGGCTTTTTGGAGAAGACGAGCGTGACAAATAAACAAAAGGGGGTGTGGTTTTGTTAAACAAAAGCAAGCCGCATCCGGTTTGAAAAAACAAATTTAATTTCAAAACCCATTTTTATGCAATTAAAAAACAAAGAGCCTGAAGCTCTGATACCACTGTTGGAATATACTAGCACGTAGAACACGTAAACATGCGCAGCGGAATAAAACAGTTCACCAACAACGAACATATAATTGCATAAACAAAATACGGATAAACGTAACGAGGAATCTTACAGAAATTCGTATGCAGTTTTTTCTACTATGGTATCCACATAATCCCCGTTAACAGATTTGCACAGATTTGCCAGCTTTGAATCTGAGACGGAATTTGCTAGGAAAATTCCTATTCTAGATTTTATGGAGAAACTAGGTTTTCTTGTTGTAGTAAATAATGAATCCCAGGATGTCATATATATAGGGAGAGACTGACTTAAATCCTAAGCCATCTTTATTAGGAAGATAATTCATAATCTTGCAAAACAAATCTCAAAGATATATTTTTCCCTACGGATATTTTCCTACAATAATATTCCATAATATTATATGGGATTCCTATTTAATTAAATCTAATTTAATTAAATAGTAATAATAATAAATTCTAAATTAATATTTTATTAATTCTTCATAAATTAAATATTAAATCCAATTTAATACTTAATCAACCAACTATAATCTGAACACGGGAGTTACTTGTTGTGTGACCCATAGACCCTCATATATCGAGCAATTAGTCAAACTAACGGTCTTAATTGAACCCTAGATAATAAATCAGACATTCTCAATATATGAGGTATGTTGCGAGAAACGTGCAACTACCTGTAACTGAAACATGGGCTATTACGATTTCCTCCTTTCATTCACGAATACTCGATTAGTCTTGAACATGATGAAGTGTCTATTCAAATAACATAATCAATTTATCCCCAATCACTAATTGATCACTTATGTCACACTTGGTCACAGAGTCCAAGTTGACGTGCATTGGCCAATGACTTTGATCCAATTATGATGAGAAGATGAGTATTCTCTCTAAATCCACTTTGAGGAATGAATCTTTTTCTTGGTTCAACTACCACACACATGCACTTCGTGATGAATTCAATCCAAGCCATATCTACCCATGGAAGGGTGCAAGCGTCGGTCATGGTCATAGTTCATCACTCCACACACGTGCGTATTGACCTCAAGTCAAAGGAGTATCGCATCGCTCCCACTAACCGAGACACCTGTAGACACATATAGTGGAACTACATCAAACAGTTGCTCGGATGGGTATACCAATATCCTCTAAGGTATTTGTGCATCCATCATGAGATACCTAGTATCTCGTAGTAAGTGAGATCTTACTACACTCTCTAAGAGTATGATGCAGATCGCACACCAATCTCCATTGCATCATCAATATCTCATTCTTGATGATCCTTGATCGGGGCTATTTGAGAATCATGCTTAAGTCATCTGAGATTTCACAATCTCAATGACAGCAACGATTCAGCGGAACACAGATAAGAACAAATGCAAACAATCAAACATAATATTATAGTAAATGTAATGTCATACATTTAATATTAAATAAACAATAATATTAAACCAACATTGAATATTATCTTAGTATTATGTCCATACAAATGATTGTCTCTAGGACACTAACACTAACAATTCATTTATATTTAAAGCAACGGTGATGAATAATTTATTTTCAGTAAATAAGACAGAAATTCAGTTTGGTTATACATAGTAAAAGCATACTTTCCAGTATAACCCCAACACGTAGCACTTCTAGGACTTGTTCTATAAGCCTGAAAGATAAAATTTAAGTCCTTAACCCACTTTCCACCAGTCTAATCAATTCTGGTTCTGATGTTATCCACGATTGTTTGATTCGTGGTTTTCACTTGGTCGTTGGCTTGCAATGAGCCATAACCACAAATATATCTAAGTGATTTTCCTTTCTAAGCACCAGGGCTGAACCTTAGAGCCCATGAATTGGGTTTCATTATCCGAGATCAGGATTCTTGGAACATTAGATCTGCAGAAAATATTCATCCAAAAATATCTAATGATGGTCGCCTCATCAATCTTTTTAATAGCTTCTGCCCACTTGCTAAAATAATTGACTGTGACAATTAGGAATACTCTGCCCTCTAAAGCAACAAGAGCTTTCCTACAATGTCAGTTTCCCATTTATCGAATGAGCAATGAGAGTGCATACTCCCAGTTTTTCTTCATGAACATGGATCAGGGGTCCATGTCTCTAACATTTGGCATATTTCTTTACTAGTTGTTTGGCATCTCTGACCAGAGTCGGCCAATAATATCTGGCTCTCAAGACCATTCTCACATCTTCTCTAAAACCAGAATGGATTCCTCAGCATCCTTCATGAATATTTCTCAACATATAGTTCCCTTCTTGCTCTGATATGAATCTCTTAGACGAGTGAGAGAATGATCTCTTGTACAAGTAGTCTCCAATCAAATAGTACTTATCATGCAATGCCTTCTGGGGTGTCCTCGTGGAGAATATGAGCTCTCCAATAACTTCTTTCTTCTATCGCACCCACATCCAGAGTTAGCAACTGGCTCTCAGCTGTTTACAGGGTGACTTTTCCACTAGCTCCTTCTTTTGTAAAGCTAGCCAAACTAGACCAATAATCTGCTTTATAATTTATAGCTCTGGGGACTTGCTGCACCAAAATTCAATAAATTTCTCTCTTAGTTGTTGTACCACTTCTGCGTACTTAGCAATATTCTCATTCTTCTTTTCATACGTTCTCAACACTTGTTGGGTAACCAACTAAAAATCAAAGTGCACCACAGCTCTTTTGGCACTCACCTCTATCAGATTGAATGTAGAAAGAATACAAAAATAGACTAAGACTCCACTTCGAATTCGACTAAGAAATAATACAAAATATAGAATAATTGAGAGAAAGATAGTGTGATGATCAAAAAGTTGATTGATAAAAAAAATATTATAAGATATGATTTATATGCGGAGAAAGCATTCGTTCTTCAGCCAAATCCTTTTCTCAAAAGACTTCAATTGGTACGCACAAGCCTCGCAAAGTGTAAGAAGTTTTTTGAAAGGTAAAAAAAATGACGTCTTCTTCCGACATAAGAAAGTCTTATGAAAATCCCGATCTAAGTCTTTACATAAAAGCGCATAAAATGGTTTTGTGTTTTCGAGCCAAAGTTCTAGCGCAAGAAAGTCGAAGTATATACTTTATTTGATACAAACTCATTTTTTTGGAAGATCTGCTATGATAACGAGAAAGATTTCAACATATACGTCAAAATAGGGAAATTCTATAGAGAAAAATCTGGTATTTTGGAACGTAAAAAACAGCAGTCAAGTTTCACATGACAATAACCATCTTGATAGAGATAAAAATCAATTAATGGAATTAAAAGCTCTTTCTTTGGCCTAATTATCGATTAGAAGATTTAGCTTGTATGAATCGTTATTGGTTTGATTCCAATAACGGTAGCCGTTTCGGTATGTTAAGGATATATCTTTATCAACGATTGAATTTTTTTTACTTTTACATTCCTCATATCAATGCTTCATATTCAGCCTCGTCATTTGAAGTTTTTAAACTCAAGTTTCACAACAAATTGCAATTCTTCTTCTATGGGGAATATGATCACTATCCCAACTCCAAATCCATTCGCAGACTTTGATCTATCAACATAAGCTTTCCAAAGTTTCAATTCCCTAACCCTTATTGTTTTTTGAATAGAATCAGCTAGAATTTGTGCTTGGTGGCAGTTATGGGCTCGAATTTCGCATCATATTCACCCAGCTCCACTGCCTACTTCACCATCTTTTCATATAGATCAAGTTTCCCATGATCTGTCTCAGAGGCAAATTGGTTGTCATAATATCTTTATGAGACATAAACATATGGTTAGAACCTTCGCACTGTCACCATCACGGCCAGAGGCGACCTCTCCACTTTAGAATATATCACTTCTGGTCCTTGTATAACCTTACTCATATAATAGATGGGTCTCAGTTCCACCCCTTCATCTCTGAGGAGAACAGAACTCAGGGCATGTTCTTCTACAGAGACAAACAATAACAAAATCTCGCTTGGAACAAGCGTAGTGAGCAGAGGCAGATCTGTCAAATACTTCTTCAGATCCTCAAAAACCCTCTGACACTCTTCAATTCATTCAAATCTAAATCCTTTTCTGAGGATCTTGAAAAACGGTAAACTCTTCTCCATCGATCGAGAGATGAATCGACTCAGCGCTATATGATGCGCCCATTCAGTTTATGTGTTTCCTTTAGATTCATAGGTAATTGCATTTAAAAAAAATGCTTTCACCTTTGGGTGTCACAATGTAACCCAAAAATTTTCCCGGTTGAACCAAAAAAGTACATTTTCTGGGATTGAATCGGATCATGTAAGCTCTAATAACTCCAAATACTTCTTCCAAGTCAGTAGCATGATCAACATCTTTAAAACTCTTCACAAGCATGCCATCTATGTAAACCTCCATATTTCTTCCGATCTTCTCTCGAAAGACAAGATCCACCATTCTCCGGTATGTAGCACCAACATTATTTAATCTGAAGGGGATCTTGACATACCCCTATGTTCCGCATGAAACAACACAATTGGTTTTGCGCACATCATCTAGGCAAAGCCAGATCTGATGATAACCTTGGTAAGCGTCCATCATGGATAAGAGTTCACATCCAGCCGTATAATCCACCAACTGATCAATCCTGGGCAAAGGATAACTATTCTTGGGTCACACCTTGTTCAGATAACGGAAGTCTATACACATCCGCCAGGATCCATTTCCCTTTACCACCATAACTGTATTAGAGAGCCACTCGGGAAATTTCACCTCTACAATATGCTTGGCTCTGAGAAGTCTCTCCACCTTTTCTTTGATAATTTTGTCCTTCTTAGATCCGAACTGCCTCATTTTTTGCTTAACAGGCCTTACTTCTGGATCTACATTCAGGTGAGGAAGAGTCATTTCTAGGTCGATCCCAATCAAGTCATCTGGAGAGAATGCAAATAAATCAGCATTCTTCCGAAGGCAATTAATAATTGATTCAGATACGTCATGCTTCATTTATGTCCCAATCCGGGTTGTGAAACCAGTTTTATTGGAAAACAGTTCTATCTACATAAGTTCCTCTTCCAGCCTTACTTGGAACTCCGGACTTTCCTCCATAGCTTCTGCCATTTTCATTTTCCTTCCACTTGTATCCTCTCCCCTGCTCTTTTCTCTGAGAAAGGAATGCGCAGTTCTTTTCACTGTTTCCACGTAACACTTCCGAGAATAGAGTTGGTCACAACCCACCTCTCCAACATCATCCCTTATGGGAAACTTCAACTTCATGTTATATGTTGACACCAAGGCCAGAAATAAATTCAGAGATGGCCTTCCCAAGATCACGTTGTAAGTAGATGGAGTGTCTACAACCAGGAAGTTCACCATCCTTATTCTCTACAAGGGGGGTTTGCCCAATCTTACTTGAAGTAAAACCTGTCTCCTGGGCTGGATTGCTCCCCCGGTGAATCCATATAAAGTCGTCTCTACTAGCTTCAATTCTTCAATCAAACTCATCTTTGCAAAACATTCTTGTAGCATGATGTCCACAGAGCTCCCGATATCTACAAATATCCTGGCCACATCATACCTGCCAATCTCGGTGGTAACCACCAAAGCATCATTATGGGGCTTATGAATGGGCATCTTGTCTTTCGACCCAAACTGAATATTGGGAGAGTTGTTCATCTCTCCCACTTCATTCTTTCCTTCAAACCGATTACTGGCAACTCTGATAGAGGGTTTCCTGACCCGATGTGAATCTCCATCTTTTGGCCATCCTACTATCTTCTGAATATATCCCCTCTTGTTGGTAGGGCCATCTTTCTTAGGGGGTTCTCTCGTCTCCTTAGCACGATCCCCATCATCTTTCCTTTTTTTGTTCTTTTTCTAACCCTCTTCTTTTCTACCTGGATCTCAGGAGGAGGAGGCCTCTTTCCAGTCTCTGGCACGTTCTATACCAGCTATTCATTTTCGACACTGGAGTTGTGTCAATGTTTGAGGTTGGACATGTGGGAGAGTTCCCAAAATTAGACTTCTGACAGCCAGAACGTTATCCACAGCTTTCTGGATCAAAGCATTCAGCTGAGCGACTGTGAGGGAAATCACATATGCACGTCTCTAAAACTGATTTGTTCTCAAGCCTTCAACAACAAGGCTATGACTCCAGGTCCCACTGAAGTGTCAGCCATATTCTCGAAATATTTTCCCAGGTCTCGGTGAGCCAAATTCGTCAATTTTAAGAAGAGATCACTTATGACTTCTTAGAAGAGTTCTCACAGCATAAAAAAATGTACAATAGGTCTTTTATTCAAATATCAACATATCTTCACTTATGACAACATATTCATCAGAGCCACAGATTACGCAAGCTCTAAATATGCAATAAATTTTCAGTACAACGTGTTTATCAAGAAATGACTTCTCTCCACGTTTTACTACCAGATCTATTCGTTCATACATACATTGGCCAAGAAAAACAGTTTATGTAGAAAATCTTAGCACAAATTAGGATCAAATCACATTTTCACACCATATCTCACTAAGAAAAACATGTTCGTATAACATTCTGTTGGAATATAGAGACACGTAAACACGTAATACATGCGCAGCGGAATTAAATAGTTCACCAACAACGAACATATAATTGCATAGAGAATTACAATAAACATAACAAGAAATCTTACAGTAACTCGAAAGCAGATTTTTCAACTACGGTATACACATAATCTCCAATCACGGACTTGCACGAACTTGTCAGCGTTGAATCCCGAGATGAATTTGTGAATTCCTAAGAGCGCATATATACAGGGGGCCCAGCTTAAAACACTAAGCTGGCCTGATTGGGAAATAAAATCTCTAATCTTTATTTAAATTAAATCTCTTTAATTTAATTCCCACATATAAAATCTCTACGGATTTAATTTTCATATATGTCAAATTTCTACGATTTGATTCCATATATATTAAATTCTACAATAATATTCCATATATTATTATTGGGAATTCTTATTTAATTAAATCCAATTTAATTAAACACTAATAATAATTAATTTCAAATTAATCTATTATTAATTATTTCTCCATAAATTAAATATTAAATACAATTTAATATTTAATCAATCAACTATAATGCGTAAAAGGGAACTACTTGTTGTGTGACCCATAGACCCTCATATATCGAGGGATTAGTCAAACTAATGGTCTTAATTGAACCCTAGACAATAAATCAGACATTCTCAATATATGAGGTACGTTGCGAGAAACGTGCAACTACCTGTAACTGTAACATGGACTATTATGATTTCCTCATTTCATTCACGAATACTAGATTAGTCTTGAACATGATGAAGTGTCTATTCAAATAACTTAATCATATTATCTCTAATCACTAATTAATCACTTATGTCACACTTGGCCACAAAGTCCAAGTTGACGTGCATTGGCCAATGACTTTGATCCAATTATGATGAGAAGATGAGTATTCTCTCTAAATCCAATTTGAGGAATGAATCATTTTCTTGGCTCAACTACCACGCACATGCACTTCGTGATGAACCCAATCCAAGTCATATCTACCCATGGAAGGATACAAGCGTCGGTCATGGTCAAAGTTCATCACTCCACACATGTCGTGCGTATTGATCTCAAGTCAAAGGAGTATCGAATAGCTCCCACTAACCGAGACACCCGTAGACACATATAGTGGAACTACATCAAACGGTTTCTCGGATGGGTATACCAATAACCTTTAAGGCATTTGTGCATCCATCATGAGATACCTAGTATCTCGTAGTAAGCGAGATCTTACTACACTCTCTAAGAGTATAATGCAGATCGCACACCAATCTCCATTGCATCATCAATATCTCATTCTTGATGATCCTCGATCGGGGCTATTTGAGAATCATGCTTAAGTCATCTGAGTTCTCACACACTCAATGACAGCGATAACTCAAGGGAACACAGATAAGAACAAATGCAAACAAACAAACATAATATTCTAATAAGTGTAATGCCATACATTTAATATTAAACCAACACTGAATATTATCTTAGCATTATGTTTTTACAATGGACTGTCTTTAGGACACTAACACTAACACATTAAACACATATTTTCATGTCATTCAACAATTTCAAGGAAAAACTCAAATAATCATGTTATTTTTCGACTCTTAGCACAGACCCAACGTTTTTTCTTCCAAAATTAGCCATGGAAATCACATTCATGCAAATCCAAACATAGATCTACATATTTTCTCGAGACAACCAAGACAATGCTTATTCGTGCGAATCTAAGCACATATTCATCATGTTCATCATAAAACAAATCAGGAAATAAGTTAGTCATGCATATCCTAACATATTCTCAGACATTCATCCACATTTCATCATAATGTTCAACATTTCAAGGAAAAATTTAAAGAATCTCACATCAAAAATCAGATTTTCCCACAAACTGCGCCAGTTGATGTGGGCATATGTTGGGATATTTTAATTTTGATGAATTATGCCAAAACATTATCAACTTGTGTTGTTGAAGCTGATTTACAGATAACAAGTTGAGGGGGAACGAGAGAACAAATTGAGGGGGAACTCACGAAATCAGACGTAGATGATCGAGATCAGACGAGGCTGCAGACGAGACTGATCGAGATCAGATGAGTAAGATGAGTTCCGGAGTTAACTGATGAGCTGAGCAAAATCAGAAGAGAAGAAAAGCTAAGCCAGCTGATCAGAAGATCAGATGACCAGATGACCTGATCAGATGACCAGAAGAACAGACGAGCTGATCTGGTGATCAGAAGAGCAGACAAGCTGATCAGAAAGAAACTGACCAGAAGATCAGAAGAGAAGGTTGCAGATCAGAAAAGGAGCAGATGAGACTGATCGAGATCAGATATGAAGATGAGCAGATGATCAAGATCAGACGTGATTGAGATCAGATGTGCTAAACTGATATGCTAACCTAATATGCTAAACTGATGTACTAATCTGATGCAGATAAACTGATATGCTGACCTGATGCTATACTAATCTGATCATGTAAGCTTATCAGATCAGGCGAAGAGAAATCAGATATCGGAAAACCAGAAATCTGCATACCAGATCAGAAGAGAAGTCATCTGAAGTCATATTCACTGAGAATCAGAACGCTACTGATGATCAGTTAGCCTGAGTGCTAGTGACCTGAGGGTCAGGATGTCTGAAATCAGAAGAACTGAACTCAGTCAGCCTGAGTGTCAGTATGCCTGATCAGACAAGGTCCGCTGAAGAAAAGTCTGCTGAATCAAGAACCTGAAGACTCAGAAGATCCTGAAGAATATATCCGTTAGATTCAGCTGATGTGGACTAATGAGAGGAAGACAACCAGCTTGGAAAAGCTGCAAGAAGCTACAGAATAGTATGGATTTGAATGTGACTCCTTCCAACGGTAACATTCAAATCCACACTATAAATACAAGTTCTTCCTTCATAATTTGGTGTGGAGAATATGCAAAAGATGCTACAGAGCCAAGAGCCTTATATTCAAGCATTCCCACCATAGAACACTGAGCAAGAAATACACGCATATATTCAAAGAAGTGTTCTAGAACCCAATCTAAGCAACCCACGATGTATCCTAAGCTTAGAGAGATTTTCCCAACCTTAGCATTGAGGCTAAACAAATGTAAGGGAAAATCTCACCATAGTTGGAAACCAAACAAACCTTACCCAAATCAGTTTGATAGGATAAGTTTGTAGGTGAGTGTGAACTCGGTAAACATCTATAGGCGATCCTGTGAGGGTGATAAGTCCCGTTTGAGTGTGAACTCGGTAAACATTTGTTGGGTGTTGGACTAACACATTAAACTAAGTCCAGTTGGTTAAGTTGGTGCCCCTGATGATAGGGAAGAGTGGATGTAGGAGTTGGACTCCGAACCACTATAAAATCGTGTGTTCTTTACTGTTTTATGTTCTTACTTGTCATATGCATTTGATTATAAGCAAAACACACATCGTTCTTAAAAGCAAAAAAATTGGAATCACTCAGCCCTCACCCTTGTTTTATATGCATTACACGATTTTTCCGCATTTCATGGGTTTTTTACCGGGACCAACAATTGGTATCAGAGCAGGTGTTCAAACGGTTCACTGATTTCAAAGTAACCACCTGAACTGATTTTTTTTTAAAAGAAAACCCGTTTCTTTAAAAATGCATATATTTTAAATGTTTTGGCGTCATTATCAAAAAGGGGGAAATTGTTGGGATATTTTAGTTTTGATGAATTATGCCAAAACATTATCAACTTGTGTTGTTGAAGCTGATTTACAGATAACAAGTTGAGGGGGAACGAGAGAACAAATTGAGGGGGAACTCACTTAAATCGGACATAGATGATCGAGATCGAGCGAGATCGCAGATGAGACCGATCGAGATCGGATGAGTAAGATGAGTTCGGAGTTAACCGATGGTGAGCAAAATCAAGAAGAGAAAAGCTAAGCCGGTGATCGGAAGATCGGATGATCGGATGACCGGAAGAAGCGCATTTAGCCGATCCGGTGATCGGAAGAAGCATGTTCGATCGAAAAGAAACCCACCTCGTAAGATCGAAGAAGGTTGCGGATCGGAAAAGGAGGTAGATGAGACCGACGAGATCGGCGTGATTGAGATCGGATGTGCAAAAACCGATATGCTAACCTAATATGCTAAATCGATGTACTAATCGATGCAGATAAACCGATATCTCGACCGATGCTATACTTAATCGATCATATAAGTCGATCGATCGGTGAAGAGAAATCGATATCGAAAACCGTAAATCTGATACGGATCGTAAGAGAAGTCATCAAGTCATATTCATCGAGAATCGTAACGCCATCGATGATCGTTAGCTCGAAATCTTAGTGACCGAGGGGGATGTCCAAGTCGAAGAATGGACTCGGTCGACTGAGTGTCAAGATCTTTCGATCGCATAAGGTCCGTGAAGAAAAGTCTTTGAATCAAGAACTCAAGACTCGGGGAAGATCCTCGAAGAATATATCCGTTAGATTCAGCTGACGTGGACCAATGAGATGAAGACAACCAGCCTGGAAAAGCTGCAAGAAGCTACAGAATAGTATGGATTTGAATGTGACTCCTTCCAACGGTAACATTCAAATCCACACTATAAATACAAGTTCTTCCTTCATAATTCGGTGTGGAGAATATGCAAAAGATGCTACAGAGACAAGAGCCTTATATTCAAGCATTCCCACCATAGAACACTGAGCAAGAAATACACGCATATATTCAAAGAAGTGTTCTAGAACCCAATCTAAGCAACCCACGATGTATCCTAAGCTTAGAGAGATTTTCCCAACCTTAGCATTGAAATTTAAACAAATGTAAGGGAAAATCTCACCATAGTTGGAAACCAAACAAACCTTACCCAAATCAGTTTGATAGGATAAGTTTGTAGGTGAGTGTGAACTCGGTAAACATCTATAGGCGATCCCGTGAGGGTGATAAGTCTCGTTTGAGTGTGAACTCGGTAAACATTTGTTGGGTGTTGGACTAACACATTAAACTAAGTCCAGTTGGTTAAGTTGGTGCCCCTGATGATAGGGAAGAGTGGATGTAGGAGTTGGACTCCGAACCACTATAAAATCGTGTGTTCTTTACTGTTTATGTTCTTACTTGTCATATGCATTTGATTATAAACAAAACACACATCGTTCTTAAAAGCAAAAAAATTGGAATCACTCAGCCCTCACCCCTGTTTTATATGCATTACACGATTTTTCCGCATTTCATGGGTTTTTTACCGGGACCAACAATTGGTATCAGAGCATGTGTTCAAACGGTTCACTGATTTCAAAGTAACCACCTAAATACCTAAATGTCCTTCTTGAATTTGAAGAAGCTTTTTGGACAACTCTAAAATAGTGTAGCGACTTTGGGTCAGATCTTGGTGCGGCTTAATAAAGAACTCGGTGGCGGACCTGACAAAATTAGGCCGGAGGGGGTTCCGGTGTCGATCCTCCAATGCTCAATTCAGCTCAAATCAACAAAGAACAAAGTTCATCCAAAAACCATTTTGGAAAGTGTTTTTAATAAAGTGTGTAGTGTGTAACATTTATTCATTACCCGTGAAAGACAAGTGAGGGGTATTTATACATGTTAGTCTTAGAGGGGCAAAATAGAAAATTCCATATCTGCTGGGGGCAAAACAGTATTCTCGGCTTTGTTGCCCTACCAGCCTCCCAGCACCCCCAATTTGCTGCCACGTGCCCACTGCCCCTCCCCCTTTTTTTTTTTCTATTTTTTTTGTTGGTTTTTAATGTTTAAATTATACTTGCAATTCAAAATAAATTATTATTACATTGTTATAACACTTTTACATTTGCACTTAACAAAGTTTTGATTAAAAGATAAATATAATTTTTTAAAATACAGTCTTCTTTATATTTTAATTAAATGGATAGTTAAATCAAATCAAAATTAAAAGTGTAGGGGCACTCGTGTAAGACGGTCTTATGATAAGACAAGGCATAAAAGAAGTGAGTGTTAATTTGCACACCGTCTTATGTATGAGACTGTCACATACGATATTTTGTCTGAAAAGTATATATTATATTGTCATTACGATTATTTTTAGTTTATTATACAAATATATATGTTGATAAAATAAATAAAATAAAATATTCGTCTTTCGTGAAATGGTCTCATAAAGAAACAAATTATAATTTGAGAATGATGGATTAATATTTAAAAATAGGTGAGTGTAAAATCTATATTGCTATAATCCTAAAAAAAAAACATATGTAAAAAAAATTATATGAAGTAGTCGTTTGGACAAATGATCGAACAAGTGAAAAAGATATTTTATGTGTATCAATGTTTTATTTAGTACAAATATAAAAATATAATTGTTAATTTATTTAAGTTACAAAACTAATTTAAACATTAAATCAAAAAAACTAAAAATAAAAAAACAGAAAAAAGGGGGAGGAGGTGGTGGACAGGTGGCAGTAGGTGGGGGTGCTGGGCAGGGTAGACAAAATCTTTTTGGGACAACTTTCAAGTTTCAGCAAAGTGATGACGTGGCAGATTTGCATTTAATGCATTTCTAGAATCTTTGTACTATTGTGTCAAAGCCGGAAAAGATACATTTCTTTGTATGCATTATCCTTCGGGGGATCAGAGACGGTATCCCCTTATTTCGACATCTTCTATCTAGTGTCATATTTGTGACTCTACATTGATTTCACCTCCAGTTCTGGATTTCTCCTTGGGGGATTTTACTTCAGATAATTGAGCTATCTAATAGACACACATCCACACACGTCTATTTAATAGTCCTGGTCATCCGTCTTTAATATTCCTCATGTGTCGGAATTCATCCAACTCGAACTCTAGTCATGCTTTCTTTTGGTGCAACAACTCACTTTTTTACTCATTGATATGGAATATATCTGATTTAGCCTATATCACTAGTCATAAACATCAAAGAGTGATACTCCTATGAACCAAGTTTATATAAGAACTCTATCATTGTTATGCACAAAAAATATCAGCTTTTAAATTACAGTAATACTTTATGTATAACAGTGATAATTTTTGTGCATAATAACCATATTAAAAAAAAAAAAAAGTTCACCGTGAACTCAATTTTCAACAAATTTTTATCTGGATCAAAATGGTTTAGTAAATTATTTTTATTAAATCTTATAATCTATTATGAATATAAATGTAAATTGATCATTTGTTATTCTTATTAACCACCAAAATCACCTATAATCATTCCCATTATCATATTCTCATTTAAAAATTATGACTCAAATATCCCCTCAATTAAATTTTCATCACTAAAATAAGTAAAAACATCGAATTGTCAAAACTTAGACAAGATGTTTACACGCCTTTTTATATACAAATCGTTTAATATATTTGTATTCGAAGATTTGATATTTAGATCATTTCAAATGTAAGCACTCGAAATGCTTTTCGGCTAAAATGCACTCATCCCAAAGCTCTTTTCTGTATTTTGTTTGGATAAAACGATCCGAGTGTTTTGCTTTTCATGCGACGATGTATTTCAAATAACTAAATTGTAATATAGATTTCAAATTCATAAAAAATAAGCTAAACCTGGAGAAGGAATACATACTGTATAATACAAGTTGACCCGAGTTTATAGGCAAACATGTCGGGTGAATTTGATTGTGGGTTATAAATCTACATAGCCAAATCCATCAATCCATACACAAACACCTTAGGAATTAAAGTATCTCCAAGAGCACCAAGTAGTAGATAGGGTACACTAGTTTCGACTATAAACATTAGAGCCGTTGTCACACCAATTAACATTATATAATAAGTAGAGCCGAGCCCATCAATTGCAGTTGCACCACTAGATTACGTAGAGATATACAAAATTGGCCCCATAGAATTGGAACCTTGCCTTCATCATATTTTACTAAAGAAGGTAACTAACCAACAAGATACACCTGCACCCCAAGGAAAATCCACTCTCACAAGTACCTCCAACAACTAGCTATATTGCATAATCATAATTCATAGTTGCATCTTACACAAACTACGCAATCGCAAAAAACTTTGTACGTGAAAATAAAGCTAGTACCAGTAGTGGTAGTCTGCTGCTTCATTATCTCCTTCAAAAGCTGCAAGTAAAAGTCCAACAGATCAGTGAAGATATAGATAAGCTGCTGATAACTTTTGCAAAGACACTATAAATAGCACAGTTGGGGTCATTATACAAAGCATTAGACTGGTTTTTGTCTAAAAAGAACCAGAACCAGGAAAAGGATTCATAAGTGCATTAGCATCGATATGCTTCCACATAAAGTATACATATATGATAGCAAAGTTGGTGGTTTGTTATGATCAAGTTTTACGTATCTTAGAAACTTTTAATAACATCAAGTATCCTGCCCATGTTTCACCAATTGCAAGTCTACGATTGATTTCTAGCCTGTACCTACCATGCTTGTTAGACGTCTCAACTGTCTTGTGCGCTTAGTCTCCAGGACCAAAGTATATGAAGAATAATTTACCTCTACTGGAAAAAAGTAGACAGGGGGGGATGGTAACTACTCAACCTATATGAAAAACAAGGAAAGTCCTTCGTGCAACTTGCTAAAAGTGACCCAGCATAAGCCAAATTTGTGTATATGTCTACAAATCTTGGGAAGATATATACAATGAAAGCAACCTCATTATAACAGTACACATTCTTAATTAAATGTGAAGTGCATATAGCACACAAAAAGCTGCTGGAACATAAGAATGTTCAAGAACGGTTGGTATTTTTATAGCTCTGCAACATGCTAAAACCAAGCATTCTCACAACTCACAAGACAATATTTGCGCATATACAGTACGCATTTACAATTAAATGTTAGCACACAAAAAGCTGTTAGAACATAAGAATGTTCAGGAGTGGTTGGTATTTTATAGCTCTGCAACTTGCTAAAACCCGGCATAAGCCATATTTGTGTAAATATGTCTCCAAGTCCAAGAGATTTATCGGTATAAATATAATGAGAGTAACCTCATTATAACAGAAATATTCTCAATTAAATGTAAAGTGCATTTAGCACACAAAGCTGCTAGAACATAAGAACATTAAAGTATGTTCAGGAGTGGTTGGTATTTTATAACTGAGAATATATCCAACTAAAAATGGCTGATTATGGTTTCAATACTAACCACTAAAACATGTAAGACATACAGAACTAGGAATTAGACATACGACTCGTGAATCAAAGCACAGCAAGCACAGGCAAATTAAACAAACATATCACCTAACCCTGAAATAAGCCAATTATCTAATTTTGATTCTATTATTGGCTCATGTAGCCTACCCCAATTATTTGGGATTAAAGGCTCAGTTAACAAGAAGATCACCTTACCCTGAAATTCATATAAAGATTAAGACCTGAAAACAACCAAGTCTGTCCTCAATTAGGTTCAATAAAGCAAGACTCATACATAACAAATAAATATGTAGCAGGCAAGTGCATGATACACAAGAAAAAGATGTAACTTCAAGTTAAAAAAGTAAAATCTCAACCTTAAAAACGATGATCAAAGGCTCTTTCGAATTCCAGAGTTCGAAACCCAGAGAAAGAACAGAGCCAAATCTTCATTAGTTAAAACATGCTTCAGAGACGGCCTGTGATGGAATTGTTGACGTGAGAAGTGTACCACGAAAACCTCCTTCTGCCTGTTGTGTATCCAAATTTGAATCCGAAAGCTCATCTGCAGATTAGCAGATTAGAAAGGGTCCTAAAACTTATCCTTTTGGTAAATAGATTAAAATTACTTCCACCAAATAAACAGTAATCTTGACAGTACGGAAAAAAATGAAGAAGCGTCTCTCATCTAGACAGAGATTTTTCTCAAGTACATAACAGGAAAAATCAATACAGGATAAAGGGGAGCATTTGTGTATAACCTCAGGAAGGACTAAGAAAAACTTACTAAAATTATACTGAATGTCATTGTCATATCAGACATATTTAACGACACAACTTGTTTAGTTCTTTCATATCAGATATGTTTTCTTATTTAGAATATATTAAAATATTATTATATCGACACTTTCTCAGGTTTGATTTTTCTTAAGATAAGACACGTACCTACATCGAAGTAATATTAGGAAAAATCACAATCTTGGTGGTTAATCTATAAAGTACATATGATAAAAATCTAGATTAAATTTCTTTAGAGGAATCTCAAATGAAATAGTCAATTACACGTGTATGAATAACATGACATACAAAATTAAGCAACAACGCAGCTACTAAAGAAGGTGCTGACCAGGCCACAAAATACTGGACTACTATGCCTTACCAGCAATATCACGATTCTCATGGATCTTTGAATCAGTCACCCATAAAATGTCACCAGGAAATATATTCACATCAGCAAGACAAGCTGTTTCCCCATCAATTACTTTCTGCCCTTTGTGGAGTATCTGGTTTTCCTTAACAACCTAAGAAACGATAAATCAACATGTATCAAGAGGAATTGGTAATCAGTTTGTTGGGTTTGAGGAAAGTTTCAACATATTTGATAAACATGTATAGTAACAGTGTGAGAAACCAACCACAAGGTAAATTCAATTAAAAATTGCTGCAATTGCACGGGTCTAGTCAAACTGTGTTAAAAGAGTCTTACAGCGGAATATTTATTTACCATTGAGAATCATTGGAGAAACAGCAGCAACAAGCATTCTGTCAAATTTACAAATCATTTAAAAGGCAGGATCCAGGATTCGTTTGATGAGTTCTAAATTTTTTTCCTCACCACAACAATCCAGGGGAAGCCAATCGACTAGACTTGAGCCATAAACAGTTCATAAGTACATAAAGAAATAAATATGTAGTTTTCATCACTAATCACTATGCTGCTGCCCACAATTAAGCTACTTTTGAGAAACGTAGTACAGAAATTATTTTCAATACACTCATTGTTGGACACCATATCCTGAAAAGTTCCATCCTTGTACCATCTCCACTATCTACGCATATAGACCTAACACCCAATCAGAAAATATGCATATTATTACCCACCATATTGCATCTTATAGATCATAAATACCCCCCAAGATTAAAGTAATCTGCCTCAAAGCACTGTTCTTCACCAAGATTTCCTATTCAATACACAGACAAAATACCAAGCCTTTTGGACTTGAAAGATCACCTTAGTAAACTTGAGCTTGGCTGACGGATCTATTCAACATTTCAGTAGCATCAATCTGAACTCCATTTAACCTAAAAACCCTCTAAATTCTCATTACCTAAAATCCTTTAATAGCACGCTGCTTAGAAACACAAACTATTTACATTTATTAACGAACTATAGGATTCAATTTTCCAATCTCCAAGAAGATCAACAGCACACAGTTCATCATAATCAAACAGGCTTAAATACAGGATATACATAGAAAATTTCCAATTTAGTCATCCCTCATCAGAACATCAGACATCATGAAAGAGAAGAAATTACTCAATTAGTATATACACTTGATAAATATCATACCCCAAAGGATTGCCATATCATCATCTTCAGCTGATAAATAGATGTGGACCCAGAAACATTCAAATTCACAGAGTTTCCATATGCTGCTTTCCTTGACCGCTTGGATGTTCGGCGACTTGGATCTGCAATGCTGCCTGAAGCTTCTAAAATTGATTTTGGAGGTTCTTTTCCACGAACTAAACAAACACATATATCCTCATTGGTATAGTTCAGTTTCTTCATCAATTCAGAGCTTTCCCTTTCGCCGATGCATTCTTCACAAACCTAGATAGAAAGACAGGAGTCGTACATAGGCCACAACTGAGTGGAAAGAAATAATATGTGGGCCAACTAACAAGTGAAAGGCAGTTCTTTGAGATTAGGTGACACAAAAACAAACAGTTATATATTTTAACTCGTTAAATCGTTTCAGGAAAACACAGGCATTTCATATTAACCGGTTCAGTCATGTAGAATACATTTCTTGTAGTTAGCACATTCATCAATCCTGTGGTAACAATTACTAAATGGATAGGATACATGATATGGATTATTTTCTGTGGAAAATAACTGCTAGATTCTTGTTACTTACTATACCATTGCGTTGACCTATGTATATATCACCATGGTCTGATGACCCAAGTACAAACCAACGTATTTAGCAGGGAAAACACATCACATTATTCACCTCACAACCGTAAACATTTAAAATGGAGTTTCCAGAGTCCAAATTTACCTGAGGAGAAGTCTTAACAATCAGCCTCCTAGACAGACTCGAATTAACTTCGTCATACATATTTATATGCTCCTCAGAAATTGGCATCTCGCTATAAGACCCAATCATATTTTCTTCGGGACCATTATCAATCTCAACTCTGGCCGTAATACATTTGGTCTCTGAACCACCCCAATCTTCACAGAATAATCTCCAATCATCCTCTAAGATGAGTGTTAGTCCATCTGTCTAAAATTATAAAATTTAAAAAAACAAAAAAGTTTATAAAGCATTAGAGTATTCAAGCACAATTCTGGACCTATATTATTGGAAACCTTAGACAATCTATAAAACATGCCGTAAATGAGATAAACAAAGTCTAAGTGTCTAACTAGAAAAAACCCTTAAAGAGACTCAAGAATCTTAGTGTGCCATTCCATTCATTGTAAAAGGAAAAAAAATGAGAGTGGGAGTGGAGGATGGTCTAGATAAGACGATCATTAAATTGCAGAACAAACTTACAGCTGTTGACTTTTGGACAATAAGTTCACGCTTCCAGATGAGTTCCGGAGGCCTCACAAGTAGCTTACAGTGCTGATTTACATAGAATCAGGAACACATGTCAGAATACATCCTACAATATATTTATAAGAGCTACCGAAATAAAACATTATTAAACGACTCAAACGTTCATTCTCTCCAAGGCCTATCTTCAATAAAGACAGTAGGGAGTGAAGAGGATAAAACTCGCAAAAGAAAATATTTGCTAACTAATTAGATGTAGCAGAAAACAGTGGAAAAGAGTGCACACCTTCTCACATAGCAGCAAATCAACAACAGTATTTAAAGTTTCAAGATCTGCAGAAGAACCATTCTTTCCACTAGCATTTACGTAGCTTCTCCATGTCGAAAGCCAAGATGAAGGCAATAAATAGTATCTGGTATCTGGATAAAAACCTATAGTTTTATTCATAGCCAAATTTTCATGATTTTGCCTCTGATTCAACTTGAACTCTCTGCAAACATTTAACTCCAAGTAAGCCAATAAAATAATTATATTTAACCGGGTAAATATTCGTAAAATAACCTCAAGCTGTCTTCTGAGTATGCAGCTTCTGTAAGTTCAACATTGCATAAAGCACATGGTTTGGAGTCGGAAGGGAAAGTTGCCACAGGGTCATCCGGCTTCACAGTCATAGCCGTTTGATGTACAAATTCCCAAAGAGTCTCAGGCACTAGTAAGCGTTTAACACCTAGCTCAGGCATAAGTGCGCCATGGGGACACCTAATTGAAGCAGTCGGTCCAGAATCAGCTTCGCATGGCAAGTCTACATTTTTCCTTCGTAGCCACTGCTGCAGCCTACAAAGCACTTCTATAAGAGTTATATCCGTAACACGTCAAGAATACTATTAAGAAATCAGTACCTCTTTTGGCTTGAATTAACAACCAGAAAAAGTTGGTTGACGGCCAGAAATTAGTACTATTTATATGTTTTTTACGAGACTACATTACACTATGTAAGATGCGTATTATCTTCTCTTCATGTTTAATTTTTTGTGACAAATCCACAATGGAATCTATCTAAATTGACATATAACAGAACTAGCACTAGACCTTTTTCATGGCTCACAGATCAATTCAGATTCATTTTATTATACCTCACTCAATTAAGTGCATGTGCTTAATTTTGTGGCCACAGCCTTGGAACTTGTCATAATTTTTTCCACTTATTTGAAATAGATATCATTAGAAAACACAAAAAAAGGTAAGCCTTATTGAAACTAAGCATCTTAAACAGTAGTGTGAAGGGAAGATATATGTAAATTAGCAGACAAGTGGAAAGACAATCAATATTTATTATACATATAACATACCACGATTTAGATATATAGTACAAAGTGCCATCGAGTGGCTCCCCAGAGAGTGCTGCCTCTGCAATTTCTTTCATTAAAAATCTCTGATCCCTGTAGATATTTGCACGCCTCATATTGCTACTCATCTCAAAGATGCAATCTGTACAATAGTCATCCTTGGCCAATGTCGGACCCCCACCATACTTGTCAAAAGAATCAAACGAACATATAAGTACAAATACACTAACACAAGACATGAAACTAGTAGAAAGACTGAAACAAATAATCTTCATAGACATATACATCACAAGATAGAAGCCCAGAAATGAAAATTTGAAAAAAAAATGTTTGTTCCTTAGCTAGAAACGCTTTAGATTCATAAATGTTAGGCTAATATAGCTTCAATTAGAGACTAGTTAATGGCTTCAGACGATGATAATTTACACTTATCTAACCATAACTTTCTAAGCTTTATGATTTGTATTAAACCACCATGATACAGACCTTGACACCTAGGACCTTTAGTAGAGGAACTTGCTTCCTAATCCACCAATAATGCAATATATTTGCGAACACCTATAAAAGGGAATTCGAATGCAAGACAAATAACTATAACCACCAGGAATCAATCAATATTGCAACTAGGCCCTCCCATTGTAATTTAGTAATAAATTCAGCCTTCCTCAGACCTCAAAGCCTGTTGTATATAGAAAATACAAAAACCACTGGAGCTTATGAGGTTCTAGTTAAGCTAGTATTTCTTCAAAGTCTCATGTATATAGAAAATGCACCACGTAAGATACTCTTAAATCAAATAAAAAAAATTTATTCTTTAATAAAAATAAAAATTCTACTTCAAAAGAAAAAAAATGTGTGAGCGTAAAAATACTCACATTCAGACACACAGTGTATTTAAGCATTGGAACTTCAGTTTTATTTAAATCACAGAAGGTTTGAAGGTTACTTGCCGAGCTAAATTGTAACAGATGATAAATTAATTAAAATGATGTAATTACTTGTCCGTTAAAAAGAACACCCAAGATCATGTCAGATGTTTTATGTCAATAAAAAAAATGACTGATTTGAAAGACAATTAGGTGCAATTTGTTAGTGGGCAATTTGTTTAGCTCATTAAAACATAAGCTGCAAGAACTTATCAGATGCTCAACTTTCAACCTGAGATAATGTGATTACTTTTCTGTATCTTTTTTTTTTTTTTTTGACAGGTACTTTTTTTGTATCTTAAATAAATAAATAAATAATAACAATAAGCACCAAGAGAATATAAGGCATTTTTATGTCAATAAAATAATATCAATTTGTATTTTTCCTGAAAATTAAGTGACTTTCTTTATTTTATTTTTTGATAGGAATTAAAAAACTTTTATTAGATAGTGTAAGGGATTAGAGATCCCTTATACAGATAAAGAAAAATAGATACCACGGATTACGGTAACACTTACAAGCAAAGCATCAATGTCTAACTACAAACTCCTAAACAAAGCATCACTTACAGTATCACTTACAAACAAAAGAAAAAAGGCAATAAAAACAATATATGAATCAAAATTTATGACAGAAAAATCATTTTAACCGGAAGGTGAAGGTACCTCACATTTTATCAGATATCATGCATAAGTTACCACATGGAAGAATACCTTGGAAAATAATTTGACCCAAGCTTCAGCTGACAAACGCTTCATGTAGTTAATCCTTGAAACTGGCACCTTGGCATGCAAGCATTGTATTGAGCTGTTGTCAATAGCCCTGCACAGTTTACTTGTTTTTTATCCATGTATATCCTCTCTGGGCAAAGATAAAGAGTCATCACAAAATCTCTGAAGAATATTCTTATAGCTATTTATACTTCCCGAGTAAAGCTTCAGTGTTATCTTAATCAAAATTTAGAGAAGCACGCGATTCCATATTTCTATAACGTTACTCACCCTTGATCTTTCCATAAAGTTAAAAAAATTATGTGACTTTAATTTACAAAAAACTCTACCATTTAGTGAAATAGATGTTGAATAAATTTGTTGTCATCCAGGATGTTACTGGAAGAACTGAAAAGAGACCAACTCCGGGTCCTATAAAATTTTGAAGGTTTTTTTTTTATGAGAAGGTAAAATGTGGATAGAGTAACAATGAGGCAAACTAAATACTTTAAGAGTCTAAGGATAAATAATCATTTTCACGTACGAGACTAAGGATAAAGGATCATTTTCACTTACGAGACAAAGGATAAAGGATCATTTTCACTTACGAGATAAAGGATCATTTTCACTTACGAGACTAAGGATAAAGGATCATTTCACTTACGAGACTAAGGATAAAGGATCATTTTAACTTACGATGGAGCGACACTGTCTGCCCACTGACGAAGCCATTCAGTTGAAATCCAGAAGTACGGGTTCTCAAAAGAATGAACTGGAGCTTCAGGAAGGATTGAACGCACCTCTACCCGCCGATTTGTAATACGACTCAGCTCAACTTCCTTCTTTGACTTGTATTGTTCACACGATGCAAGGTATACTGAATTCATCGTATTTACGTCCTCCAGAAGATGTGATGGAAGAGGGCCATCTATTTCCATCTTGCATTCATCAGTTTTTCCACCATCAACGTTAGAACGCCTACGGACATACAAAAGCATATATGCATCACTTGATGAAAATGTTTGTACATGATTAGCACCACCATTTGATTCTGAAGATTGCATCTGGCTGCCATATACATGATTCCCATTTACAGGAAATTCCACCTCCTTTGCAGATAATGAGCAGTCTAATTTGCCATTTTGGTCAGTTTTGGATCCCGAAGTAGATGCTTTCGACCCAAACAGCTGTTGACCCAAGTGTGACACCTGTTCATCATCAAATTCCCACCACTCACCAGTATTATCTTCCCTTATATGGGCTGTATAGTGGCCACTGTTGACAGCGGAGCCCTTGTGTATCAAGACAGCAGCCAAATCATATATCAAATCTGATTTTGAACACTCTGATAACCTTGGTACCATGTTAAGTTCTTGAGGAAAACAAAATACTGAAGTGATTTTTTTCTTTGTGGTTGTCTGCAAATAGAACCACAGTAACCCATAAATATAGCTGGAAGGATAGACAAACCAATATAATCCCATTAGCTGAAAAATATTAGCCATTGAATGGTTGATAGGTCCTACGAGCCCAATATCAAAAAATATATAGAAAAATTACTAGCAACTTGTCAGATTATTTTAAAAGGTAACTACCAGGCCCAAGAAAGCAAGCTAATAGACACTGATACTATGCATAACATTAAACAACCTAGTTAGAGAAGTAAACATATATATCAAAGTGAAATGAGATAAACATTCTAGAAGAGGAATATGAGCACTCCAGAGGAGACCCCGCTATTCCAGCTAGATGACAAGAAAGATTCTGAACGGTTATATACAAGTTTAAAAACCAAGCAAGCGTTTGACTCACAAACATATTAAAATTGCAAACCGACATTTGATGGACTGCTGGTTTGCTCCATGGGAAGAGGTGAGGTACATATTTTCAGCAGAAGAAATGAGCAGAAGCCAGTAAATTTGCATAAAATATAAGGAATAACAACCTAGAAGGATGTATGTCAATCAAAGTGTTCAATGACACCATGGAAAAAGTAGAAGCAGCATATATGAGGGGAAAAAAATTACATTTGGAAGGAAAACACAACGCTTAAGCTGGAAATTTAGGACAGCAGGCAGTGACCGCAGCTTAATGCTACGTGTAGCATCAACTCGCATGGCACAAGCATCACAATAATACTGATTGTCTTCTCGAAGCTCCTCTATGCTAAGGTAATCATCCAAACTCTCCTCCAGATTCTTTAACCCTTTAACATTTAACTCAATTTCATAGAAGTCTTCAACTTTTGAAGATGCCTCCGACTCATTTCCACATTTTGAACACCTTCAAAGGAAATAGAAAATGATGACCATTTTATTTCACAACGGATAAAAGTAATAAAAAGGGCTAAAATGCAATAACACAACAAATAATTGCTGATGAATAGAGATAGAAAGAAGGATAAGTAGTTGCTAATAATAAAATAACAAAATTTGTTAACACTCTGGAACTGAGTGAAAATCTTCGGAAGAACAAAAATGAAAACACGAAAACAAATCCCAGGGAAAAGAATGAACGAGTAATGCATTGGACAGCAACCACAAACTAATTCAGAATAGAATTCAACAAAGAAACTTGTTCTTGCATGCACTTCAAGTGATTAGCAGTTATTTTAGTGTGCGCTGCACACAAATCTGGACAACAAAGAAAACCAACTAGGCATGCTGCATACCTAAGTCAAAAGAATAAATCTCAGCAACCAAACAAATGATCACTATCTTAAAACATTATAATCCGCTCACAGACATTTCAAAATTTTTACAGTTCAATTGAGGCTTTACAGAGAACTTGAATCAACCATCGTGGCTCAATTTTTCTTTTTTTGGCAGCGCTTGGCGTTCTAATTTCTAAATTTACGTAAATAATTGATTCAAAATATAGACCATTTACCTTTAGTATAAATTTTCTGGCTATCAAAACTTCGGAGGCTATTACACAATTGATGAATGAGAATGAAACAATCATACTTTAACATGTAACAACGTTTGTACTGATGTGTGAAAGATGAAGAATGATTATGACATCATTTGAATATAGAGCAACGCATCTTACCTAGTTACGTGCGAGACACCTCCACGGTAAAGGTCTTGTACAATTGTTCTGGCCTTGTGTATTCTGGACTGGCTTAATCGCCGCTCAAGCAATGAGAAGAGCAAGGTGAGAAACTCATGGCTATCCTGTTGAACACCATTATCCAGTTCCAACGTCTGGATAAATGGGGCTGAATCCACAAAGGCCATCTTACTAGAGTGCAGCTGTGCAAAAAGTCTAGCAAGGTTATTCAGGACAGGCTCCCTATCTAAAACTTCGGGCTCAATATGAAGAACACCTTCCCTGAACAACTTATTCATGTAGAGGCATTGCAATATGCTGTTGGCATAACAAGTGGCACCAAGATTTGTCAGTCCTGCTGGTGTACTGGAGGATGCACGAAGGTCACTCGATGGGTCAGGACCAAGAGAATTTACAATTTCTGATATTTTTTGCCATAAGCCAGATTTTCGACTTCCGTTAGAAAGTGGGATCAGCCCACAAAAGCAATTTGGGTTGTCCTTGGTATTTATTCGACATCCTTGACAAACGGGCTTCCAGGTCATGTATAACTGATTTACATCCTCTGCAGTCACTTCTCCATTAAAATGAATCTTCCTACATTACACATACATATGCTTAAAGAATCAAAATGATTGAAAATGCACTTTAAGAAAGTTCTTCACCCGTTAGAAATTTTACTTTATAAATCAGTATTGGAGCTAAAGTGCATAATCTGAAGTAAATGCAGCTTTAATTATAAGACGAAGCTCAAAGGAATAAAAGCAATACAAAACTCAGGCACGCAATCGGTTATTATCACATTTAGAAACTTGCAGAAAAAAATAAGCTAATAAAACCTCAAACAAACCGTATCTCGAATTAAACAACTAAACAACAGCTACCAACTAGCAATAACAACTTTTTCTGGAAAATGGTGATATGTTGCTCAAAAGAATTCCAAGAATTGACGATAACACCTTAATCTAACAAGAAGAAAACTAAAACATACGAGATAGATAAAATAAAAATTGAGGTAAACCTAAAGATTTCAGAGGAAGCATCCGCATTGTCATCACTTTTAGGCCTCTTATTCTTACTCCTAGTCGTCGGTCGATGATTCCTCATCTTCTTAACCCTGAAAAATCAATTTAGGGAAACCCCAATTTGAACAAAATTTCAGGAAAACTCTCTTAAATTCAACTGATCAGAGACGTTTCGACGAGAAATTTGGAGCAATCGAGACGAGAGACGAAGAGTCGGAAGGAAAAATCAGAGGTTTTGGGAGAGTAGAATATTTTTATTTTAGGGCTCTTATTATAATTGATATACTTTTAAATATAATAAAATTATAAATTGATTATAATCTTATTTATCTATATATATATAGACATCTATCTAATACTAAAATATTATACTTTCTTCATCTCGTTCTTATTTAACCATTTATTATTTAATATTTATACAGGTCTTAGGCCCCCTGGTAGCCACATTTAAAATAGTAGAAATAATAGTGTGTTGACTATTTTGATAAGGAAAAATGCTATAAAGTTGATTGATATGAATTATTAAAAAGGGAATGTCAAAATTATATGATGATTGGTAGCCATTTTAAAAAGTTACATAAAATTTGTATGTTGACCGGTAGTCAACATAAAAGGTAGAATGGAAATGTTTAGTGAATTATGAATAGCATTATTGTGAAAAGAAAGAAAAGGAAGAAATGTTTTTATATGACAAGTTATAAAAAGAAAATGAAGTTAAGACATGCATACAAAGTCTTAATTTAATTTAACTTTAGTCTCATCTCACTATATAAACAAGAAGACAGTAGTCGCTTGAAATATTATTTATCTTAAGGGGAATGTTTTTTTTGTTTTACAAGGAGGTCACTCAATGCTTTGAACTATATACATATAATGTTCTGCAACTTGCTTCAAGTGAGTTTGCTTTATTATATTTGTTATTTTTACCCGACTATTTCTTTAATCACAGGTGTTACTAGTTCTCTAACTTACAAATGTTGATTTTCGTCACTGTGCCGCTAATCATGATAGTGTGTTCCAGTGTACAATGTATTCCAAATGCATATTTGGTGCAATTTCCTTGTTGTTAAGATATTTGGGTTCTTTTTAAAAAAATAAAAAATTATTGCACCTATGCAAAATAATCTATTATTTTCTTCCAATTCTTTTAGACACCGCCACGAGGAACACAACGTGCTAAACGAAATAGGACCAAAATCCTTATATGGAATTAGTAGGGCAAGAACCACCAAACGCGACCTTTGGAGCCAACATGGCAAGAGAATTCTTCAACTCTCTACAAAAATTTATGCAGCAACAGGCTACACCGTCAATCGTACCCGAGCTGGCACCCAGGATAAATGAGTTTGTCGAACAGTTTCGATGTATGCAGCCACCCCGATTTAATGGGAAAGAAAGACCAACGAGGACCGAAGAGTGGATCACCTGTCTAGAGCGAATCTACAAGCATATGAGCTTAACTGAAGCACAAAAAGTCTCTTGTGCTCAATTCCAGCTAGCTGAAGACGTTGCCCGATGGTTGGAATCATATAAACGTACCCTAAGTTCCGAGGAAATGCAAGCCCTAACTTGGGATACTTTTAAGCAAGTTGTGATGGAGAGATACTTCCCGCAAGCTCTCCGTGGTCAGAAAGAATTGGAATTCATTAACCTCCCACAGGGAACACTCATTGTGATAGAATATGATAGACGATTTAATCAACTATCTAGATATGCTCTACATCTGGTGGATACTAATGAAAGGAAAGCAAGACGATTTGAAAAGGAACTACGACCAGAAATAGGAGGGATAGTCTCAGGATTGAAACTCCCTTGTTATAATGAAGTTTTTAATAGGAGCCTGATTGTTTCGATCACTCAAGGATTTGAATACAACCATGAGCCTTTAGAAGCATCACGTAAAAAAATTTGGCAACAAAGTCAAAAAGACAACTCTAATCCACATTCGAAGAATGAATCAAATGTTCAAGTAAAGAAGAGTCCGTTAGAAATGATTTCAGGGGTGAATCAGTTTAAACCAGGATCATGTCCTAAATGTAACAAACCTCATTGGGGAAAATGTATAGTAGGAAAGAATGTGTGTTACAGATGTTGATGGCCAGGACATAAATATTACGAGTGCCCTAATATCAAAAATAAGAAGCCATCAAGGGAGAATGTGAGGATGTCACAACCGCATAGATCACAGAACCATCCACAAGGACTATCAAGGGGTAGTGACAAGTAGGAAGAAACTACGAGGAGAAGAGGAAAATAACTTTTAGCAAAGCAGCCTAAATGCCTAAGAAAAAGAGTTAAGTGAGTTTCGGGGACAAAATTCTTTTAAGAGGGGAAGGATGTGACACCCCAAACCAAAATTCCCAGATTAATAAATAATTAAATAAATTATCTTATTATGTGCGCTTTAAGTTCTCAAGAATTTGATTTTCAGAAGACGGACAAGCATTCTAAGCCGGAAGCACTTCTAAAGCCTTTAAAGAAAGAACAAATTAAGATTTGATTATGATGAATAAAATATAACATTTAATTATTATTTAAAGAAGGCATATCGAAACTTTTAGCAAATTAAGGTTTATCAAACAAAGATTAATATTGAAATAAATAATAAAATTTGCAGCGATAATCCTATTGCATCTAAATAAAATTGGACTACCAAATAGTAGTCCAACAACTTACAGAAATCGTGTTGTATAAATATATGTAATTAAATAACTTAATTTGTTTTCCGAGTAATTAAACGATAATACCTAAATAAATATCGTGTAATAAATACCAAGTGATAACAAAATATTTAACATAGTAAATATATATCTTAAGAACAAAATTTAACGTCCTTGTTAAACTTGTGAATAATTTATATTAATCAAGATTAATTAATGTCAAAAACGTGAAAACATTGTGCTAGGTGAAGTGCGACGCAAATCACAGCTCGAACGTCCCTGTCACTATAAAGCTTTCGAGGCTCTTCAAGAAGTTTATAACTTTTCTTAAGTTAAAAGGTGGGTAACACATATCTGTAAGTGGTTCGAATGTTATATTGTTGGAAATACATTTATAATACGTTTATTTCGATGTACATTGATAGTTGCCCTTAGATCATGTTTATTTATTATATCAACTAGCGATTTAAGATTATTTTGGATCTTCGGATCTAAGTCATCAATTAGACCGGCGTGCTATCAAGTTAAAGAGGTACATAGCTAACTCGAATGTATGTAATCAGCTCTAAAACTTATTTAGTCAATGCAGGCATAAGTCACCACGCCTATTTATAAGTTGTGTGACAAAAGAATAATAAATCAGTGAACCTTTGGGTCACATGGTGAACCTTCGGGTCACAAGATCAAAGAATGACCTTTGAGTCGCAAGAATAATAATCAGTGAACCTTCAGGTAACATGGTGCACCTTCGGGTCACAAGATTAAAGAATATGGATCAATGAACCTTCGGGTCACATGGTGAACCTCCGGATCACAAGATCAAAGAATGATAAACCTTCGGGTCACAAGATTAAGGAATATGGATCAGTGAACCTTCGGGTCACATGGTGAACCTCCGGGTCACAAAATCAAAGAATGATGAGTCTTTGGGTCACAAGATTCATGATTGATGAACCTTTGATTTATGAATGTTTGTTAAAACTTCAATATCTATAACTATATAATACACCTACATGTTTCCCTTTCTGGTTTTCCGCCTTATTTTTATAACCGTTAGATCTTCATCAATCGATCTCGGCCCTTCATTTCACTAAATGTTTCTCATCCGTAGATCAATATTTATTATTTAATCATCGCCGTCCATTTTTTGTATGTAGTTAGTTTCTAATTGCAAGTAGTTTGCATGTGATTTGCTACTAATTAGGAGCCGTTACAAATTATGGCCTATTTATATTGCTAGATTGTGAGCATGTAAATCATAGCTGCAGATTCATAGATGTTTGTTGTATTGTTTAGAAATAGGTGCAAAATCCATAGGTGTTTATTGTATATATTGTGTAGGATTAAGATTGTTAGTGTTTTGTATAGAAAGTATATATAAATGTAATTTTATTTGTATCAATGTTTGTGAGATTCCACGATATATGTGAAATCCTTGAAAAAATGTTTTATTCGTTTGACGACAAAAGAATGACTTGAAGATAAATGAAGATTATTGAAGAATGATTTGAAGATCTGGAGGTTATTATTTAAATTTCAATCTACGTTCCTTTTCAAATTCATTTTATAGATAAAATTTGTTCAAATATTTTTTTATGGGACATATCAATATATTATTGTTTTGCAATCATTTTATCAGATTTTTTTATACATTTTATACGTCATCTCCTTAACAATGTTTGAGTAGAATCGGAGCAATTATGTTTTTTCCCCTGTTCATCAAATCAATAATATAGTCGATTGCCTTTTTGTGATGTATGTATCTAATTAATCTTATTCTTAATAATTTTAATCTGACAAATTGTTATATGAAATATTTTATGGATCTAGGATCCGTAAAATAATCCATATTTCTATACGGGTTTTGAGCTTTTGGTTTCAAAAATTCAAGGGGGAGATGGAGCAAAATTTCCAAAATCAAAAGACATCTATCTATTTATCTATCTAAACTATATAACACACCTCAGGATTGCAATATTTGTTTCCCCCCTCTTTTTTCTGGGCAGTTGGATCTTCATCAATCGATCTCGGCCTTTCATTTCCCCCCAATTTAATCATAGTAGTTTTAACCATTAAATTAATAATATTAATTTCTCTTTATTCCTCTTTATTACTTGCTTGATGAAAAATAATAATGCTATAAATGTGTATTGAATAATATATAATTTGAGTAATTTTTGCATTAGTTTTCTCTTAATTCTAAATCAATTCCATCTTTTTGTGTATAAATTGTTCCTCAAACTCCACACATCCATTATATCAAAATAATTTTGAAGTTCTTCATCTACAAGTCATCTTAGGTGAGTGATTATAAAGTGTTTGAGTATTGCTATTATGTATTAATTCATATATTATTTATATAATATACTTTTTCATACACTGCTATTATCTAATCATTATTTGTAATTTAATTTTGATTGTTTGGATTGGATGATGTATTCTTTAGAATGCAAATAGTCATTATGTGAATTTTTACTATTACGTATTTGATTCATGATTGTTATAGTAGTTAACTACTTTAAGGCTATCCTCAATGAATTGCTGCATAAACTGAATTTTCCTGCAGCAATATATTCCACTGATAGAAAATGTGTTGATCATCGTCTAATTTTCAATTCACATGCTACTAAGTTTAATAATATGGAATACATTATAGATGTCAAATATGCTACCACTAGAATAAATGCCGAGAATAGTGTTGTTTATGAAACAATTCATCATCTTTTGAATAATTTTAATGTCAAGATAATTGACATTAATGGACGTGAATTTGAACATATAAAGAATGATATCTGTCATTGATATTTTCTATTATGAGAAGAACAAGAGTGACAAATACGATTCAACTATTATTTTTATTGATTTTTTTTTATTTTTACCTTCTTTTTTATTGTTTATCTAATGTTTGATGTAATTTCAAGTTATATGAGAAGTCCACTTTATCTTAATACTGAAAATTAAAATTAATTGCAAAAAATTCACATGTACGAGAGAATGTATGTTATACTTTCTTATAATTTTACATGTGAACAAGTTCGGATACAAATATTCAATTATAAAAATTGCTTTCACCATAATGCATAATTTGTATATAGTGATTTAATTATTTACACAATTTATTCATAGTAGTTTTGATAATTAGTTTTTTTTTTATTTCTTGTGTATTAAGAATTAGATTGTTTTACTCTTTTTTTAGGACAATTCTTAGTGAATAAAATGTAATGTTAAGAATTTTATCAAACTTATCAATTTGGTTTGTCCATCAAACACTATGTTTCAAAAATCTTTCGACAGAACGAAGAATCTACAATTCATTGAAGATAAACCAGGACATCGAATATTTTTTTTTTGGTAATTAACTTTGTAATGTTTTGAACTTCTTGGTTTTTTGGTCACATAGGCGTAAAGGTTTGTATTTGCTCTTTAGATTTTCTGGTAGCATCGACATTGAGTCTTGCATTCACTGGAGTTCTATTCGATGTGACCTTTGTTTGTGAAATAGTCAATTCTTTCCAGTTTTGTCGGATATGATATTTCAGAGTTCCATCTACTATTGTGCAAGGGGATGATAATTATCATCCCCTTGCACAATACAAGAATATTGTAATATTAAACTTTATCCCTAAAACTCTCAATTGTATATATGACGGTACTTATATTATTTTTCTACCGATTATTTGCAAAGAATTGAGTATTGGGCCTACTAAAATTAAACATCATTTGAATCATCTATACTTTATTAGCTTTGTAATTGAAAGTAGTCAAGAGCAATGTAAAATTTATGAATAGATTGTGGGATATTCAATTATTTAAGAATTTATAAATGTAATATATACCTTTCAAAAGCAACTCAACGTATTATTTTATGAAAATTGTATGTAGATTAATTCTTATAAAAAGAAGCTGCTGATGATTATTGGTTAACTTCAATCAAATAATTCATTTTGTTTGCGTATATGGTAAATTTTATAATATTAATTTTTCATTTTATATATTTCTCAAACTTATAGTATTATTTAGGTGATTAAAAAATGTTAAAATTGTCATAGTTTAGATCTTATAATTATGTTTATTAAAAAAAAAATTGTTCGATTATTGACTTTTCAGTGAATAAAAATGATATGTTATTATAATATAAGAATAAATTATTCTGAGATTAATTATATGAAAGTATAGGTTAATTTGTTATAAATTTCATTATCTCTGTCAAAATTGTAGTTAATATAATATAATGTGTGTGATTTTCAAATTTTCTTTCATTTTTTTGCTTGAATAAAGGATGTCTTAATACTATTTTATACCAATTTAAGAGCATTAATTTTTTATATAAATTATTTTAAATTACTACATTGTCTATATTATATGTTTCAGTTTTTAATTATCTATCTTTTATGTTCATTTGTACGTTAAGAATTATACAATACATACGTAAAAGTTACTGGTAATTCTTTTTTTTAAAGCATTTGAAATTATTATCATTTATTTGTCAATCCAAAGTAATTTTTTCTCATTAATTTATGATTTCCTATAAATACAATTATAGTTTAATTTTGTATAATTTTCGCCTTAATATGCTCTTATTACTAATTTTCCATGTTTTAATGTTTACATTAATTACTTATTTTTATTTAAAAAATATGTTTCTCCATGTGATTGGTACTTACTTAATTTTATTGTTAAAAAAAATTGTTCTCAATATAATCTAAATTTGTATGTATTGATTGAATAAATTGTTAAAAATATGGTGCATGTTATTAATCGTAGATATATATATATATATATATATATATATATATATATATATATATATATTATTTATTCATTATGCTTAATCATAGTAAAAGATGATTGATAAAAAAATGATTTTGACTCTTTTTTTTAATATTTTTACGCTTACTCAAATTTGTAATTTAAAAATGTTTAATTTAGGAATTTTTATATTTTGAATAGACATTTAACGAAAAATCTATCTATGCATATAATACACTTACACATGTCAATGGCTTATAAAGACCATGTAATATTCCATATATATAGGTATATATATATATATATATATGAATAGATTATTTATTCATTAGAGCTTAATCATCAGTAAAAAGATTTGATTCGATAATAATTAAAAATGATTTTCGATTAAGCGATGTGTGCGGAAGCTTAAGTTTTTTGAAAAACCGGTTTGTATAAATCAAATTCCAAGTTTTATTTTTAATCGATGACGAAATTTCAAATTGATCGATGTAAGCTTGGTGCTAAAAATCTTAATTTAGAATGTATGCGCTTTTTGTGCGATGTGAGGAAGCTTAATCAAAGAGCGGCGCAGATTAATCAAAGAGAAAAGCACACAAGATTTATAGTATTTACGCCCATTTGATAGGGCACCAACTTAACCGACTTAACCTGGACTTAGTTTAGTGTGTTAGTCAGATGTTTTAAGAGTTCTCATAACCGATCCCGTAAATCAAGATATAATCTTGCTAAACAACTTATCCTAACTTGGGGTTTGGGTAAGATTGTTGAGGTTCCAACTATGAAATAAAGACCATAAAAAGCTAGATGAAAAGATTCTAAGAACTTATGGGATGAACCAATATAAAATAAAGCTTGTTGTTGTGTTTTTGTAGGTCGACTATAGTTTGAGCTTCTTGATTATGTTGTTTGTCCAAGCATTTCCGTGTTTCACTCAAGTGTGATCCCATATTTATAGACCTTGAGATCAAAGAGCCGTTGGAGAGCAATTTGAATCTAGCTATTTTTAGGTGAACTTGCGGCTTGATGTGGCGTCTTTGAGGAGCGGCATGGCGAAAAGCGTGAATGTGTATTTTATAGCCGTTTGAGAGAGCAACATGAATGAGTATTTCTGTTCATACGTGTTTCTTTATTGGATGGAAGACTTGCTAGTGTTGTTCCTCGTATTCTTCTTGTTTTAGGCGATGATTGAAACAATCTTATGTGACTTTGTCGAATCGATCTACTGATAAGAGTCTACGGCGCTGTTGACTTAGCTTCAACTTGTCGACTTTGATATATCTTCGGAAGTCATCCGATCTTCTAGTATTCGAGGTTTGAGCTTCGTGACTTGTTTTTCGACTAGATCGATTCGTCCGAAAAACCGGTTTTTATCTGTCGGATATTTTTTTCTTTAGAAGATCGACCTATACATTTTGAGTTCCCCTCAATATGTGACCTATCTATTACATCGGTTTTTTTTATACAATCATTATCAACTGGTCTCTATAGCGATAATGTAAACATTAAATAGTCCGATTGGTCCTATTACATGTGTTTTTGGAACTTTCATCAAAACTATAAATTTCCCAACAATTTCCCCTTTTTGATGATGAAAACCAAAACACCGAGAAACCAAACAGTTGATAAGTAATCGGTTAAAGAAAAGTAAGTAAAATTTTGTCTTGGGATCGAAAAAATAAACTTTTCATTAGATATGTTGATTACATGTTACATCGTAAAAAGGTGATCCCTAGACGCCGTCTTCGATTCTTCCTCGCTTGGGATTGTATCTTACGGCATTTCTCTTTGGTCTTGTGGAACGTTGAAAAACGATAGAGTTTCCATTTGACATCGGTTTATGCGCACTTGGAGTTTATATTTGCTCAAGATGTCAAAGTAGAATCTCTCAAATGCCGGTCTGTCAAATGAGCCATCTGCTTCTTCGAGTATATTAACAGATCATACTCTTGGCGAGATATCTTTACATTTATAAGCTTGGCCTCATTTTCCGAGATACTTGAAGAAAAGTCCGGATATTTATTACGTAACGGTTGAGGAACTCATCATCGGTGATTCTTCTTTTGGAACAAGATCAAGGACAAAGGCATCTAGAAGCCATTCGGGATCTTATTCCATCAAACCCTTTAAAAGCGTGTGCGGCGGTTTTTTGGTATGGACTCTTCTTTTTAAGAGGTTTGCGATTTTCGGTCAATCCTTTCTTAGCCCTTGATTTGAACAACATTTCAACCCTTACCTTGTGCCCGTTTTTTACGCCCTTTTTCTTTCTTATCCATCCGCTCTTTGGACAATCTTTGACTAGCTCCTTATCACCAGATTCGACTAGTGCGGCTTACGGTGATCACTTTCCGGTGCGATAATCGGGTCCAGATTTTGATGTGACCTTTCTTGCAATGAGCTTTGTCCCCGGCCTTATCTTCGATGTGTCGGTTGGTTTTCTCGAATCCTTCCCTTTTTGGTTTGATCAAAACTTTGAGTGGGAAGTCGAGACCCAAAGTTGATAATGCTCGATTTAGATCATTAGGGAGATAAACACGAAGTTTGAGTTTGGAAATCTCTTTCTTGGCGATTTCCATTGTAAGAGAGAGAGTGTCCAAATCATTTTGTCAAATTTCTCTTCCGATAACTCGAGCCTTTTTTCGGTGGCGTCGAAAAGAAGATTGATTTTTGAACTACTTGTCATCAACACTGATTTTGTAAGCTAAGAATATGGTGGTCATGGATTGGGAGAACCGTGATTCTTGATTTGTTTGAGACTAATTTGTCTTCGATTAAGACTTTTCAATCTCTTCTTTTCAGAGATCTTTGAGACAAGATCGATCTCGCGGTTGATCGGTGGTGATTTGAGATGTAGGAATTGGATCCATCACTTGATCGAGGTTCGATTGTTTTGTGCCTCCGGTGGTTGGTCGTGAACTTCAGTTCCACTTTCATCGGCGACTCCCCATTCTCCATTTTCGTCCGGGGCTTCTTGGCGATCTCCGGCTTTTTCTTCTGCAATTCCAACTTCTTGTGGATCAGCTTTCCGTGATTTTGGTCCTTTTTAATCCCACTTTGTTGGTCCTCTTTTTCAAAAAATGAACTCATCGCACCACCCATTTTAAAATAAGACTTTTTAAATCTCTCAAAAGGATCTCCATGACTTCTTCTCACGATTGGATGGGCGACAATTTGAATTCTCATCAATATCGTTCAGGTCGACCATTTTTCGGGATGGTCTTTGATGATCTGGATACATGAATTATCTGTCGATTACATTGGATTCCGGTTGTGCTTGAGTCGGCGGAAGTTTATGCGATTGGTTCGACCTGCGATGGGTTGTAGTGGCGGTTATATCGGTTGGAGTTCATGGCGGGTGAACTAGCGGGGAGACATGCTTTCGGTGACCTTTAGTACGGCGGTGAATCATTTCGAGTTGAGAGAAGGAGATTTAACGGTTTGTGCTTCTACCCGAGATCGTTGGCGAGCCCGGGTTGAAGCTTCGTCTTCGCTCGGCGCTTTTTCTTCGACTCATCTTCTAGTGCTAGAGTCATGGTAGCTTCTTTGCTTTCTTTGGCCTCTTCTCCAGGCCTTCACGTTTTCGTTTCTTTTTACGTGGAGCAACGGGTGTGGATCTTATTTGCTCTTTCCTTTCTTGATTTTGTTTGAGTGGGCTCCTTTGTCATCGTCTGTGGCCCGTATATCGAAGTTGATGAGAAGGAAGGCATTGTAGGACTTGATCCATTCTCGATTCCATTGCTTGGCGGTTTGTCCTTCAATACCGCAACCTTGTTGAGATTCTTGACTCTCTTTTTGAGAAAGACACACTGGATTCATTGACTCCAAATTTTTCGTGTTCTTGGAGCAAGATGGCTTTCGGAAGCCGTGCCAATTGATGTTTGAGCCCCATCAATTATTCTTTGCCATCTTTGTACATTTTGGTGATGTGAGAGCATCGGGGGCTAAATGAGATTCCCATGATCGTTCTTGTGAGAATGTTGATCATACTTTCTTTTGAGCATTGCTTTGATGAATCCGGCTTTTCGATGTTTATCGCCTCTCTTAAGAGCTCCTCTCGATTTCTTCGTCCTCATTCTCACTGTAGTGTGCGGGTGAGATTCGCCCGCTTTTTTTGATCTTAGTGATGTACGCATTTGTCGATCGATTTCTTCTCCGTTGGTTGCGACATCGGTTAAATCTCTGGTTTTTTTTCAGTATTCGCAAGAATTGTAGTGCTTCATCTTTGCATCCTTTGGAGTCTTAGCAATATGTTTCGATCCGACCTTCTTCGAGAATTTGTTCCTCCATGGATTGAGAATCCTCGGTGGTTTGGGTGAAACGAACTTATCCTCAAAGATCTTCGTTGCCCGATTAGTTGCACATGATCTTTTCCTAGTCCATGAGTGGCCATCTACGGTGAGATAGACTCATTAAATTTGTGCATAATCAATATCAATATCATGTCAAGGAAAACAAAAAGGCAATGAAGCATAAATTCGAAAAACAACTTTTGAAATCAACGTTTTTATCGGAAAGAAAGATTCATCATTAAGCTTTAAAAGAAAATATTACGATTCAAATTTTGAGAGAAGATTTTGAACTCTAAGAAATCGTTTTGAAACGATAGAGAAAATTTGAAGTTTTTTGATTGAAAGTAATGCAAGTTTGTGAAACAGAAAAAAACTGGTAAGGTTTGATGAATCTTATATAGGCGGAGGAACAATAAGACAAGATTTTGAAGATCAAACGTTTTTGAAAAAAGATTATGCGCTCAGATTTAGCGGTTTTGATCGTAGGGTAGGAAAACGACGCATAAAAAAACTTTTGGATTTAAAAGCACGATCAAATAGCGGTTAATACATGTACCCCACGTCCGCATTAAATGATTTGCAGTTACACGTCCACAAGGATATTGGGTCAAATAATATCGATACGATCCGATAAATAAGTAAAGAACAAGAGAAAAGAATCGTATACGGTTGGTCGATATTGTAATCGATCAATATTACTTGTCAATGTTGATTCCACTTGTTGATCTTAAAACTAAGCCTTAAGAAATTTCCATATTTCCTTTCAACGATCTTCTCCAACAGATTCGATTTGTTGAAACTTGAATTGATCTTTCCTTAACGCGTCGATTTCCCATGATCGGTTGAAGTTCCCCCTTCGATATTTGACATAGACCGATATATCCGATTTGTTGGAGTTTCAAGCTCGGTTGATCTCTCTCATCCGATCATGCTCGTAAATAATCGAGATTTTGGTTGACCTCATCGATTCTTTTTCTTTTAAGCCAATTCTTGGGATAAGTGTTACCGCCAAAACTTAGTCTTGAGTAGTAGCTTCTATTCCCTAAGTAGGCGTGATTTGACATCAGTAAATATCGTCTGAATCTCGATATGTCAATCAACCGTAAATTTATCCAATTATCGATAGGCGTGATTTCTACACTCTGTCCTTTTGATGCAAATTTCTCGGATAGGCTTCTTGAAATGGAAATTGCATTTGCATCCTTGCTTGGCCTCTATAAATTGGACCAATGTTTTACACAACATCACCCATTCACCATACTTATCTTCTTTGTAAGAATCATGTATCTTGGTGAACCCTTGTTTCCGGTGAGACTTAGAAACAAACACTTTTACATCTTTTATATGGTTTCACCTTCTCAAATCAACCCTTTGCATCCTTATTATTGTTTTCTTCATCATCTTCGATTTCACATCGATTCTTTGCCTTCTCTACCACCTATGCGGATTCTTTGTTGTAACCGAGAAGACACTTCTCCTAACCGTATGCACCTTGTGTGTCCGGATGACGTAACGAACCATCGGACTTAGTTGCGGTATAAAATATCTGACACATGTGCCCATGAGATCGACGACCAACTCTTTTTGGCACGCGTGCTCCATTTAACAATTTGGAGAGCCCTACTACTCTTCCTTTTTAGGGCTCCGGGCTTAAGAATCTATCAAGGCATTTCGCTCCGGTTTTTCTTGATCTTGACTTTTGCGACCGCCTTGGGATTACATTCTTTAAAGTGGTCACCCCTTGTTAAGTGGGGAAAATGAGAGTTTAAAATCTCTCTTTCCTTCATACGGGGGGTTAGGATGAAGGTTTAGGGTTATAGGTTTAGGATTTTGGTTAACATTTATGTCTTGACCTAAAAGGGTCTTCTTGTACTTGTAACTTCGTAATGTAACCTCACCCGGGGTTTTATCAATGAAAAGTTCTGTTATTTCATCGTTGTGTAAATTCACCTTTCTTATGCGATTGTTAGCTCTTAATCTACGAATCTTGCTTGTTGAATATCAATTTAAATCGATTCACAAAGAAATACTATAACCAAATTGATTTAATCGGATAATCCTTTAGATCGAGCATTTTCCTTTTGTCGATAAACCTTGAATCGATCGGTTCCTTTAAATCGATAGACTTTAAATCGATAAACTAAAATCGTCTTCCTTTGGATCCGTAGCGTGTAAGTCCGATCGATTTTTGCTTATCGATCTCTTGAGATCGGATTAAGATACCAAACTCAACTGATTTTCTCGATCTGGTTAGTCTCTTAACCGGTAGTTTCGAGAACATTCCATCAAACATTTTAGGTGACATTTCTCCAAGATCTAGAAGTCCTAGCTCATTGCATAAATCTCGAAACTCGATCTCGGCTAGTGGCTTGGTTAGAATATCTATACGTATATCGGTATGAATCTTTTCCATTTCGATATTCTTCTTTTTCAACGTGATCTCTTATAAAGTGGTGTTTGACATCCACATGCTTGCATCTTGTATGTAGAACCGGGATTACGAGTGATTGCAATAAAAGACTATTATCGCGAGAATATAGGTACGTTTTTTAGCTACAATGTTGTAATCCTCACCGGCCGACTAAGCGGAGCGATTGGGAACAACGAACTTTCCTGCTGACCATATATTACCTTCGGTTGTAGATGTTCGATGTGCGCTTCTTTGAAAACCACGAGATCGGTTTCTTCCTAAGAACCGACATGTTCGCGAGGTTGATTTTTTCGTCGATCTTGCAACCTCCATAATCGTAATCGTAATACCCACTAAGCTCTAGATTATTCGATGGGTAGAATAAACCAAGGTTTATTGTTCCTTTCAGATGGCTTAGGCTGCTTCTAGGTGGTGATCATTGGATTTGCTTGAAATCTTGCACATACACCTCTTGCAAAAAGTGATATCTCGGTTTTTGGCATCGGGTATAATAGAGATCCAATGAGAGCCCTATATTCGCCGATTTGTTTTCGACCAAAATTTCATCTGGATCCATCTTGAATCCGGTCATCATAGGAATTTTGGCTTCCTTACTATTTTGAACTCAAACTTAGCAATAGATTCTAGTGTACTTTCTTGGCGAGATGAATATCCTTTCGTACTTTGTTTAACTTGGAGACCTAGAAAGTAATTCATCGACCCATCATGGACATCTCGAATTTCCCTTGCATCGGTTCTTTGAATCTTTTAGGCTCTTGTTAGGAGAGAAGATGATGTAAATCACACGAAATCTGAACCATCGAATATCTTCTCCATCTTCTTTTCGAATAAGGTTACATTCAATTCCTTTAGTGAACCCACTTTCGATCGAGAGAGTGTATCATACGGAAGCTCATGGAACTGTTTGGCATAAAGGGCTTTTTCTTAAACGATACACTTGGTTGCCCTTTTCAAAGCACGGAGGTTGTTTTTTTAGTAGTACCCGTTTAAGAAAGACTCTTTCGTCCAAAATTTTGGGAAGCATAACAAAAGCTTGACCGAAATGGCTTCAAGGCGGCTTCTTGGTGCAAAGGTCTCATCGTAATCAATTCTTACGATTTGAATACCCCCTTAGCAACAAGTCTTGCCTTATTTACGGTGATAACATTTTTTCATCTCTCTTGTTCTTGAAGATCCATTTTCGTGCCAATTCGTCTTGATGACACGGTGCGTCTACTAGTTCCCATACTTCATTTTCTCATGCTTTCGGCTCCTCTGCGTGGCTAGAATCCAAATTTGCGTCTTGTAATGCTTCCTCTATTGTAGTTGGTTCCTTGGACGGATATTCAATACATGGCACTTTCACTGTCGATGTCTAGTTTTAATTTTATCGAGACGGGTCTCGATTATCGAGATCTGGTTATCCAGTCCCAATACGATTTGCGTCGGTTTTGAGAACATCGTGTTTCGATAAAATCTTATTCTAGTGATTGGGAGTGGTGCAGGTTATGGTCCACTTGATAAGAACACGTCTCGGTGATGTTGGACTCATCATGTATGGCGATATCGTTCGTGAGAACCAGTTCCCCAGGCAGGATGGTTCGATTCTTTCTTATCTCAATTTGAATAAATTTTTTTTTCATTTTTGTTCGTACCTTAGGATCCGATTGATCCGGTGAATCAGCTAGATCCGGAATGTAAATTGATCTGATTCCGATCCTTTTTCCTTGATCGTTACTGATCCATTTTTCGAATATCGAGGTTACGGTAGATCAGTACTTTCTACGATTTCTCTTGATCGGAAGATGCTTCATCGAGAGGTTACATGGGGTGTTTCTTCCACAATTAGGGTTGATTTGTTGTAGACCCGAAAGCTTTGCTAGATGAGGAATACCCTAGAAATATACCCTCATCGATTGACTTTTCCCATTATTGTGTATGAACATCTTGACCCAAAAACATGGAAGTAAGAAACACGAGGTTTTACGCTCTTCCATAGTTCATAAGGTGTTTTTGTAGTGAGCCTTAGTCGGAGAGACATTACTGCGTATGGCATGCGGTGTTGATTATTCTGAAAGCAGATTTGGTATCGCATGTTAAATTTAACATTGTTAAACTTCTTTGAGAGTTACATTTCCTCCGTTCATTTACTCCATTCTGTTGTGGCGTCCTCGCGGTGATGTTTCATCTTTTATACCAAACTTAAAACTTAGAGCAAAAAAAATCAATAATAAAAGAGTTCGAAATTCGTACCTTTATCTCGATCCGATTTTTACTCTGTTGACACCCTTCTCATTTTGTAATCTTCTTAGTAATTTCGGGTATCTTGGTTGTCGTCTCATTCTTCTTATGTAAGAAGGTGTAAACTTGGAATAGTCATCCACGATTACAGAGTGTATTTCGTCCGCCACTTTGTTAACCGGGTCCAAACAGATCCATGCCAAAGATTACTCTCTTTGGATCTTTGGTCCGGAAATTCCTTTGAATGAAGCTTTGACTGTTTTCCTTCCGACATCGAGAACATGTCCGATCCTTTGAGAACACTTCATTCGGAAGTCCTTCCACTAGAGACATCCTAGCTATCTTATTAAGAGTTTTAAAGTTAGGATGGCTCATTCTTTTGTGCGAGCCAATCGCTACTTTTGGAACTCTTAACAATCGAGCACGCATTTCTTGGACAAACTGTTCCAAAATTTGTGTAGATCGTCCCCTTTTCGTGAAGTTAGCAAAATACTGTTGAGTGACTCGATTCTTGATAGTGCATTGATCGTTCGAGAACTCAACGAATCCGCCAATTGAAACCTATAATAGGTTGTGCTTGGGACCTTCGACATACGAGACTCGCCATTTGTACATCATCATTCTCTAAGGTTCAACCCTTTGGTATAACCAAAGTTATCATCACCGAAAAGAGTACACGTAGGCCTTTCGTTTTATGTGAACCGAGGAGATGTTTGCTTCGGTCATGTGCCTTGAGCATTTATCGATGTACCGGATAGTTGCTTGCACACCTCCTTTGTTGGCGGACCACACGAATCTAAATCAATCGATCGGGCTTTAGGTACCCTTTCGGATTGGGTCCCGAGGGGTTAGGTTTGGATTTGGGGATCCATACAAACGAGCACTTCTATTGTGATCGGTCGGATCGAAGGCTGATTTGTCTCCCATACTGTCAACATAATCATACTTATCCTCATATCTTTTCGATTTGTATGATTACTTTGTGAACCTTGGATGACTTAGAAGACTTATGATTTAACTTTTCGGTTTGTCTTCTTTTTATCCGATTGTGGTGGGTCAGGTGACCCTAAATTTCGACTATATAGGGGTAGGATCATTGCTACCATCAAAAGATTCATATCCTTTTTCGCATAGATGGTTTTGATTTACGAAGCATGCATTTATTCGGTGACCTTGGTTGGGTCTCGAGATTAGACTTCCTTTTTGTAGGTTGTCTTTTCGATTTCGATCTGTTGATCGAGGTTGAGGTCTCTTCGGAAGAAGTTGGGTTCTTAGTTGATTTCCTCGGTGATGCTTTGTTGGGGTCCATTGCATTTCCCTTTACGGTTAGGCACTTTTTTCTGCTCAACCGGTCTCTTACCCTATTAGATACAAGTTTAGCTTTTGGTGTATCTTTTTTGAGGATCGATTACACCTTTCGAGATGAATCGATCGGGGCTTTTGAGGATGTGGAGGGTTTCTCATAGCCAAGTCCCTCCTTATCAATCTTTATTGAAAATAGGCGTTCATGTCTTTAACGGTTTGAGATGATTTTTGAAAAAAACATCTATTTTCTTACGCAGATTATCCTCGAGGATTTGACTTTCATGCATTGGAATAGCTCATCGAATTTTGCTTGCAAGATTTTGAAGTCATCGACTTGAGGTCTGTTAATTTCCATCGATCTTTGATCTGGATCGAAGCTTTAACTTCGATAATTTTAAATTCTCGATTTACCTTACGGCGGTTTTTTGGTGATCTAAGAGGCTTTTCCGAGATCATTTTTCTTGACAAAGTCGATTATTTCGGTCCTCGACTTATCATTCTCGGCTTCCACAATAGCATAAGTTTCTCTTGCATTGGAGAGATCTTCAAGCAATTGCTTCGAGTAGATTTTGCAGAGTCAATCTCCCGGCCAGTGTGCTAATGATAGCGGTGTAGAAGGTTCGGGTTTGGAGGTTACCTCGAATTTGGTCCTCCTGGAGAGTTCATCATCGTCGGCGAGAATATCGGATCTTCATTTTTGTGTCGGGCGAAGTCTTCTGAAGAGTATGGAGTCCTCGGAGGCGGAGATAGGAATCGTCAATTCTGGCGTATCGGCAACCATGGCTCTTCTGTCTCTATAAGCGTTGCTCTCTTTTGTTCCTCTTTTTTTGGCGAGAAGGCGATCGTGCGATCTTGCTCTTGATGAGTTCCTTTCCTTCGGGTGAATCTTGGTCTGTATGACCTGTCGGTGATTTCCCTTCGATAGTAATCGAGTTTTGGTCGATTGGTTATCTCTTCCTTTTCTTTATCTCTTTCCCTTTCATCTGTGATCCCTCCGATCATCCTCACGTTTCTTCGGAGATCTTTATTGCGATCTCTATCTCGAATCCTCGGCTATGTTGATAGTCCTTATAAAATCTTGATACTTACCAAGTTGTATGTCGACTTCTCAAGCTTCCGGTAAGCAACGCGCGTCTGTTTACCTTTGACTTAATATATTTCCAATGGGTTCATTGGCCTTTGGGTTTTGGTTGCCTTGAAAGCAACCGATTTTGAAGTCGAGGTTTCAAAGTGGGGACCTCGTCTTCATCGGCTTGACCTCTTTCAATCGAGTCGAACTCGTGAGCTTTAAGACTCAAGAACAAGCTACTAGGTTTCATTCTTGAAATGTCCCGGCAATCTTTGATTCGTGACCTTCATGTCCCACTTCTTGGTGAGAGACCTTAGGATCTTATAGTTGATATCTTTATCGGACATCTCTCTACCAAGTTCTCGAAGCTTGTTTATAGACATTGTAATTCTTCCATCGAGTTCGTTGATGGTTTCGTTGGCAAACATCTTGGTTTCTCGAACTTCACGGTTCGGCTTGAAGATCTGTGCCTTTTATCTGTTCATTTCCTCGCAGATCTCGGCGAGTATCCCACATTGCTTTCGCAGATTTGAGATACTTAATCTTTTCTTTGGTGACCTTATCCATTGTCTTCATGATGATATGTCTTGCAATGGTGTCCGAGTATGCGAGTTTTCTTTCTTTTCGTGTCCATCGAAATTTTTGGGCTTTTTAAATGAAAGACTTCGTGGGAAAGTCTGGATCTCCTCCACCGCGGGATTTTAAATGATGATGGGTCCCGATGACTTCCATCATTTACGCCTTTGATCGAGCCTAGATGGTTGGACATATATATGGCCCAATCTGCATACTCATCAATTGAGAAACCGCAGATCATGATCAAACCGGACGTGTTATCCATCTTTGAGTGATTTTGGAAAATGAATGAGTTTTTAAAACGGTTTTTCAAGATCGATTCGAGTTGACCACAATGACACAGAGTCGATTGGTCGGAAGAACCAACCGCTCTGATACCACTTGTAGGTCGAGCGGGTTAAGTTAAGTCTAGAGGGAGGGTGAATAGACTTCGAAAAACTTTTTCACAGATCGGTGTGAGAGCAGATAGCTTTGATCGAGGCGAGTGAATCGGTTTGGTCGATAACCAACTTTCTTGAATTGTAAAAGCGGTCGGTTCGGTAACTATCGATTAAGCGATGACAAAAAAGCTTAAGTTTTACCCGTGTGAAAAACCGGTTTTGTATAAATCGATTCCAAGTTTTATCTTTTTAATCGGATGATGAAATTTTTGGTCCGTCGGATCGAAGCTTGGTGCTATCTCGATCTTAACTTAGAATGTATGCGCTTTTAAGATTGTGCGATGTGAGAGCGATTAATCAAAGCAATAAAAGGCACACAAGATTTATAGTGGTTCGGACAAACCGGTCCTCGTCCACTCTTCCCTTTCAAGGCACCAACTTAACCATTGGACTTAGTTTAGTGTGTTAGTCCAACACAAGACACCAAAGATGTTTTAAGAGTTTCTCAACCGATCGTAAATTGACTAGAAACCCTCGAAATCTTCTAAACAACTTATCCTAACTTGGGGTTTGGGTAAGATTGTTGAGGTTCCAACTATGAAATCTTTCTTTCAACAAATAATTTCAAAAAAGCTAGATGAAAAGATTTCTTGCTAAGAACTTATGGGATGAACACAATATAAAATAAGCTTGTTGTTGTGTTCTTCGATGGAAATCGACTATAGTTTGAGCTTCTTGATTATGTTGTTTGTCCAAGCATTCCGTGTTTCACTCGAAGTGTGATCCCATATTTATAGACCTTGAGATCAAAGAGCCGTTGGAGAGCAATTTGAATCTCGGCTATTTTAGGTGAACTTGCGGGCTTGATGTGGCGTCTTGAGGCGGCATGGCGAAAAAGCGTGAATGTGTATTTTATAGCCGTTTGAGAAAGCAACATCGAATCCATGATGATTCATCGTGTTTCTTCCTTTGGATGGAAGACTTGCTTTCGTGTTGTTCCTCAACCGAGGTTGGTATTCTTCTTGTTTAGATCGCAGACGTATGATAAGATGAAACATCGGTTTTTCATCTTATGGTAACTTTGATCGATCACCCGATCGATCTACGATAAGTCTTGGCGCTGTTGACTTAGCTTCAACCGTGGCATTTCGGCGATGTAGGTCTTACGGTCTTATCTTCCGGAAGTCATGATCTTCTAAGATTAATTCATGACTTCATTCAAGTTATCGATTAGATCATTCATCGATCTTCCGATTAAGTTTAACGTTTGTGGGATATAGTTTCGATTAGACCTATATCATATTTCGATATGTGATTATCTATTACATCGGCTTTTTTCTATACAATCATTATCAATTTGGTCTCCTATAGCAAAGATAATGTACCAAATACATGTGTTTTTGGAACTTTCATCAAAACTATAAATTTCCCAACACCATATAAAAAGAGGTGAAATCTAGGGGGAGGGTGAATAGACTTCTAAAACTTTTTCGTCTTGGATCGGTGTTTGCAATTAAAGTGTATCGATTTAGACCGATGTTCAATCTTCTTGAGTGCTCGGGGGGCGATCGGTTTGATATCTGAATTTAATGAATGGTCGAAGGTTGTTTTTAGTGTGAAAAACCCGGAATTCAAGTTAGTTTTCTAATTTGACTAAGGTGTCAATCTGATCGGATAATTTTTAGTGGGTTTTAACTTAGAATATGATCTTTGTTTTAAAATTTGTGTGGCTTTTAAATCAATAAGAAAGCAAGTAAAGACACAAGACTTTTTATAGTGGAAACCCGCCCCCACGCCCACTCGAGAACCTTAAACTTTTTCGGGACTTATATTTTTAGGATGACCGAGATGTTTAAAAACTCTTACAAACTTTTGCGGGACTTATATCCTTTTTCGGGAAGATGTTTACCGAAGTTCCCATCAAGCTTAACTTACGGGACTTATATCCTTAAAAAGGATAAGCCAGAGATGTTTAATGAGAGACTCTACAAACTTAACCTAACTTGCGTTTGGGTAAAGAATGATTGAGGGTTTTTGAAATCTATCCCGATGCTTTAGGTAGCCAAAATGCTAGTGGATAGGATTTCTTGCTAAGAACTAATGGGATGAACACTCTAAGAATAATCTTCAAATGTAGTGTTCTTTGAATGGAGATTTTCTTTGTAGCTTTATCTTCTTTTTGCGGTGTCTCCGTGTTTGTTCTTGCTTTTATCTCTGTTGGTGCTTGTTAAAATCCTTTGTTGGTCCTCTTTTTTCAAAATGAAGATCGAACCCATTTTATAGACCTCGAAATCAAAGAGCCGTTGGAGAGCAATTTGAATTTTGGGCTATTATATTAGGTAAATGGATATGAAATAAATAAGGCATCATTAGTGCCATTTTTTTGTCAAAGAGATATCCCGCAAAACGTGTCGCTTTCTCCTTGGCATTTGATGAAAACGAATTTTGTCCGTTAGGCGATTGATATTCTTTTTGTAGAAGATTCGTCTTATGGTGTATCTTTTTATTGTCACGGTGTGGTGACTTGATCGGATAAAATCTACCTTGTTGATTCTTCGGATGCATATTGTCTTAGCTTCAATATGAGACTCTGCTTGAATGTAGGTCTTCGTATTTTGATCTTGGTGTCTCTCGAGCCTCGGTGTATTCGGATGATCGAAGTCTTGAGTTTATTCTTTGAGTGCGAAGTCTTGAGTTCATCGAGTCTTCGGTGTTTATCTGAGTCTTGAGGTTCATCGAGTCTTCGAGTTCATCTCGAGTCTTGATGTCTTCTTGTCTTCACTGCGACTTCTTGTCTTACGATTTGAGCTTAGTCTTACGATCATTGGGTCATCGATGCTTCGACACGACCTATACATATTGAGTTCCCCCTCAATATGTGACCTAAACTATCTATACATTTCAATTTGGTCATCTTAATCTAATTCTAAGTCAACATCGATTGGTCCTATTTCAACTTTGTTTTGGAACTTCCATCAAAACTAAGTTACATATTTCCCAACAATTTCCCCCTTTTTGATGGAACCAAAACACTTAACCATACTTAATCAGAAAACAGATACCATGCATGGAAATGTAGAAAATGCAAATGGTACATACTTCAGAAGACAATGAGATGTTGTCTTAGAATCTGTGAGATGAAGAATTTTATTCAGATAGGTGTGTGCATTGTAGAATACATGAAGAGCGTACCTATCATCTGATTCCAAGTTGTCTTCTTCGGTGTACTTGAACAAGTTCTTTGGGATGCCAAACATCTTGTACATCCTTTGCATTAGTTTGTCCAAGCTCTTCTTTTCTATGGATTCCTCCTTTTTCGGCAAGTCCATAGTAGATATTCTTGAATTTAACAGGATCTAGCTTGTTGTCTGGACGCAAAGGTGGAAGAAGTGGTTCAAGCTTCGGTATAAGTGACATGATCTTGCCTTTTCATTCATCGGTAGAAGATCGAATACTTTGTTTCTAACCGCCCCGAATTCATCATCATTTTCGATCGATCTTGATGAATTGGAATCTTCTCCGAGGATGTAGGCGTCACATAACCATTCTCCTCACGATTTGATCCCATTGCGGAAGCAAACTCTGAAGGATGCCTTTTGCGGAAGGGCATTCTTCTCCCAAGCAATCTCCTTTAAAACCGTTCTTCCTTTTCCTCCGGATGTAGCGATGTTGATCCCTTTGCCTCTTTATACGCTTCTTGATTCGGCCTCTCTTATTCTCTGTCTTGTTTGCTCTTGAACTTGTTGGGAGTTATCGCTTTGATGGAGAAAGCTGGCCTTTGTCTCGATCTTCGCATTTGCTTTCATCATCTTGCCTTTGCCTTTCTTCCTTCGAGATCTTTCGAGTTCATCTTGTTCATCTTCTTGACTAATTTCTTAGCGAGTTCAAGGCTCTTGGCACGATCATCGATTTCCATTCTTTTACGAGCGGATGAAAGAAGTCTTCAATTTCTCGAGATAATCTCGAAAAGAGCACTTTACCTTTCGTGATCTCTTTTCTTGTGTTGCTCCACAATTTCTTTCATTTCAAAGAGGAGATCGGTAGATGGAGTCAAAAGTCGAGAATCTGATGGTTTTTGGTAGAGATGAAAATTTTACCAAGCGTCTCGAGTCTTTTTTTCTTCTTTCTCTTTGTTCTCCTTTTCTTGAGTCATTTTTACGTATTCTCTTTTCCTTGGACTCTTTTTGAGACTCTTTTCCTTCCCCTTTTTGGTTGCATCAAAGAGGTTGGACAAAATTAATTCTTGAGTGAGATCTCTCTACGAGTTCCTCGACAACAAGAGGGTGATCTGAGCAGTGGCGGAAAGTGCTTTGTGTGAAAGCGCCCGAGAGCATTTTCGATCTCTGTCTTGCTAGATTCGTAGAAGTTAGAAAAAATGTTTCCAACCCATATCTAAGTGGTTGTTGGTCTTGTCAAGGATGCCCGGACACTTTCCAAAGGTTCGATTGAGCTTCTCCATGCAGGCGAGACTTAGTTGGAGTTTGAGCTTCTCAGCAAGAGGGTATACTAGTTGCATTACTTTAGCAAGGATAGCATTGTGCATCCCAACAATGTGACTTTGTTCCTTGTCAACTAGTTTCGCTTGCTCATCTTCAAATCGCTTCATCAGATCTGCCGTGAGTGCTGCGAATTTATCTTCAAATGCAGCCTGGATCCCATCCTGAATCTTCTGAGAGTGATGATCTAGGGTATCAAAGCTCATCGTAGCAGTCTGTTCAGATGTTGAAGCCTTGCCAAATTGGGTCTCATCTGCAACACTCATTCTTGGTTCATCGTCATTTCCCTCATGATCTGTAGGAGGTTGAACGGTTTCCTCCCTGTTATCAGCAATTCCGAACCTTTCGTGAATCAGCCATCGGATATCGTAAATCGATGCCAATTCAACAACACTTTCAATCAAAGATTGTGTAGACATTTCAACTCCAAGTCTACAAAGAAATCGATCGAGTTGTCATTAGAATCGAAGTTCTTCAATGCTCTTTAGTCGATATCCCTCGAACACTATCTCCTCTATACATTCTTTGGATGCGGGATGTTGATCAATTAGGGGCATAGATCCGGCCAGATACTCTTTGATCTGTTGCTTCATTATCCTTATGATGGGGCTCTGGAGCGGTTTTATTACGGTGTTGAAAGGATTATGAGAGATGGACACACGTTAAATTCCGGATCTCTCGGGTTCTTTGGATCGGGGTTGGGATGTTTGTAGTTCAGTTCGTTTCGGCGTGTTGAGGGTGTTGATTTCTGAACCGGTTCATTGATTGGTGGTGTGGGAGATTTTTTGTTACGAGAGGTGAGGGTGAGGGGGTGAGAAGGTTTTGTGGGGAGAGGGTGGAGGTGATGATTTTTTGAGGAGAGGGTGATGGTGTTTTGGAAGTGAGCATTGGCGATCTTGCTCTCTAGAAGATCTTGGTTAGAGGAAAGAATCGGTTGGTGATTCTTCCTCAGATTGCACCACTACGTCGCCCCTTCGGCCAATTTCTCTCCTTCTTTGTGATCATTTGTTCTTCCTTGCTTCTCCGATAGGTGGCTCGGATCTTCGCTATCTCCTCTTCTCGATTCTTCTTGCATCGGATCCTCCGATTCGCTAATTGTTTTTAACTTGGGGCGATCTTGAGAGGAGATGAGACTCTCTTCCGACGTTTCATTGAGCATCTGGTTTCTTGGCAGATCCTTCCTCTTCATCCTCTTCTCTGGAATGACCTTTTCGCACTTGACGCGATGCACGATTGCCTTATCTTTTCCTTTCTTTTCTCCCTTGGGTTTGGGCACATAAGTCGGATCCTCATCGGCTTGTCGGTAGGGACTCATCCTTGAGATGGCCTTGTGCTTTGCTTGGTAAACCTTCGCTCCATTCTCGTTCCATTCATAATTGCAGTGGCGGCTTATCGTGAGAATGATAGAGATTTTGTGTATGAATGAGCATTTGAAGATAAGCACACTTCATTGCTCGGGGTCACTCGAACTTCCCGGAGTCTTTTTCATCTGGTTTTGACCATACCCAACCGGTCGATGTCCGAAGCCTTCTTGATTATTGCGGCCATGACACTTATTGACCGCATCAAGGTCGTAAGTTGAGCACATGATCACCTTCCGAATAATTTCAAGAAGAATCATTCTTCTTGATAGGAGGCTTTGGCGTTTGTCGTGTTCTCCTTGTTTTTTGGTCCAAGATCCGGTCAAGAAACTCATTTTCTCCTACGGTAGTCGTGTAGGTCTCTAGATTGATGCTTCCTCGAGTTCGAATATCCTCGTAGAATCGTCATTCATCTCGAACTTCCATTCCGTCAGCGGAAGGTTAAGATCATTGTCTTCATCCTCTGCAGATTGTAAAAAAACTCGAGGGCTTCATTGTTCCATGAGTAGAGCAATATCGTTCTTTCTCAACATGAATTTCTTCGATTAGGAAGGTGATGTAATCCGGCGTGCTTTTCATCAATGATGTCTTTCTTCATCGATGCAAAGTTGCAGTACTTCTTCCCTTGGCCTGGTCTTGAAACAAGGTGTGCCATTTATGTACGATATACAAATTGATGTTTAGTTTGAGTAAGATAATTCAATAAATTCAGTCAAACTAGCAATTTCATCATCAATTTTGCAAGTAAGCGTTTAGATCATATACGAATTACAGAAATACAACTTGTAAACCTAGGTACCAAATTGAGATCATATAATTAAAAGAAATTACCAGTAATTGATTCGAAAGATTTTGAAATCGGAAGTGTAGAATCAAATAATTTCGAAGGTAATTCTCAGAGGGTTTTAAACGAATGATCATTTAAGAATTTTTGAGAAGACGAAGTAGTGGAAAGTGGTTTTCTGAGAAAAATTTGGATTTTGTAGAATACGAGGGAAAACCTTTTTTGCAAAACTTTCCAAAGTACTCAAGTATCCAAGTTTTAAAATCAGTGGCTGAGATTAGTCGGCCAAAAAGTATTTTGATCGCACGGTTGAGAAAAGTAGTCTTCTCGTTTTCCGGACTCGAAAAATCGCAATAAAACGTTTTGAAAACATTTTCCCAAGTCCGCATTAAAAGCTTTGCAGAGCATGCGTCATGAACAGTGTAAAATAAATCAACTAAAATAAATAACGCATATAAGGTATTCAGAAAGAGATAAAAAGAGAGCGTATCTGACTGATTGATATTGTAATCAATCAGTTACCACGGTGATCTGATCTGGTACTTTGTTGACTTATCTGATGGTTGCCTTATGCATTTCCCAACAATATCTCACTTATCTGATCAGATTCTTGCTTCAAACACTTCGCCACTTATCTGATCCTCTTTTCTGATACTCTATATCCTTCAGTCTTCTTCTAAACATTCTTCTAAACAACCCGCATTTACTGAAGTCAACTCCCGCCAAAACTTTTACTTCGGGGAGTCCAAAAGTCGCCTCGATTCCCAAATCGGCGCGATTTGACATACGTAATAATGGCTTAGATACGCTGTGATTTAATCACACCGTTAACTCATCCAACCATTAGCCGCTGTTGTCGATGCAAATTTCTCTTAAGATTTTCTGAGAAGATAAAATTTACATTTATACCCCTAATTTCCTTCTATAAATTAGCCTGAGGTGTTAGGCAAACAACACAATCATAAACCATTTCATCTTCTTTAGCATATCCTTCATGCTTTTCCGATGAGTTCCTTATTTCCGGTGAAACTTCCGGTGGGAACCTTTAGCCCTTTTCCAATGAAATATCAGATCAACCCCTGTGTGTCCTTCACACTTCTTTTTCGATCATCTAAGATTTCACATACGATCAATGCTAACCTTCTTTACCACCGTGGAGGTGGATCTACTAAGGAAAACCCACTTCTCCTAACCGTATGCACCTTGTGTAATATCGGAATTAGCTTCAACAGACTTAGTCTGAAACAAAACATGAGTTTGGTATACTGAAATAGTGTATCAAACTCAATATTTGTAATGAGACACTCATGGCCATATGGTCTTTGTGACCAAACCTTGGAGCGTGTCCCATTTAACAATTTGGAGAGTCCATTGATTTTTAGGTCTAAGGGCTCCCTGGCTTAAAAGATCCTTCAAGGCTCGCTCTCGCTCCTCACTCCAAGATTCTAAACTTTCGGGATTCTCGAGCTTCTTTTTGCCCCCAGGAGAGTCCGAGAGCATCGGCTCATAAAATCTCTCTCTCCCTTTGGGAGGGTTGTCTTAGGGTCGATGACCTCGGGTCTTCTTTCTTGTAATACCACTTGAAGATACCGTAGCATTTATAGCTTATGATATCACTTGTAACTTGTAAATACGGGTCTTTATTAATGAAAAAAATCTATTAATCCATTCTTTGTTGTTTCTTCCGACTTAAGTAGCTTTAATCTTGATTTACTTGTTATTCCTTTAATCAACTTATAAAGTAATCTTCAATCGACCGGTTCCTTGTCGATATGTCTTGAATCGATCGCCTTTGTCCGAACTTGGATCGGTTGCTTATATCGACTTTTCGATTCTGCTCCTTATCCCCGAACTTCGATCGGCTCCTCGTCAAATCGGTCATCCGATCGGTTGAGATTCCTAACTCAACCGATTCCCACTTAACTTGGTTAGTCTTTTAACCCGGAGATCATTCCTTCAACCATATCTGGTGCATTTTCTCCAAGAGAAGTCCTGCTCGTTGCATAACTCTCTAAATCGATCTCTAAGCGGCTTGGTTAAGATACCCCGCTTTGTAAGATGGATCTTTTCCATCCCGATATTCTTCTTTTCAACATGATCTCGATAAAATGGTGTCCGACATCCACATGCTTGCATCTTGTATGTAGAACGAGATTACGATGATTGCATCCATAAACGTTCTTAACGATGTTGTAATCCCTCAATTTGGCGACTTAGCGGGAAGGATTTGGGAACAATGACTTCGCGACCATATATTCATAGTAGATGTCACAATTGATGTCCTTCTTGAAAACCATGACTTTTATTTCCCGGCCCGACATGAACACGAGGTTGACTTTCCGATTCGCAACCTCCGTGAATCAAATCAGTTACCCCACTAAGCTCTAGATTGTCATCGATGGGTAAAATAAACCAATTTTCGGATACTTGAGAATCATCTGCTTCTTGTTCTTTGCATTGATTTACTTGAAAACGCACATACACCTCGCAAACGTAATGTACGGTCTGGCGATAATCGGTATAGTAGTGATCCAATTAGAGCTCTATACTCCTTCCGATTCATTTTTTCGACCAACTTGATTCTTGAACCGGTCATCATGGGAATTTCGCTTCTTGCAATGTTGAACTCGAACTTTGCGGAAGATTCCTTGTATGGCGAGATGAATATCCCTTCGTACTCGCTTGACTTGTAAACCCATAAAGTAATTCATTTGACCCATCATGGACATCTCAAACTTCCCTTGCATCAAAATTTCTCTGAACTTCTTGTTGGGAGATCTCAAGATGATGTCTTCCACGAGATCTGAACCATCGAATATCTTCTCCATCTTCTATTCTCGAATAAGGTTTTGTCCACTATTCCTTTAGTGAACCCCATGCTGTCAAGAATCGAGAGAGTGTATCATACCAAGCTCGAGGAGCTTGTTTGATCCGTAAAGAGCTTTCCTTAAAGCTGTACACTTGGTTGCCTTTTTCAAAGCACGGAGGTTGTTCGACATAAACTTCCTCTTGCTAGTACCCCGTTTAAGAATGCACTCTTTACATCCATCGATACGATGAACCCTCGTGGGAAGCATATCCAGTCGAATAGCTTCTAGGCGGCGGGGTCGGTGCAAAGGTCTCATCATAATCAATTCCTTTCGATTGTGAATACCCCTTAGCAACAAGTCTTGCCTTATTCCGGTTATGACATTTTTCTCATCTCTCTTGTTCTTGAATACCCACTTCGTGCCAATTACGTCTTGATGAGTTGGTCTGTCCACCAATTCCCAAACTTGATTCCTCTCAAACTGTTCCAGCTCCTCCTGCATGGCTAGAATCCAGCTTACGTCTTGTAGAGCTTCCTCTAATGTAGTTGGTTCCTTCAAAGACAGATAACAACAGACATGACACTTTCACTGTCGATGTCTAGTTTGACTCTATCGAGATGGGTCTCCGATAATCGATCGGTTGGATGGTGGTAATCCAGTCATACATTACGATGTGCGTCTGTTTGAAGAACATCATCCGTATCTGATAGTTCATTACTAGCGATTGGGAGTGGTGCAGAATTATGATCCACTTGATAAGAACATGTCTCAGCTGATGTTGGACTCATCATGTGCTGATGTCTGTTCGTAGGAACTTCAGGAGTTCCCCGAACGGATGGATTGATGTCTCGTAGAATGGACTTCTTCGCGACAATTGTGCGTACCTTAGGGTCTGATTGACCTGTTGAATCAGCAAGATCAAGTTCTGGGATGTACACTTTTATGTGTTCAACTTCTTTCTCCTTGATGCTTAGCTGATCCATTTTCTGCGTGTCAGGTATCGATTGATCTGGTACGGCTTGTTCTGAGGCAGCTTTCTCTTGTTCAAAAGATGTTTCATCAAAGACCACATGCGGTGTTTCTTCCACAACTAGGGTTCGTTTGTTGTAAACCCTGAAGGCTTTGCTGGATGAGGAATATCCTAAGAATATACCTTCATCTGACTTGGCCTCAAAAGTCTTCAACTGACTTTTCCCATTGTTGTGAATAAAACACTTGCACCCAAAAACATGGAAGTATGAAACACAAGGTTTTATGTCCTTCCACAGTTCATAAGGTGTTTTGAAGTGAGTCTTAGTCAGAGAACATCTGTTCTGGGTATGGCATGCTGTGTTGATTGCTTCTGCCCAGAAACGGCTTGGTGTAGCATGTTCAGCTAACATAGTGCGAGTAACTTCCTTGAGAGTTCTGTTTCTCCGTTCTGCTACTCCATTTTGTTGTGGTGTTCTTGCAGCTGACGTTTCATGTCAGATACCAACTTCGGTGCAAAAAAATCAAGAATAAAGGAATTCAGAACTCGTACCTTTATCTCGATCCGATTTTTACTATGCTGACACCCTTCTCGTTTTGTAGCTTCTTGAGCAGCTCGGGTATCTTAATCGTTGTCTCGTTCTTCTTGTATAAGAATACAACCCAAGTAAACTTGGAATAATCATCCATGATTACAAGAGTATATTTGCGTCCATTGAGACTGCCTGGTGTAACTGGTCCGAATAGATCCATATGGAGCGATTCAATACTCTCTTGAGTCTTTGGTCTGGTATTCCCTTGAATGAGGTTTTAACTTGTTTTCCCTTCTGACATGCGGCACATGTCTGATCTTTGGAGAATATCTCATTCGGAAGTCCCTCAACCAAAGACATCCTAGCGATCTTGTTGAGAGTTTTGAAATTCAGATGACTCATTCTTTTATGCCAGAGCCAACTGCTACTTTTAGAACTCTTAACAATTAAGCATGTATTCTTAGGGCAACTGTTCCAATCTGCTGTGTAGATTGTGCATTTCCTTGAACCAGTTAGCAAGATTTGTTGAGTGGCTCGATTCCTTATCGTACACTTGTCGCTCGAGAACTCAACGTTGAATCCGTTGTCGCAGAATTGTGATACAAATAGTAGATTGTGCTTCAATCCTTCGACATACGAGACTCCAGTTACTTGTACATCATCATTCTCTAAGGTTTCAAATCCCTTTGTAAAACCAAAGTTATCATCACCGAAGAGTACACGTGGGCCTTCTTGTTCTTTGTAAGAGCTAAGGAGATTTTTGCTTCCAGTCATGTGCCTTGAGCATCCACTATCGATGTACCAGATAGTTGCTTGTGCACCTCCTTTGTTGGCTAGTCTCACGCGAACCTGCAATCAAATCAGGCTTTAGGTACCCCTTTGGAATTGGGTCCTAGGGGCTAAGTGGTGGATTTAGGGATCCACACAAACATAACACTTCTATGAAAATCTGATAGATTAGAAGGTCTGATTTGTCTCCCATACATATCAACATAATCATACATATCTTTATATGCTTTATGATTAGTATGATTATTCGTGTGAGCCTTGGTTGACTTAGAAGACTTGAGATTATTCTTTATATTTTGTCTTCTTTTAATCCAGTGTGGCACAGGTGCAGTAGCCCTAGATCTCTGATTATAAGGGTAGGTACGACTGCTACCATCAAAAGATTCATATCTTTTTGGCATAGGTGGTCTTTGCAGTTTACCTATAGCTTGCTTATTAGGCAGCTGACCTTGATTGGGCCTCAGATTAGATTTCCTTCTTCTGAGTTGTCTCTTCTCGATACCTAATCTGCCGATCGAGTTGAGGTTTCTTGTAAGAACCGGGTTCTTCGGTTGATTCCTCGGTGATGCTTTATCGATTGGGGTTCATTTTGTTCCCTTTTCGATTAGGCACTGTCTTACTTGCTTTCGTGAGGTCTTTTTTCCCTTATCAGATACAATTTTAGTTTTTAGTGTATCTTTGTCAGAGACTCGTTTGATTACACCCTTCTGAAGTGAATCAAACGGGGCTTTTGAGGATATAGAAGGGTTCTCATACCCAATTCCCTTCTTGTTAGTCGGCGTTCGAAAATAGGTGTTCATTTCTTGAACGGTTTTAGATGACTTCGTGAAAACCTCTATTTTCTTGCGCAAACTATCCTCAGTAGTTTTTAGACTCTCATGTAGTCGGAATAGCTCATCAAATTTAGCTTGAAGGATTTTGATATTATCGAACTTCTGTTTGTTGATTTGCTAGGCGATCTTTGATCTACTTCTCGATCGTAAGATTTAACTTTTCGAATGTTAAGTTCCTCGCGATTTACCTCTGGCGGTTTGGTGATTTTTAGTTCAAGTAGCTTTCTCGAGAGGCGTTCTCTTTAACAAAGTCGATTATTTCGATCCTTAGCTTGTCATTTTTCGGCTTCCACTATTGTATAAGTGTCTCTTGCATCGAGAGATCATCAAACAATTGCTCGAGTAGAGCTGCAAGTCAATCTCTCCGGCCAGTGTGTGCTAATAATAGCAGTGTGGAAATATGAAAAAGCGAAGGTTTGGAGGTTACCTCGGATTGGTCATCCTTGGCCATCGAGGCGGAACTTCATCGTCATCGATGAGAATATCGAGATCTTCTTGCTTGTGGAAGTCAAACCTTTGCTTATCGAATGAAGTCTTCTCTGGAAAAGTAGCGAGCCTCGGAAGGCGGATGGAATCATCAATTCGGATGTGTCACTACCGGGGCTTTCCTATCTCTCGGCGTTGCTCTCTTTTGTTCCGTTTTTCTTCTCTTTTTCTCCGGGAGTCGGTCAGGCGGTCGGTGCTATAGTGACACTGGTTTTCATGATTGAAGCATGATCCTCGATCTCACGGAACTTCCTCTGCCGGGTGTGAGTCACTTAAATGCAGTAGGATCTGTCGGGTGACTTTTCTTTTCGATAATAATCCGAGCTCCTTACAGCCGGATCTGTTGTCTCTTCTCTCATCTGTCGGGATCATCACTTTTCTTTTCTTCTCTGTGATCTCTTGATCATCAGTGCAGTTCTTTTCTCGATCGATCGGTTGGCCTCCTGTTTCTTTGATAGTCACTGTAGAATCTCCGATACTTACCAAGATGAGTATTTGTTCTTTCAAGTTTCCTGGTTAGCAGAAAGCGTCTGCTTACCTTGACTTATTATGTTTCCAACGAGGTTGATGGCCTTCGATCCGCTCTTTGGTTGCTTTAAACGCGAATCGATTTAGGCGTTGAGGCTTCAAAGAAAGCGTCTCATCTTCATCTGCTTGTCCTCTTTTGATTAAATTGAACTCGTGAGCTTTAAGGCTTAGGAACAAGCTACTCGGCTTCATCTTTGAAATGTCTTGGCAATCCTTGATTATCGTAACTTTCATGTCCCATTTCTTGGTGAGAGATCTTAAGATCTTGTAGTTGATATCTTTGTCGACATCTCTACCAAGTTCTCGTAGCTTATTTCTCGACATGGTGATCCTCCCATCGAGCTCGTTGATTGATTTCGTTGGGCAACATCTTTAACTTTTCGAACTTCACCGATTCGAATTTTGTAGGTGGTTTGTCTTTGATCGATCATTTCTTTTCGTGATATCTCGCAAAGAGTATCCCACATGGCTTTTCGCGGATTTGAGATATTTTATCTTCTCTTTGGTGACTTTATCCATCGTCTTCATGATTATATGCCTGGCGATTGTATCTAGAGTATACAACTTTCTTTCCTCTGCATCCATCAAGGCTGGGCTCTTTCGCACAAGACTTCCCGTGGCAAAATCTGGATCTCCTCCAACTGCTGGGTTGTCGTGATATATGATGATGGGTCCTAGTTCGATGACTTCCATCATTCTGCCGCTTATCGATCCTAGATGGTTGCATATATATATAGCCCAATCTGCATACTCATCAATTGAAAACTTAGGCAAATCATGATACATACCAGAGGTATTATCCATGCTGAGTGATTTTGAAAACGAATGAGTTTTTTGAAAATGGTTTTTCAAGATCTGTTCAAATGACCACAAAGATTCTTCCTCAAGAATCGATGATACTCAAAGACAGTGGTCTGTAGAACCACTGCTCTGATACCACTTGTAGGTCCCGAACGGGTTTTGTGAGGGTGGAAGTCTAGAGGGGATGGGTGAATAGACTTCTAAAACTTTTCGTGCGGATCAGGTGTGAACTGCAGATTACCCGATCAGAGTGATAGTGTATCAATTTAGACTGATGTTCAATCTTACTGAGTGCCTGAGGGCAGATCAGTTTGATATCTGTCAGTTTAACTGAATGGTGCGGAAGTTTGTTTTTACCCGTGTGAAAAACCAGTTTTACCAATCTGATTCTGAAGTCAGTTTTCAACCAGTTGACTAAAGTGTCAATCTGATAAGATCAGTTGCTTGGTGCAGACTGAGCTTAACTTAGATTATGTATGCTGTTTTAAACTCAGTTGTGTGGCTTGTGTAAAGCAATAAGAAAGCAAGTAAAAGCACACAAGACTTTTTATAGTGGTTCGCATTTAAACCCGCCCCACGTCCACTCTTCCCTTAACACAGGGGAACCTTAACCTACTTTAACCTGCGGGACTTATATCCTTTTCAGGATGGCCGAGATGTTTACCGAGTTCCCACTCTTACAAACTTAACCTGCGGGACTTATATCCTTTTCGGGATGGGGACTTATATCGAGTTCCCAAAAAGGATACGGGACTTATGTTTTAAAAAGGAATGAGTTTAATGAGTTCGCACTCTACAAATTTAACCTAACTTGCGTTTGGGTAAAGAATGATTGAGGGTTCCAACTGGAAATATATCCTGATGCTTTAGGTAGCCAAAATGCTAGTGGATAGGATTTCTTGCTAAGAACTAATGGGATGAACACTCTAAGAATAATCTTCAAATGTAGTGTTCTTTGAACGAAGATTTTGTTGTAGCTTTAGCTTCTTTTGCGGTGTCTCCGTGTTTGTTCTTGCTTTTATCTCTGTTGGTGCTTGTTAATCACGGTTGGTCCTTTTTAATCACTGTTGGTCCTCTTTCTTCAAAATGAAGATCAATCCCATTTTATAGACCTCGAAATCAAAGAGCCGTTAGAGAGCAATTTGAATTTCGGGCTATATTAGGTAGGCTGTAGGATATGATTGTGACGTGCTTCGATTATCGGCGTGGTCGTAGGCATCATTAGCGCCATTTTTGTCCGCAGCGTCGTATCCCGCAATGTCAGCTCTTTTTGTGCACGTGGCGCTTTCTCCTTGGCCATGTATGACACTTACGAATTTTATCCGTTAGGCGATTGATATTCTTTTTGTAGAAGATTCGTCTTATGCGGGTGTATCTTTTTATTGTCACGGTGTGGTGACTTGATCGGATAACCGATCGATCTACCTTGTTGAGTCTTCGGATGCATATTGTCTTAGCTTCAATATGCGGACTCTGTTTGAATGTAGGTCTTGTGTCTTTTGATCTTGGTGTCTCGAGCCTCGGTGTATTCGGTCATCTTTGAGTCTTGAGTTTATTCTTGAGTCTTGAGTTTTATCGAGTCTTGAGTTCATCCGAGTCTTGGTGTTTATCCGAGTCTTGAGTTCATCCGAGTTTTGATGTCTTCTTGTCTTCTTCACCGATCTTCCGACTTCTTGTCTTTTGATTTGAGCTTAGTCTTCTGATCATCTGCCCTTATCTGGGTCATCTGATGCTTCGACCTGACCTATACATATTGAGTTCCCCCTCAATATGTGACCTATCTTTTACTTCAGCTATCTATACATTTCAGCTGGTCATCTTAATCTGATTCTAAGTCATCATCAACCTACTGTGTCTAATTGGTCTGTTATAACCTCGCTTTTGGAACTTCCATCAAAACTAAGTTACATATTTCCCAACAATTTTAATTCAATAAAATTACCCTATGAAAGCATGTATTTAAACGCCATGTAATATGTCATAAAATACATAAACTTTAATTCTACATATTAATTAAATATCAGAGAAAATGTTTATTTTTTTAATTTTTAGCAACTAATTACTCCTAAATGATGGTCATGGAGATAAAATTTTATGCGGTAAATTTGTCTTAATACTTTCTTTATATCAATTTAGGAGAAGTACACAAATTTTTATCTTTTTATTAAATAAATATATGTGAACTAAATTTAATTTTTTGAAGACGAACAGTTGGCATAAAAAAATTATTATAGACATCTGAATTCATTGATAATATCATAATATAAGAAATTGAGGGCAACTGAATATTTTTCTCACGCACAAGAATAGTGTTGAATCGAAACATATAATTTAAAAATAGATTTTCAAATACTCCATATTAATAATCTATATTTAAAAATATAAATTTCAAATTAATATCCAATTTGATCAAATCCTTCGACAAAAATATAATTTTATAAAATATAAAAAATAATTTTTAGTAAAAATAATAAATTATTTATTAAAGAATTTAGGATGTCGTGCCAATCAGGCCGCCCACCAGCCCACGGGCCACATTGACCTGAGCCCATTAGGCTCATGTGGCCACATGGGTCGGGCCAAATTAAATTTGGGCCTATAATTTTACAGTCCAATTCATACTTACCTTAGAGTTGGTTGGGCCGGTCCATCGAGTTGGGCTCATGCCGGCTCTAACCGTGGCCTTATAGTAACTCTACTATCTTCAAATGTCGCCTTCGAAGCACACACTTATTTTTGTCTTACATAGGAAAAACGTTATTGCGGAATGAATTGAAACTCAAATGAATTACCAGGACTACGAATTTCGGAGGAATAGTATCACGAATTTCGGAGGAATAGGACTACGAATTCAACGGTTTATATTGCAATATATATTATCGAAAATTGTTCAATTTTTAATTTTCTAACCTAATAAAACACTTAGAGCAGTATATGCTATGATTTTTATATTTAATATTAATGCATTTCCTTCTAGCACGACCTTCAATGTTTAGTGATATAAATCGCACACCAGATTAGCCGCTTAATTCAAGGATACATTTATTATTTAAGTCGTCTCTTTATTTAGTGATATAATATGTACAATAATTTAGTGATATAATCTGCAATCTTTACTTTTTCTCGTTCGCGGTCGCTCGGGCTCCGTGTTTTAAGCTCGTCAACTGTCTCACTTTTTGTAATTTTGCTGATGATCTTGAATTATCTCTCCATGCATTTTTTTCTCAATTTGTTTATTTGATTGTGATATTTACAGTATATATATTTATATTCATTTGTTGTTTCCATCGAATTTGAGATTAAAGTTCTGACGTGTTTAGATTTTTCTGTGCATATTTTATATTTCATCTAGATTCTATTGCGTTGGCTTTCTTCCCAATTTTGCGTAACAGTGTTTCAAGGTATTTTTATAATTTCCAGTGACAGTCGTCAAATCTTTTGGAAGCATTAGCGTGGTTATTCTATTTATTTGGGTTAATTTTGCTTGGGCCGCTATTTTAATAGATCTTAGTTTTTTCAGGTCACTTGAAAAATTGTATAACAATTTAGTAATGTGAAACTAATAATTGTAATTTTGTCGTATTTGTTTTGTCATAGAATATCTTGGAGTTTAATGCGTTATTTTGGAATACGTATATATGAATTTTTTGTTTGGACGAACGAGTAAGGAAGATAAATTATTTACACGTTTTGCAATGTATTTTTTTTACCATTTTAATAGCACTCTGATTATTGTGTCTCATATTTTTTTCTTCTAATTAATTTGTAGGCATATGTTGCTGAGTGGATTGTAAATTTTCAAGCTAAATAAGCTAGTTGACCTCTCAATTAATATCTTATAGATTAAATATGTTTAATAGCACATCCATTTCAATTAAGATGATTTATTTGTATAACAATTAAGTTTTCTTTTATTATTAATTATCGTAGAATTATGTAAAAGATGTTCACGGATTTCTTAATTATTATTTAATATATAATTTGTGTAATATAATACATAAATAATATATTCAACACATTGAAATAATATTTTAATAATATTAACACAACAATTGTTGAACCAACATGATATACAATTGCATATACATTATATTTAAGAATACATTTAGTTTATAAATTAGAATAAAAAATGTAAATATATTGCACATATACAATATTAAAAAATGGTACAAACTGCTTTTTTTTTTCCTTTAACTTTCACTATTTTGATTTTAGTACGCTAACTTTTTTCAATTTTAGAAATAACCCTAAGTTTACCAAATTCAATCGTTTTATCATCGAACTAGCTTAAATAGATTTAACAAATTCAATTTTTCGCCCTTAATTTAAATTGGATAAAAGGACAAAAAAAATTGAATTTTGCCCTTAATTTTCATCCCTATATTTAATTTTCACTTATATTTTTATTTGTTTTGTTGGATTCAATATGATGTGGCAATAATTGCATTATCTTATAAATTGAGATTGATATACAGGATTATAATACTCATAAAATAATTTTTTAAACTTTTTGACCCTTTTTTTTATTACCCAAAGAAAATCATTTATGTACAAAATTTCAGTCAAATGCAAGTTCTTTGTGACAAGGTATCTACTTGAGACTTTTAAAAAGATCTCAATCAAATTTTAGGTACTCAATGCTAATTACTTTGGTTCTCTCATGAAAAATGTTCATATTGTTTACCTTATTGAGTTTTCACATAAAGATATTTTAAAAAATCTAAAATTGAAAGTTTTCGGATCAATCAGGGTGGTGGATATGAACAATACAAAATAAAAATTAAAAATCATATAGTTATTTATATTTTAATTATGCCTCTAAGATAAACATGAGACTTCTACGTCTTGCAATTCATGACACTTGATTTTAGCTCTTATTGTTGAACAACCAAATATCTTAGAAGCTTCGACGAATCTATTTACAAGCTTTTTTAAAAGACAACGTCGCAACTTGAGGTTTTTACTGGACGATAAAATGATTTAAATTGTGTCAAATTTGAGAATCGATACAATTAATTTCATATTTGTACGTTTTTTTCTATTTTTTGTAATCATGCATGTGTCTATTTTCCAATTTAAGTACATTAATTGATGTTTTATTTTATTTTTTATATTTTGTGGTTTATTTCCCGTATGAATAGGGAGATTTTAGTCCTTTAGACACTAAGAAATATGTAAGTGGCATTTGGATGGTGTTGCCTATAAAAAAGAGAGGCAATTGGACGATTTGATCTCCAAAATGGATGTTGATTGGTGAGTCCGTAAGAGAAATCAACCCTCTACTAATTTTCAATTTGAAAGTATAATGAAGTATCATTTCGATTTTTCAAAATTGACGCTCTTTTTTGTACAGTTAAGCTTATCAGTATATGCAATTTTTTCGGTATACCTATCATCCTTCATAACTTAGTAATTAGTAAGTTTTACAATAAAATGTTCCAATTATCACAATAACCACTAAATGGTTTTGATTTACAAGACTTTTTATCTTTCAAATCTCTGAAGATGATGTCCTTTTTTTTAACAATGTTTGCTCAATATTTTCTAATGAAAATTAGTCGATGAATAAATTGTAATATTCATAATTAATTGTGTTTTTAATATTAATATTGTTTGATAGTATCAAATTATATTTCATCTGCGTGGCTATAAAGAAAATAATTACACAAGAGAATCAAGATCTCGATCAATTTAAGATGTATGATGCTACATTATATTTTCTTGAATTTTATGGAAAATATATTCTAAATAATTTTATCTTTAAATGGTGCCCTATTAAGATGTGACTTTATTTTTTCTCAAATTGACTGTCAAATGCAATTACCTATTTAAGAAAATTTAGAATCAAAATAGAGAATCCTCACAGTGAGCTTGAAGAATCAACGTGTGAACATTTTTTTAAAAAAATGGTAGTAGTGCTGGTGAAGTTATCCTTATTAACGAAAGAATTAGTTCAAGGATCCTTACTTTTTCAAATAAAATGTCACCATTGGTAACTTTTCTACTTTTTGTACAATGCTGAGAGGTTCATTTATTTTATTTTTCATGAAAATAATAGTGAAATGAACATTTATAACCTGATAAGCATTAAAGCATGGGAAAAGTGGAACGTTTAATTTGTGGGTATGACCAAATTAAAAAATTGGATTATCCATCAGCTCTTTTCAATTGCAGATCCATTATAGATTTCAGTTTCACATTTCTCAAGTTCTTCTTTATGAATGATTTCAATTGTTTCATTTCTATTTATGAATTATGTATATTTTATTTTATTTTGAAGGTTAGATCAGTGTACTAAATAGATGACTTTTTCCCTCCTAATATCAACTTTGTTATGCATTTATATCCATTTTTGTTGCATTCATCATAAAAGGTGATATCCGCTTAAATTTGTTCAATCAGATTTTTTTTTTCTAATTTTAAAAAATATTAGATTGTGAGGCTATGACTTCAAAATTATCAACATTCATTTTACCGTTCTGTTTTCCCCTAAAATGTTTTCTCTCTGCCTTTGTTTTAAGCTATGACTTTTTTTTTAACTGATTTTTAGTTTCTATCTTCGACAAAGTCTCTTCTTCTTCTGCCTACCAATGAGTGTTTATATAAGTTGGATTTATTTTGCAGGTCGGTGTTGCAAGTCAACAAACAGGTAAAAAAATATTCCAATTCATATAGTTCTCATGAATTCTCGAGGTGTTAAGTTTTGTTTTGAAGTTTAATCTGTGTAATTTGTAATGCGTTTATCTAATGGCGGGTTCTTCACGAATATTTCACTTTGTGATATGTTGAATTTTTTAAATTATTGAATTGAATTGCTATGAAGAATCTAAGTTATGTAATTTAACATGTGAATATTTTTTAAGATTGCAGTGTCTCATTTCTTTCTTCCAAACCTATGTGCTACAAGATGAGTGAACCTTCTTACTATCAATTTTTTTTTTGCCTTGAATGTAAGACTGTATATTTCATTTCACGATCTCCTTTAATTCATGCCTAGAATGTAGTGAAAAATTCCTCGTGATTTTCTTAAATTTATGCTAAATTTACTTTAATTTTTTACTTATTTGTTTCCATTTCCATTTCGATAAATCTGTGATAATATGTCTGCGATGTCCCGTTGAACCATTGAATAGTTTTTTACTATCATAGAGTAACTCTCTATGTAAGATTTAACTATGGTCGATTAAATTGGTTTAGAACATTAACTTTAGCACAAAATTTTCCACTTTTAATCTGCCAATTCTTTTAAAATAGCATTTCACATTGAATTTATGCCTGCAAAGTTATCTTATTAATTATGTAGGTTCTAGAGGCAAGTAGAGTAGACAATAAGATAACATGTACATATATTTTATTTGCGCTATTCACGTTGACAATTTGGCATGTATTGACTATGAGGACAAGAATATCTACACGTCATATAATTGGAGCCATTTATTTCAACTCATTTTGCTTTCAACTCTTTATGGATTCTCAAATTTGAAAGAGTTTGTTCTGTTTATTTAATTTTCTTTATAATTTTGTATATGAGATGAATACTAAATTTTATTTTTGTAATGTGAAGTGTCTTGATCGAGACAATTGCACTGAAATATTGTGACTCAATTTGTTACCTTTTTATATTACAAAATTTAGATAATTTTTTTTTAAATTGTTCCGTAATAGAGCAGGTAAGCTATGTGGATGTAATATATATATATATATATATATATATATATATATATAAAAGTTAATGAGGAAGTCTTTTGTGACACAGTTTATACATGAGATAAAGTTCCACTTTAACATTTGAATCGTGCTTCCCTTTAAAATATGATTGGACTGGGTTCCATAAGTTCATGGATCATATAATATAGTAAATTAATACACCATAATATATATATATATAATGTATATTTGTAGTATATGCTTAATGATTTTTTTTTTGTTTTTGTTTTTTGCACCACATACATGTTAAACTATGGGAGAGAGATTTTTAACATCGTTATGTATTTTTTATTAATCATAATTCATTTAATTTACTAACTAATATGATCTGTTTAGTATACATAGTTATGTAATTATTAAAATATAGATATTATGTATACTTCAATATAATATTGTGATGAAATGGCATAGGATATTCATATCACAAAAAGTTATTAATTTAAATTATTGAGTTGATCAATTTATATTATATTCTATATACATTATCAATATTATTAAATGTTGAATAATATTATTCTAATCTAATATATATATATATATATATATATATATATATATATGTATGTATATAATCGTGATAAATGTTATTTTAATAAATTTAATCAATCTGCTAAAGTATAGTAACAAAACTAACTATCCATTAAAATAAATCGTTAATTGATGTTATTCAAATATAAAATTTATATTATATAACTTTAAATTTTATTTAAGAAATTTTAATGACAATAAATTGGTGGATCATCTAAAAATATTGTAGATCAAGTTAATATTCTCATTATACAAGTTTTAATTATATTTATTTTAATTTAAAATATATTCATAATACATTTAGAAATGACACATATCAATAATAATAAAAAAATTACTCCCTCGGTCCCAATATTTTGTTCACATTGACGTGACATACATATTAAGAAGATGGAATAATGAGTAGGGTTTTGAGGGATAATTTTATAAACCTTTATGTATAAAATAAATACATGAATTGAATTGTGTGTATGTGTGGGAACAAAAATAAGGTCATTTTATTTAAATTTGTAAAAATATTGTGAGGGTGTAGTTTATAAACATTATATAACTTTACATTTGTGAGGGTGTAGCTTAATTTTTTTTAAACAATATATAACTTTACAATATATTTAAGAAATTTAAATGACAATAAATCGGTGGATCATCTAAAAATATTGTAGATCAAGTTAATATTCTCATTACACAAGTTTCAATTATATTTATTTCAATTTAAATTATATTCATAATACATTTTAGAAATGACACATATCAAAAAAAGAAAATTTTACTCCCTCGGTCCCAACATTTTGTTCACATGTGAAGTGACACACATATTAAGAAGATGGAATAATAAGTAGGATTTTGAGGGGTAATTTTGTCAACCTTCATGTATAAAGTAAATACATGAGTTGAATTGTGTGTATATGTGGGAACAAAAGTAAGGGCATTTTGTTTAAATTTGTAAATATTGTGAGGGTGTAGTTTATACAAGGATTTTGGGTGTGAACATAATGTTGGGAAGTATTAAAAAGGAAAGTATGAACAAAATCGCGAGACAGAGGTAGTAAACAATAAATTTTTTATTTAAATAGTAAATATTATTTTATTTTACCAATAATATATGTCATATTCTATTATTCCTAATATAATTAGATAGGATTCATGATTTAGCACATAATTTAATTATGAATATAGATTAATTAATATCCATTTAATATTGAATGTATGTAGAATTAAGGATGAACTATAAAAAATCAAGAATGGTCGTCTTATAGAGATTAATAATATATTGCGGACTCTTGGCAAGTCTGTGCAGGACTTTGAGGATATGCCAATCTCGATCCTTTTTTTTTAATCCCGAAATAGATTCTTAATGATGGAATTTGCATACAACATATTAGAATTGAAGATTGTGTATGAGTATTTACTGGGTAAACTTAGTGATGAACAATGCAATGTTTATGAATCAATACACAAGTTCATTCATTATGGTAGAAGTGGGGTATTTTTTAGGTATGAATACATTCAAATTAGAAAGAAAAAAATTCCATTGAAGAAGTTCTCTACAGGTTTGAGGTCTAATGATAAGATTGTCAATAATGTAGCATTTAGTTGTATATCTTCACTTCTCTGTTCATTATAAGTTTGTCATTCCAATTAATGATACTGAAGCTTCTACTTGCAAGTTTTAATCAGGATGGTTATCTTGCCAAGCTTTTGGTCATGAAGATCGATCTCAATATATAGGATGAAGCTTCGATAGTAAATAAATATTGTGTTGAAGCACTTGATACTACTTTGAAGGATTATGCACCCAGTCGATCTGTTATCTTCTTAATTATATTTTTGTGATAAGAATATTGTGGTTGAAGGCGATTTATGAAAGATATTATCAGTTATTCAAAAAGGAACGAGACATGATATGCTCAAGCTATATGTAATAAGTTAATCTCTTTTGTAGATAGTATGTACCCTACCGAAACTTACAAGGAACATGTGGTTTTAGAATTTGTAATCGGCTGATGGTTTAAAAAAATTGAAAGTTTTTTCTGATTGGATAACATCTATTGAAGATGGAAGTTTATGATCACAAACTGAGTAATGGTTTTGATGTACAAATTCCGGATGATACTTTTTTATAGGTGATGATGATCTGATATGTCATATTAATGATAATACTTATTCTGATTTTAAGAACACGATGAACGATCACGATTATTTGCATAATAGATCAATTCTGCTCTTAATTTGGATGTTGTTAGGTCCATAAGCGATCACATGATTCAGTTGAATGAATATGAATCACATACTTATTTGATCTCTGATAGTCCATTACTTTGTTAGTTTGATGTTGACCATCTTTCTAATGTGCGTACTCCTAAATTCTTGAATAGTTTAAAGTGTTCAGGTGTTCTTAATCATGAACTGAATCTCAAAATTTTGGAACATCAATAATGTTATTAAGAAATATTGATCACTCAAAGGTTTGTGCAATGGAACCAGGTTTAGTCTTTTAATATTATCTTTTTTAATTTTTTCCTCATATTTTAAAGGTTGAATATTTATTAATTCATTAAATTTGTAATGAAATGTTATTTTTCAATACGTAGGTAGGTTATTACAAGGATGAATGATAATATTCTTGAAGCTAAAGTTCTATCGCGAAGTAATGCCAGATAGTTAGTTTTGATACATGGACTTACGTTGACTCCTTCTGGTCACGGATTTTCATTTAAATTTCAATGAAGACAGTTTTTGTTGATTGTTTCATATGCTATGTCTATAAATAAAAATCAAGGACAATTGTTTTTTAATGTAGGAGAATTTTTGCAGAAGTCTGTATGCAATTGTTTCCCTGATAACAAACCTCTAGGGTTTGAAGATCCTATTGTATGATGATGATAATCATAATTGCAGTATCACGAAAATGTAGTTTTTTATGAAGTTTTTAAGATACAATTCTGTAATAAAAAAATTTAAAATGTCACGACTTTCTCATGATGTTTTTTTTTTGTTAAAGTTCTTATCATATAGGATTATTACAATATCAGTTATTTAAAATATTATGTATAAATGAATTATTATATTTTCTCTAACACTTTATGATGAGCCTACTGGCTGTCAAATTAATGTTTAACATGAAAATATTAGATATCTTATATATGTAAATATATATTTTTGTGAATTTTTATATTATAGCAAGATATTGATATAAGTTATTTGCTATAAATTTCGTAAATTTAATTTAGTAGAGTATATGTCAAAATTATACTTCCTCCGTCCCGAATTTGAAGGCGCGTTTACTGTTTGCACATATTTTTGTGAGCGAGTTTTGTATTAGTAATGAAATGATAAATTGACTTTTAAGGAGGGGTATGATAGATAAGAGACTCATCTATCATACCCCTCCTTAAAAATAAATTTATCATTTCAATTACTAATACAAAACTCGCTTGCAAAAACTGTAGGTCCCGAACGGGTTTTGTGAGGGTGGAAGTCTAGAGGGGAGGGGTGAATGGACTTCCAAACTTTTTGTGCGGATCAGGTGTGAACTGCAGATTACCCGATCAGAGTGCTAGTGTATCAGTTTAGACTGATGTTCAATTTTACTGAGTGCCTAAGGGCAGATCAGCTTGATATCTGTCAGTTTAACTGAATGGTGCGGAAGCTTGTTTTAACCCGTGTGAAAAACCAGTTTTATCAATTCAAATTCTCAAGTCAGTTTTCAACTTGGTTGACTAAGGTGTCAATCGATCGGATCGATTGCTTAGTGCGGTCGAGCTTAACTTAGAATATGTATTTGTTTTAAACTTCGGTTGTGTGAATAGTGTAAAGCAATAAGAAAGCAAGTAAATGCACACAAGACTTTTTATAGTGGTTCAGATTTAAACCCGGCCCCACGCCCACTCTTCCCTTAACACAGGGGAACCTTAACCGAACTTAACCTGCAGGACTTATACCCCTCACGGGATGGCCGAGATGTTTACCGAGTTCTCACTCTACAAACTTAACCTGCGGGACTTATATCCTTCAAAGGATGGCCGAGATGTTTATTGAGTTCACACTCTACAGATGTTTATCGAGTTCACACTCAACCGAACTAGAAATCAGAAAACTAGAATCCCTAGTCTGAAATCTTCCGGGAACAAACTTAACCTAACTTGCGTTTGGGTAAAGAATGTTTGAGGGTTCCAACTGGAAATCTATCCTGGTGTTTTAGGTAGCCAAAATGCTAGTGGATAGGATTTCTTGCTAAGAACTAATGGGATGAACACTCTAAGAATAATCTTCAAATATAGTGTTCTTTGAGCGGAGATTTTGCTGTAGCTTTAGCTTCTTTTGCGGTGTCTCCGTGTTCGTTCTTTGTAGTTGTCTCTCTTGTCTTCAATTGACAAGCAATCCCATTTTATAGACCTCGAAATCAAAGAGCCGTTGGAGAGCAATTTGAATTTTGGGCTATACTAGGTAGGTTGTAGGATATGATTGTGACGTGCTCCGATTATCGACATGGCCGTAGGCATCATTAGCGCAGTTTTTGTCCGCAACATCGTATCCCGCATTGTCAGCTCTTTTTGTGCACGTGTCGCTTTCCTTTCTCCTTCGGCTGAGGCGGCACTTCTCGAAAATTTGTCCGTTAGGCGATTGATATTCCTTTTTGTAGAAGATTCGTCTTATGCGGTGTATCTTTTAGATTGTTACCGGTGTGGTGACTTGATCGTAGTGGCGATCGATCTACCTTGTTGAGTCTTCAGATGCACATTGTCTTACCTCAATATGCAGACTCTGCTGATATAGGTCTTCAGGTCTTTTGATCCTCAGGTGTCTCTGAGCCTCAGTGTATTCAGCCATACTGAGTCTTCAGGTTTGTTACTGATTCTTCAGGTTTATCTGAGTCTTGAGTTCATCCGAGTCTTCGGTGTCTATCCGAGTCTTGATGTCTATCCGAGTCTTGAGTTCATCCGAGTTTTCGGTGTATCTTCTTTGTTCATTCGAGTTCGGTGTCTTCTTGTCTTCACCTGATCTTCTGACTTCTTGTCTTCTGATTTGTGCTTAGTCTTCTGATCATCTGACCTTATCTGGGTCATCTGATACTTCGACCTGACCTATACATATTGAGTTCCCCCTCAATATGTGACCTATCTTTACATCAACTATCTATACATTTAAATTTGGTCATCTTAATCGATTCTAAGTCATCATCATACTAATGTGTCCGACTGGTCCTACATCTAACTTTGTTTTGGAACTTCCATCAAAACTAAATTCTGATTTCCCAACAATTTCTCCCTTTTTGATGGAACCAAAACACTTAATCACACTTAATCAGAAAAACAGATACCATGAATGGAAATGTAGATAATGTAAACAGTACATACCTCAGAAGACAATGAGATGTTGTCTTAGAATCGGTGAGATGGAATACTTCATTCAGATAGGTGTGTGCATTGTAGAATACATGAAAAGCGTACCTATCATCTGATTCCAAGTTGTCTTCTTCAGGTGTACTTGAACATTTGTAGTTCTTTGGGGATGCCAAACATCCTGTACATCCTTTGCATTAGTTTGTCCAGCTCTTCTCTTCTATGGATTCCTCATTTTTCAGCAAGTCCATAGTAGATATTCTTGAATTTAACAGGATCTAGCTTGTTGTTTGGACGCAAAGGTGGAAGGAGTATTTCAAAGGGTGGAGCTTCTGGTATTAGTGACATGATCTTGCCTTCTTTCATCACTGTATGGTAGAAGTCTGGATACTTTGTTTCTAACCAGTTCCGAAATTCATCATCATTCTCAGTCTGATCTTGATGAATTGGAATCTTCTCCAGGATGTAGACGTCACATAACCATTCTCCTCTGATCTGATCCCATTCTGGAAGCAGATCTTGCCGTGCACAGAGGATGTCTTTAACAGGTGCCGGAATGGCATTCTTCTCCCAAGCTATCTCCTCAGCTGCAACTTCGTTCTTCCTCTTCCTTCGGATGTAAGCGATGTTCAGTCCCTTAGCCTCTGCTAACTTCTGCTTCTTGATTGCGGCCTCTCTTATTCTCTGTCTTGTCTGCTCTTGAACTTGTTCAGAAGTCATCTGGCTTTTGGTGGAGAATAGCTGGCCTTGTCTCTGATGTTCCGCAGTTGCTTTCATTATCTCGCCTTTGCCTTTCTTTCTTCTCAGAGTCTGCTCAGGTTCATCTTGTTCGTCTTCTTCAGCTAATTTCTTAGAGAGTTCAAGGCTCTTGGCCTGATCATCAGTTTCCATTCTTTTCTGAACGAACGAAGAAAAATCTTCAATTTTGCCGACTCTGGCAGTAACCTCTGAAAGAGCACTTTTTTGCTCAGCGATCTCTTTGCTATGTTGCTCCATAGTTTCTTTCATTTCCGCAACGAGATCGGTAGATGGAGTGGCTGGCAAGTCAGATACAGTGGTTTTGGTAGAGATGAAAAAGTTACCAACTGTGTCTGAGTCTGTTTTTCTTTCTTCTCTTTATTCTCTTTTCCTTCCCCCTTTTTGGTTTCATCAAAGAGGTTGGACATCTTGCGGTTCAGAGCAGTTAATTGCCGTGAGATCTCCTCTTTGAGTTCCTCGACAACAAGAGGAGTGATCTGAACGGTGGCAGAAGGTGCAGGAGTGTAGAAGCGTCTGAGAGCAGTTTCGATTTCCTGTCTTGCTCGTTCTGTAGAAGCTAGAAAATGTTTCCAACCCATATCCAAGTGGTTGTTGGTTTTGTCCAAGGATGTCCAAACACTTTCCAAAAGTACCTGTGTCTGATTGAGCATCTCTGTTTGAACTGAGAGTTTGTCAGACTGGAGTTTGAGCTTCTCAGCAAGAGGATATACTAGTTGCATTACTTCAGCAAGGATGGCATTGTGCATCCCAACTGTGTGACTTCGTTCCTTGTCAACTAGTTTTGCTTGCTCATCTTCAAAAGCTTCATCAGATCTGCTGTGAACGCTGCAAATTTGTCTTCAAATGCAGCCTTGATCCCATCCTGAATCTTCTGAGTATGATGATATAGGTATCGAGCTCTCATCGTAGCGATCTGCTCGGATGTTGAAGCCTTGCCAAGTCGGGTATCATCTGCGGCACCCATTCTTGGTTCATCGGCTGACTCCCTCATGATGATCGTAGGAGGTTGAACGGTTTCCTTCCTGTTATCGAAGAATATCAGAACCTTTCGTGAATTAACCATCCGATATCATAAATGGGATGCCAATTCAACAAAACTTTCAATCCCAGCATTGTTTAGACATTTCAACTCCAAGTCTACAAAGAAATCTGATCCCAGAGTTGTCATTAGAATAAAAAATTCTTTAATGCTCTTCAGTCTGATATCCCTCCAGAACACTATCTCTTCTATCATTCTTTGGATGCGGGATGTTGATCCAATTCGGGGCATAGATCCGTGAGATACTCCTTGATCCGTTGCTTCATTATCCTTATGATGGGGCTTTCTGGAGCAGGTGAAGCAAGCACGGTTTTGGTATTGAAGGGATTATGAGAGATGGACACTTGCTTGTCGGATCTCTCAGGTTCTTGAGACTTGATTGGGGATTGGGATGTTTGTAGTTGAGTTTGTTTTTTCGGCGTGTGGAGGGTGTTCGGGTTTCTGAAGCGGGTTCATTGATTGGTGGTGTGGGAGATGTTGGTGATCTGATAGGCGAGGGTGAGGGTGAGAAGGTTTTGTGGGGAGATGATGGTGGTGATGACTTTTGAGGAGAGGGTGATGGCAATTTGGAAGTGGGCGTTAGCGATCTTTCTCTTTGGAAGATCTTGGTGAGCAAGAGAGAATCGGATGGTGATTCTTCCTCGATTGTTTGTGACTTCTGTCCCTCTGACAGATTTCTCTCCTTCTGCTGCGATCATCTGCTCTTCCCTTTCTTCTCTGATAGTTGGCTCAGAGCGGACTGCTATCTCTTCTTCTGATCTTACTTGCATCAGATCCGCCGTTCACGACTTCTTCATGCAGAACTTGGGAGCGATTTCGAGAGGAGATGAGACTCTCTCCGACGTTTTTCATGAGCATCTGGTTTCAGACAATGCAGTTGCCTTATCTTTTCCCTTCTTTTCTCCCTTGGGTTTGGGCACATAAGGAGTTGGATCCTCATCAGATTGTCCAGGTAGGGACTCATCTTTGCCCAATATGGCCTTGTGCTTTGCTTGGTATATCTTTGCTCCATTCTCTATCCATTTATAATTCTATGGCGGCTTATCTAATGAGAATGATAGAGATTTTGTGTATGAATGAGCACTTGGAAGATAAGCACACTTCATTGCTCTGGGTCAGTTCGAACTTCCCGGAGTCTTTTCTCAGTCTTGCTTTGACCATACCCAACCAATCGATATCTAAAGCCTTCTTGATTAGTGCAACCATGACACTTATCTTGTACGAAGTGACTGCATCAAGACTGTAGGTTGAGCACATGATCACCTTCTGAACAATTTCAAGAAAAAGGCGATATTTTCTCTTCAGATAGGAGGCTTTGGCGTTCGTCGTGTTCTCCTTATTTCTTTGGTCTCAAAATTTCGGCTTCAAGAAATTCCTTTTCTCCTACATCGATCGTGTAGGTCTCGGATTGATGCTTCCTCGAGTTAGGCGAATATCCTCCGGAGATCGTCATTCGACACTCGTGACTTCCAAATCCTCCAAAGAAGAAATCAGGTCAAGATCAATGTCTTCATCCCTCAGAGATTGTAGAGAAACTCCAGAGCTTCATGTGCGTGGACGATGTTCTGATGTGTAGAGCAATAGCGTTCAAGTCCACAATCTCGCAAGCACTCCAGAATTTCCAGCGATTCAGGGTCTGAGGTGATGGTGAAGACTACGTACTTTTCATCAATGATGTCTTTCTTCATCGATGAAAAATTGCATAACTTTTTCCCTTGGCCCGGTCGTGGAATAAGATATGCCATTTCTGTACGATATGCAAATTAATGTTTAGTTTGAGTAAGATATTTCAATAGATTCAGTCAAACTAGTAATTTTAGCATCAATTTAGCAAATAAGCGTTTAGATCTAATAAAGATTACAGAAATATATCATCACGATTTGTAAACCTAGGTACCAGAGAGAAATTGAGATCATGCAATTAATTAAAACAAGAAATTACCAGAAATTGATTCGAAAGATTTTAGAAATCGGAAGAGTAGAATCAATTGATCTCAAAAGTAATTCTCTGAAGATTTTGAAAAATGAGTTTGATCTTTTAAGAACTTTGAGAAGACGAAGTAGTGGAAAGCGGTTTTCTGAGAGGGATTTGGATTTTATAGAATATGAGGGAAAACCTTTTTGCACAACTTTCCAAAGTACTCAAGTATCCGTGTTTTGAAATCAGTGGCTGAGATTAGTCGGCCAAAAAGTATTTTGATCGCACGGTTGAGAAAAGTAGTCTTCTCGTTTTCCGGACTTGAAAAATCACAATAAAACGTTTCGAAAACATTTTCCCAAGTCCGCATTAAAAGCTTTGCAGAGCATGCGTCATGAACAGAGTAAAATAAATCAATTATTTAAATAACGCATGTAAGGTATTCAGAAAGAGATAAATAAGAGAGCGTATCTGACTGATTGATATTGTAATCCAACAATAAGAGATAATTGCTTGAAACAAGAGATGCATTTCCCAACAATATCTCACTTATCTGATCAGATTCTTGCTTGAAACACTTCGCTACTTATTTGATCCACTTATCTGATACACTTCATCCTTCAGTCTTCTTCTAATCAGCCCGTATTTACTGAAGTCAACTCCCGCCAAAACTTTTACTTCGGGGAGTCCAAAAGTCGCCTCGATTCCCAAATCGGCGCGATTTGACATTTCGTAATAATGACATAGATAAACTGTGATTTAATCACTCCTTTAACTCATCCAACCATTAGCCGCGTGTTCCTGACGCGTTGTCGATGCAAATTTCTCTTAAGATCTTTTGAGAAGATAAAATTTGCATTTATACCCCTAATTTCCTTCTATAAAATAGCCTGGGGTGTTAGGCAAACAACACAACATAAACCATTTCATCTTCTTTAGCATATCCTTCATGCTTTTCCGATGAGTTCCTTATTTCCGATGAAACTTCCGGTGGGAACCTTTAGCCATTTTCCAATGAATTCAGCTTCTCAAATCAACCCTGTGTGTTCCTTCACACTGCTTTCGTCGTCATCTAAGATTTCACATACGATCAATGCTAAGCTTCTTTACCACCATGGAGGCGGATCTGCTAAGGCAAATGAGAAGGCACTTCTCCTAACCGTATGCACCTTGTGCGCCTATCGAGATGACGGAATTAGCATCAACAGACTTAGTCTGAAACAAAACATGAGTTTGGTATATGGTCTGCATCAGTCAACAACTGATCTCCATATATCAAGCTCAATTTTTGCATGCGACACTAGTGTCCATTTGATCCTTGTGACCAAACCTGTGGCACTGTGCCCCATTTAACAGCTGGAGAGCCCGTTGGTTTTACGTCTGAGGGCTCCCGGCTTGGACATCCTTCAAAGCCTCTCTCGCTCCTCACTCCGAAGCTTTTGAGATTGGCTCAGGATTCTCGAAGCCTCTCTGACGCCTTTTCTAGGACTGAGGGAAAATGAGAGCATCATACCTTGAACTCTCTCTCGCGTTCCCTGCCTAGGGTTGACTTAGGGCTTATGGTTTATGTATCGACCTCCGGGTCTTCTTGTACTTGTAATACCACTTGAAGATAGCTTGTAGCATTTGTAGCTTGTGATATCACTTGTAACTTGTAAATCTGACCTCCGGGTCCTTATCAATGAAAAACTCTGTTATTCCATTGCTGTGTTGTTTCTTCTGACTTATGCGATCTGTAGCTTTACTCTTGACTTACTTGTTGACTGTAGCTTTAATCGACTTATAAAGTAATCTTCCAATCGATCGGTTCCCCTTGTCGATATGTCTTGAACCGATCGCTCCTTGTCCCGAACTTCGGATCGACTACTTATCGACTTTTTCGATCTGCTCCTTATCGAAACCGGATCGGCTCCTCGTCTCTGTCGATTGATCAGTTGAGATTCCTAACTCAACTGTTTCCACTTAACTTGGTTAGTCTTTTAACCAACTGGTTCTGGAGATCAGTCCTTCAACCATATCCGGTGTATTTTCTCCAAGATCCAGAAGCCCTAGCTCGTTGCATAACTCTCTGAATCTGATCTCAGCTAGCGGCTTAGTTAAGATATCAGCTTTCTGCTTGTCAGTATGGATCTTTTCCATCGTGATATTCTTCTTTTCAACGTGATCTCTCGATAAAATGGTGTCGACATCCACATGCTTGCATCTTGTATGTAGAAACAGATTACGAGTGATTGCAATAACACTATTATCATCACGAGAATATAGGCACGTTCTTAGCTACGATGTTGTAATCCCTCAGCTGCTGACTTAGCCAGAGCAGTTGGGAACAACAGCTTCCTGCAGCCATATATTCTGCTTCAGTAGTAGATGTCGCAATTGATGTCTGCTTCTTCGAAAACCAAGAGATCAGTTTATTTTAAACCCGACATGAACACGAGGTTGACTTCACTCGATTACGCAACCTCCGTAATCGAATCGAGAATACCCACTAAGCTCTAGATTGTCATCGATGGGTAAAATAAACCAAGGTTTCTGATCCCTTCAGATACTTGAGAATCCGCTTATTTTGCTTCTAGGTGGCTTTGCATTGGATTTGCTTGAAATCTGGCGCATACACCCTATTGCAAAAAAGTGATGTCTGGTCTGCTGGCAGTCGGTATAGTAGTGATCCAATCAGAGCTCTATATTCTTTCTGATTAACTTTCTGACCATCTTCATCTGGATCCATCTTGAACCCGGTCATCATTGGAATTTTGGCTTCCTTGCAATGTTGAACTCCAAACTTTGCCAGTAGATTCCTTGTGTACTTCGCCTGGCAGATGAATATCCCTTCTGTACTCTGCTTGACTTGTAAACCCAGAAAGTAATTCATTTGACCCATCATGGACATCTCGAACTTCCCTTGCATCAATTTGCTGAACTTCTCACATAGCTTCTTGTTGGGAGATCCGAAGATGATGTCGTCCACACGAATCTGAACCATCAGAATATCTTCTCCATCTTCTATTCTGAATAAGGTTCTGTCCACTATTCCTTTAGTGAACCCGTTGTCTATCAAGAACTGAGAGAGTGTATCATACCAAGCTCGAGGAGCTTGTTTCAGGCCATAAAGAGCTTTCCTTAAACGGTACACTTGGTTGCCTTTTTCAAAGCCTGGAGGTTGTTTGACATAAACTTCCTCTGCTAGTACCCCTTTTAAGAATGCACTCTTTACATCCATCTGATACACAGTGAACCCTCTCGTAGGCAAAGATATGCCGTAAACAACCGAATGGCTTCTAGGCGAGCGACTGGTGCAAAGGTTTCATCATAATCAATTCCTTCTGATTGTGAATACCCCTTAGCAACAAGTCTTGCCTTATTCCTGGTTATGACATTTTTCTCATCTCTCTTGTTCTTGAATACCCCGCCCGTGCCAATTACGCCCTGATGAGTTGGTGCGTCCACCGGTTTCCAAACTTGATTCCTCTCAAAAACTATTTCGGCTCCTCTGCATGGCTAGAATCCGACTTGCGTCTTGTAGAGCTTCTCTCATCGTAGTTGGTTCCTTCAAAGACAGATAATAACAAAGATACATGGCACTTTCACCTGTCGATGTCTAGTTTTGACTCTATCGGATGGGTCTCCTATAATCGATCGGTTGGATGATTTGGTAATCCAGTCCTTCGTTACGATGTGCGTCTGTTTGGAGAACATCATCCATATCTGATAGTAGTTCATTACTAGTAATTGGGAGTGGTGCGGAATTATGATCCACTTGATAAGAACATGTCTCGGTGATGTTGGACTCATCATGTCTTGATGTACGTTTCAGTAGGAACTTCAGATGTCCCCCGAACCGGATGGTTCGATTGATCTTTATCTCGGTATGTGACTTCTTCATCGACAATTGTGCGTACCTTTGGGTCCGATTGACTGTTGAATCATCAAGATCAAGTTCGGGATGTACACTTTTATGTGTTCAACTTCTTTCTCCTTGATGCTTAGCCGATCCATTTTTCTGCGTGTCGGTATCGATTGATCCGGGTATGGCTTGTTACGAGGCGACTTTTTCTTGTTCGAAGATGTCTCATCAAAGACCACATGGGGTGTTTCTTCCACAACTAGGGTTCGTTTTGTTGTAAACTCGAAAGCCTTTTTTGGATGAGGAATATCCTAAGAATATGCCCTCATCATCGACTTGGCCTCAAAAGTCTTCAACCGACTTTTTTTCCCATTGTTGTGTATGAAACACTTGCACCCAAAAACATGAAAGTATGAAACACGAGGTTTTCGCCCTTCCACAGTTCATAAGGTGTTTTGAAGTGAGTCTTAGTCGAGAGAACATCATTACGAGTATGGCATCGGTGTTGATTGATTATACGCCCGTAAACGGTTTGGTGTGGCATGTTAAATTTAACATAGTGCGGAAAGCAGTTTCCTTGAGAGTTCTGTTTCTCCATTACGCTACTCCATTTTGTTGTGGTGTTCTTGCAATTTAACGTCTCATGTCAGTATACCAAACTTCGAGTGCAAAAAAATCGGTAATAAAGGAATTCGGGAACTCTGTACCTTTATCGATCGATTTTTACTATCTTCGACACCCTTCTCGTTTTGTAGCTTCTTGAGCAGCTCGGGTATCTTTGTCGTTGTCTCATTCTTCTTGTATAAGAATACAACCCAAGTAAACTTGGAATAATCATCCACGATTACTAGAGTATATTTGCGTCCCATCGAGATCGACCGTGTAATCGGGTCGAATAGATCCATATGGAGCAGTTGTAGTACTCTACTGGATGCTGGTCCAGGTATTCCCTTGAATGAGGCTTTAACTTGTTTTCCCTTCTGACATGCGACACATGTCTGATCTTTGGAGAATATCTCATTCGGAAGTCCCTCAACCAAAGACATCCTAGCTATCTTGTTAAGAGTCTTGAAGTTCAGATGACTCAATCTTTTGTGCGAGCCAATCGCTACTTTTGGAGCTCTTAACAATTAAGCATGTATTCTTTGGGCAACTGTTCCAATCTGCTGTGTAGATTGTGCCTTTCCTTGAACCAGTTAGCAAGGTTTGTTGAGTGACTCGATTCCTAATCGTACACTTGTTGCTCGAGAACTCAATGCTGAATCCGTTGTCGCAGAATTGTGATACTGATAGTAGATTGTGCTTTAATCCTTCGACATACGAGACTCCAGTTACTTGTACATCATCATTCTCTAAGGTTCCGAATCCTTTGGTAAAACCAAAGTTATCATCACCGAAGAGTACACGTGGGCCTTCTTGTTCTTTGTAAGAGCTAAGGAGATGTTTGCTTCCAGTTATGTGCCTTGAGATCCACTATCGATGTACCAGATAGTTGCTTGTACACCTCCTTTGTTGGCCAGTCCCACGCGAACCTGCAATCAAATCAGGCTTTAGGTACCCCTTTGGAATTGGGTCCTGGGGGGTTAGTGGTGGATTTAGGGATCCTCACAAACAGAGCACTTCTATGAAAATCAGATAGATTAGAAGGTCTGATTTGTCTCCCATACATATAAACTTAATCATACGTCTCTTTATATGCTTTCTGATTAGTATGATTATTCGTGTGAGCCTTGGATTTATATTTTGTCTTCTTTTAATCCAGTGTGGCTCAGGTGCAGTAGCCCTAGATCTCTGGTTATAAGGGTAGGTACGACTGCTACCATCAAAAGATTCATATCTTTTTGGCATAGGTGGTCTTTGCAGTTTACCCATAGCTTGCTTATTAGGCAACTGACCTTGATTGGGTCTCGATTAGATTTCCTTCTTCTGAGGTTGTCTCTTCGATACCTAATCTGCCGATCGAGTTGAGGTTTCTTTGAAGAACTGGGTTCTTTCGTTGATTCCTCGGTGATGCTTTTATCGATTGGGGTCCATTTCTTTCCTTTTCGATTAGGCACCGCCTTTTACTTGCTTGCCGTGGTCTTTTTCCCTTATCAAATACAAGTTTAGCTTTTAGTGTATCTTTATCAGAGACTCGTTTGATTACACCCTTCTGAAGTGAATCAAATGGGGCTTTTGAGGATGTAGAAGGGTTCTCATACCCAATTCCCTTCTTGTTAGTCGGCGTTCGAAAATAGGTGTTCATATCTTGAACGGTTTTTGATGACTTCGTGAAAACCTCTATTTTCTTACGCAGACTATCCTCAGTAGATTTTAGACTCTCATGTAGTCGGAATAGCTCATCAAATTTAGCTTGAAGGATTTTGAAATCATCAGCTTGCTGTTTTTGTTGATTGCTAGTCGATCTTTGATCCGCTTCTCGATCGATCGAAGATTTATCTTCGTAAGCGTTAAGTTCCTCGGTTACCTTACGGCGGTTTCAAATGATTTCGATTCGGTAGTTTTCTTGTGCGTTCTCTTTAACAAGGCGATTATTTTCGATCCTTAGCTTGTCATTTTAAACTTCCACTATTGTATAAGTGTCTCTTGCATCGAGAGATATCATCAAGCAATTGCTCGGATGAGTAGATTTGCAAGTCAATCTCTCCGGCGGGTGTGCTAATGATAGCGATTGTGGAAATCGAAAAGCGAAGGTTTGGAGGTTACCTCAGATTGGTCTTCCTTGGCCATCGAGGCAAACTTCATCATCATCGAAGAGAATATCGAGATCTTCATGCTCGTGGAAGTCAGCAAAGCCTTTGCTTATCGGGACATAAATCTTCTACGGATGAGTAGCGAGTCCTCGGAAAAGGCGGATAGGAATCATCAATTCGGATGTGTGCCGGTGACGGGGCTTTTTCTATCTACGGCGTTGTTCTCTTCATTTCGTTTCTCTTCTCTTTCTCGGGAGTCGGTCGAGGCGGTCGATCTTTGTAGTGTGACTGGTTTCTTGCGATTGAAACCACGATCCTCGATCTACGGAACTTCCTACGCCCGGTGAGTCACTCCGTCTGTAGGATCTGTCGGGTGACTTCCTTTTCGATGGTAATCTGAACTCTTACGATCTGCCGGATCATATCTTTTCTTTTTTCTTCTCGTGATCTCTTCCGATCATCGGATGCAGTTCTTTCTAGTGATCATCGGTTGGCCTCTGTTTCTTACATTTGTCTTGATAGTCTTTGTAGAATCTCCGATACTTACCAAGTCGAGTATTTGTTCTTTCAAGTTTCTGAGTAAGCGAAGCGATCTGATTACCTTGACTCATTATGTTTCCAACGAGTTCGGTGGCCTTCGATCTGCTGCTGGTTGCTTTAAATGCAACTGATTTAGACGTTGAGGCTTCAGCAGGCATCTCGTCTTCATCTGCTTGTCCTCTTTCGATTAAATCGAACTCGTGAGCTTTAAGGCTTAGGAACAAGCTACTCGACTTCATCTTTGAAATGTCTTGGCAATCCTTGATTACCGTGACTTTCATGTCCCATTTCTTGGTGAGAGATCTTAAGATCGTGTAGTTGATATCTTTGTCTGACATCTCTCTTCCAAGTTCTCGTAGTTTATTCACTGACATGGTGATTCTCCCATCGAGCTCGTTGATGGTCTCGTTGGGCAACATCTTTAGCTTTTTGAACTTCACCAGTTCAGCTTGTAGTCGGCTGTCTTTGATCTGATCATTTCCTTCGCATATCTCAGCAAGAGTATCCCACATTGCTTTAGCGATTTTGAGATACTTTATCTTCTCCTTTGTGACTTTATCCATCGTCTTCATGATTATATGCCTGGCCATTGTATCTAGAGTATACAATTTTCTTTCTTCTGCATCCATCAGGGCTGGGCTTTTTCGTACAAGACTTCCCGGTGCAAAGTCTGGATCTCCTCCAACTGCTGGGTTGTCGTAATATATAATGATGGGTCCTCGTTCAATGACTTCCATCATTCTGCTGCTTATCGATCCTAGATGGTTGCACATATATATGGCCCAATCTGCATACTCATCAATTAAAAACTTAGGCAAATCATGGTACATGCCAGAGGTATTATCCATGCTGAGTGATTTTGAAAACGAATGAGTTTTGAAAAATGGTTTTTTTTAAGATTGTTCAAATGACCACAAAGATTCTTCCTCAAGAATCGATGATACTCAAAGCCAGTGGTCTGTAGAACCACTGCTCTGATACCACTTGTAGGTCCCGAACGGGTTTTGTGAGGGTGGAAGTCTAGAGGGGAGGGGTGAATAGACTTCCAAAACTTTTTGTGCGGATCAGGTGTGAACTGCAGATTACCCGATCAGAGTGCTAGTGTATCAATTTAGACTGATGTTCAATCTTACTGAGTGCCTAAGGGAAGATCAACTTGATATCTATCAGTTTAATTGAATGGTGCGAAAGCTTGTTTTAACCCGTGTGAAAAACCAGTTTTATCAATTCAGATTCTCAAGTCAGTTTTCAACTAGTTGACTAAGGTGTCAATCTGATCAGACCAGTTGCTTGGTGCAGACTGAGCTTAACTTAGAATATGTATGCTGTTTTAAACTCAGTTGTGTGAATAGTGTAAAGCAATAAGAAAGCAAGTAAATGCACACAAGACTTTTTATAGTGGTTCAGACGAAACCCGTCCTACGTCCACTCTTCCCTTAACGCAGGGGAACCTTAACCGAACTTAACCTGTGGGACTTATACTCCTCACGGGATGGCCGAGATGTTTACCGAGTTCTCACTCTACAAACTTAACATGCGGGACTTATATCCTTCAAAGGATGGCCGAGATGTTTATTGAGTTCACACTCTACAGATGTTTATCGAGTTCACACTCAACCGAAACTAGAAATCGAAAACTAGAATCCCTAGTGCGAAATCTTAGGAACAAACTTAACCTAACTGCGTTTGGGTAAAGAATGTTTGAGGGTTCCAAACCGAAATCTATCCGGTGTTTTAGGTAGCCAAAATGCTAGTGGATAGGATTTCTTGCTAAGAACTAATGGGATGAACACTCTAAGAATAATCTTCAAATATAGTGTTCTTTGAGCGGAGATTTTCTTTGTAGCTTTAGCTTCTTTTTGCGGTGTCTCCGTGTTCGATTTCTTTGCTAGTTGTCTCTCTTGTCTTCAATTGACAAGCAATCCCATTTTATAGACCTCGAAATCAAAGAGCCGTTGGAGAGCAATTTGAATTTTTGGGCTATACTAGGTAGGTTGTAGGATATGATTGTGGCGTGCTCCGATTATCGGCGTGGTCGTAGGCATTATTAGCCGTTTTTGTTTGTCAGTTGTCGTATCCCGCATTGTCGGCTCTTTTTTGCACGTGTCGCTTTCTCCTTGGCATGAGGCACTTCGTAAATTTGTCCGTTAGGCGATTGATATTCCTTTTGTAGAAGATTCGTCTTATGCGGTGTATCTTTTAGATTGTTACAGTGTGGTGACTTGATCGAATGGCGGTCGATCTACCTTGTTGAGTCTTCGGATGCACATTGTCTTAGCTCAATACGCGAGACTCTGGCGATATAGGTCTTCGTGTCTTTTGATCCTCGGTGTCTACGAGCCTCGGTGTATTGACCATCTTGAGTCTTGAGTTTATTCTCGAAGTCTTGAGGTTTATCCGAGTCTTGAGTGTTCATCCGAGTCTTGATGTCTATCCGAGTCTTGATGTCTATCCGAGTCTTGAGTTCATTGAGTTCAGTTCATCCGAGTCTTGATGTCTTCTTCTCTTCACCTAATCTTCTGACTTCTTGTCTTCTGATTTGTGCTTAGTCTTCTGATCATCTGACCTTATCTGGGTCATCTGATACTTCGACCTGACCTATACATATTGAGTTCCCCCTCAATATGTGACCTATCTTTTACATCGACTATCTATACATTTCAATTTGGTCATCTTAATTTGATTCTAAGTCATCGATTAAATCTTGTCCGACCGTGGTCCTATTACAACCTGTTTTGGAACTTCCATCAAAACTAAATTACAGATTTCCCAACAAAAACACATATGAAAAGTGAATGTGACTTCGAATCTGGGACGGAGGTAGTATGTTTTAAAAATTAATCGATATTTTACTCATGAATATAAATATTACATCAATATTTGAACTATGTTATAGACACATTATAACATTAATATAACATATGTAACAAAAATAATGTTAATTGCAAAAAAAAAAATTATTAGGATTTTTACCAATTACAAAATATCTTTTTTTTTCTTTGCACTTCAAGATATCACATTTTAAAATTTTGCAATTTGAAGAATTTGTCATTTTCTTGCAACAATTGACAAATGTGGTTGTTGGAGCTGCTACATAGATGTCCATATGGACGTCACAATTAATGAATAAGATATACTTATTCATTTTTTTTTCAATTTGATTTTTCTTAAATAAAAGCAATATCAAAAAAAATATTTTTAAAATTTAGGAATGGAATCCTGATAAAAAAAATATGCTCTTATTATTTCTCCCAAAAAACCTTAAAAAAAGAACGCTAAATCACTTACCAAATCGCAGCTCCTAATTTTTAAATATAAAATATTTTTTAGATATTTTTTTTCTTATAACAATATTTTTAACTTAAAAAAATCATTTTATTCACCAGCCTTGACATTCTTTTTTTCTTTACACTTCAAGACATGGCCTTTTAAAATTCTGCGATTAGAAGCATTTGCCTATTTTCTGACAATAATTGAATAATGTGGCTGGTGAAAATACTACATAGATGCCCATGTAGAATGTCACGATTGATGTATAAAATATTTTTTAATTTGATTTTTTAAAAGAAAAATAATATCTAAAAATTATTTTTATAATTTAATAATATAACCCCCAAAATTCATTCTGACAAAAATTATGCTCTTATTATTAATTTTTTTAAAACTTAAAAGAAAAACGCTAAATTGCTTATCAAATCGCAGCTTCAAATATTTTAATATTTCAAAATATATTTTAGAAATATATTGCTTTTCGTAAATATTTTTGAATTAAAAAAATATTTTATTCACCAGTCTTGACATCGTACGTGGATATTTATGTCAGCTCTGTAACCACCTCACTTAATTATTATCGAAAAATTAACAGATACTTCTAATAACATAAAAATGTGGTGTCTCAAATTACAAAGAAAAAAATATGTTATAATTGATAAAAATCTTAAAGGTGGTGATATATTTTTCATTTAGCCCAAAAAACACTATGAAGTGAAGAATATTAATTCTTCTTTGTAAAGAATTTTCTTTAACAAATCAATATTGTAATGAATAAAATTAAATATAATTTTAAAATTAAATAATACAACAAGATGTCAATATAAAATTTTATATTAATAAAAAATAATTATTTTAACATATCAAATATTTGATGACAACAATGATCGTGCGTCAGCACGGGTGCAATACTAGTATAAGAATACTGAGTCTATTTCTATATCATGCTAGGTATTAACGACATAATTATATCATAATGATTTTCAAAGTATTATCATAATATTCATATTGTTGTGTACTTCCCGATAGTATAACATTCTACAGAGTTGTCCACTGAAATTTTTATCTCACACCCCAATAGTTTGATGTTTCAGGTTTTGATCGTGAGGGTTCGGAGCTGCTGTGAACACGTAGTTTCCCGTTCAAATATTATAAAGCTTTCAACTGAGAATAATAAGACTTAAATGATTAAATTATGTTTTGAGATAATAATCCATTAAGATTGCCCATTATTTTATTATGTATGATGTGCCATGAAATAAATCATATCCTTAAGTGTTTTCAAACGAAATGCTCAAGTTAAAGCCCTCCACGTTTATGTATTGTTGGTCCCGGTGCTAACGAGTCTCACACGTGTATGGGGGGAATACACGTGTTCAGTGATTTTTAAAACTTTTCTTTTACTGAGGTCAGATGGGTCAGGTTATCCTGATGATTTGGCTCTGAGAAGCACAGATTGCTCTGAGTCGAGTCTCTTCGAGACAATGATCCGAAGCCGCTTTTCGTTTTTAGATTAGCCCAACTGAGCCTGATTTTTATCAGAGATCCTGAGGCTCTTGGATCAGATAATTATCTTACTGAGCCCTCAGTAGAGTTAGTTCAGTTTGGTAACTATCTGCTCTAGCTACTCAAGTGTGCGGAATGGTTGGCCCTATGTTTATACTCGTTTTAGCTTTGCTGAAAATCTTCCTTTTAATAAAAAAAAGTTGACTAAAGGTCATTTATCGGGTTTGATGCAAGTTCATTGGATTGGTTCCAATGAATATCGATGAATTATGCTTTCAAATGAAAAACATGCAAATGAATAATAATGCAAGATGTAAAGCAAAACAACACAAAAATTATAGTGGTTCAGAGACTCAAGCTCCTACATCCACTCTCTCCGACCTTCAGAGAAATTCCTTAACCACTTCCTAAAGCTTTCTGGCTAACTCACTATAGCTTACTCACTTTTCTACCTTGAGTTTTCTGGCTGACTCACTGCAGCTTACTAACTCAAACACACACAAGTGTTCAGACTACCACAAGTAGCTTACTAACTTCTTCTCTAGAGTTTTCTGGCTAACTCACTGTAGCTTACTAACTCTTTACAACTCCAACTCACCAACAAAACACACACAAACTACCTTAACAAGGGGTTTGGGTTTTGGGTTGGTTTCCAACTAGTATGAGATATCCTTTACAATAAGAACAATGCAAAGGCTAGGATATCTCTACTAAGCTTTGGATATTTCTTATCAATCTAGGCTTAGTGAATGAGCTCTCTCCAATGTGAAACACTAGGAAAATTCTTGGGTTTTCGAGTGCTTCAATGTGCAATAATACGAATGAGCTCTTGAGTTGCTTTGAAATTTCCCGTGACCTCTCAATGTAAAGGGTCACTAGTATTTATAGGCAACTTCACCAAGGTCACTCTTGAAAAACTATCCGTTGGAGGAGATAGCTTCATGAGTTTCCTCTTATGGTGTTTGATGAACGGCTATATTTAGGGTTTGAATACTCCCTTGCATGTTTTAGGAAATATGTATTCATGTAGCCAATCACCACTTTTTGCAGTCTGGAACATAGTACTACTGACATGATTCAGAGTCCTGTCGCTTTCAGTGTCAGTAAATTACAGTGTTGTCTTCCTCTGATTGGTTCTTGTCTTCAGTAAATGTATACAAACATAACGGCTCTTTTTGGTCAATCTCTCTGAATGAGATAACCTTAAACAACACTTAGACTTAGTTCCTTTTGTCTGCATATGAATGTCTTGGGCAATATCTATTTTTCTGAATATTCGCGTTTTTCTCAATTTTGTAGTCTTCAGATAGATATTATTCAAATGCCTCGGAACATTGGGTTATCTTCGAGTATTGATATTTTTTCGAGTCTTTCAAGAACTCTTTGGGTCTTGATATCTTCTCGAGTCTTGATATCTTCCGAGTCTTGATGTCTCGAGTCTTGGGTGTCTTGAGTCTTGATGTCTTACGAGTCTTGATGACATCTTGAGTCTTGATGTCATCTTGAGTCTTGATGACATCTTGAGTCTTGATGACATCTTGAGTCTTGATGGCGTCTTGAGTCTTGATGTCATCTTTGAGTCTTGATGACATCTTGAGTCTTGATGACATCTTGAGTCTTGATAACATATCTTGAGTTTTGATGACATCTTGAGTCTTGAGTTTCTTGACAACTTTTGAGTCTTGATTTTCTTGACAACTTCTTGAGTCTTGGTTTCTTGATTCTCTTTGAGTCTTGATTTCTTTAGTAGCTTCACGAGACTTGATTACTTTGCAGGTCTTGATTTCTTGAGCTTCTTGAGTCTTGATTTCTTGAATCTAACTTTGATCTATATCTCTGACTATACATAGTGCGAGATAACTTCTGAACACTCTATTTGAATCGACTCGATCTATCAAGATTATCTGAACATGTCATACTCAGGGGTTTTGGGATCTAATCAAAACTTCTTTATTAAATTCATCTCCCAACAATTTCCCCCTTTTTGATGATGCTAAAACCATCTTGTTACAAAAACCTAACCTATACTCAGGTTTCGGTTTTTCTATTACAATCCAAAAAGGCAATTCTCCCAACAATTTCAAAACATAAGGCATATCAAACATAAAAGACATGTAAAAAGATAATGAGATATTATCTTTGAGCATAAAGATAAAATTTTCATTGATGTAAGATAAGAGTTACAGATTACAATGAAAATAAAAAACAAAAACAGAAGTACAGAATCTTCAATCTTCTTCAACTTCATCCTCTGGCACTTCCAGGTTGAACATCCCATAGTATCTTTCCTTCAGTTCATCCCTTGCTTTGATGATATCAGGGTTGTTTCCTGTTAGGCCTAGCTGGATGGCATATTGAGCTATCTCCTGAGAAATGGTTGTTTCATTCACATAGCCATCCTCAAGTCTTGGAGCGGGGTAAGTGTATGGACCAGGGGCAACTATCTGAGTATTTCCTTCATCTGCCAAGTTGATCCAACTTTGCAGGTACTTAGGATAGAATGTTAGAAGGTATTCAATGAAGGCTTCATTCTTATCCGAGCTGCCCCCCCCATTCCCTCAGAATCTCATAATAGAACCAGAAGGTTCTCTTGATTTCCTCCCACGCATCATTGAACTGAATAGGCATCCATTTGTCAATGTGCGGCCATTTCTGAGCTTTCTCTGTACCCCTCCTTTTGCTCAAAAACTTCTTGAAACCACTTCTTCTTTTCTGCTCTTCTTCTTTCTTTTTCCTGATCAAAGGAACACCTAATATAGAAGCAGCAGTCTTCTTCTCCTTTTTTATTTGAAGGGTTTTCAGAGCTTTCTTAGTATTGAAGATTTCTTTTTCAGCTTCTTCCTCAGATTCTTCAAAATCTAAAATCAATTTCCTCTGAGTAGACTTAGAAGCTTTAACTCTTTTCTTCTTCTCTTGTTCTACAAATGCCACATCATTTCTCTTTCCAGGTTTGACTTGATCTTCACCGGCTTGGCTTGTTTCAACCATCCTTCTACCACTCAGTTTCTCAGAAATTACTTCCTGAATAGTTTGCTCAGAAGTTTGAGTGTAGATAGGTTCTTCAACTTCTTTGAACTTGAGCTTCTCAGTGGCTTCCACTTTTTTTAAGGCATCAGCAATTATTTTTTCTTCAACTTCTTTCTGAGCCTTTCTCTTCAAGGTTTGTGCCAACAACTCACTCAGTTTGCCACCAGGCCTTTCCCCCTTTTTGGCACCATACCTTGGAAGAAGTTGAGAAAGTGCAGTATCCATATGATATTGCTCTTTGCTTATACTTCGCACTTCCCCTCCTGAGACTTAGAGCTTTTCTCTTTCTTTCCTTTCAAAGTCTTCTTTGTTGTTGGTGGCTTGAATATAATTTTTGACTTTGGAAAGGATGAGGAATTGACGAAGATATCCTCCTCTTCTCTGCACATTTCCAAGATGAATGCAATCTTGGTTGCATGTAGGATCATCCCTTTGACAACAACAGACCCATTCACCTTCTGTACTTGCTTGGCTTGATCACTCACCACCTTGATTAAATAGTGTAACTAGTTGAATGCAGTGGTGGGTGAATCTTCAATCGCCGCCATTAGCCTCAATTTAGGCATACTTATCTGTTCAAAGCTGCCAGACCTGCTCATGATGCATTTGCTTACAATGTCCAGCAATACTCGATATTTAGGCTTCAAATGCCTTTTATTCAGAGTAGCTTCGAACTTAACTGGATGCTCTGCAATTCTATCCAGATATTTTTGCTCCCTACCCATCATATATACTGTAGGGTCTTCACCTCTATCGCTTAGTTCATATATGACATTAAGATTCTTAGGAATGATATACAATTCCCTAACAAAATCCACATACTTTGAACTATGCTCTAAATGCGATACAATAATCTGCGATTCTATACAATCTTCCTCATCTAACTTCAAATTCGAGATAAACTCTATTACCTCTTTTGCATATTCTGCCTCTGGTTGATTCGCAACCAGGCAAGTGAGCTTTGCCAACCGAATCATATGCAATGCTTCCTCTTCGTGAGTTGCATTAGATGAGCTTTCGAGAGATACGCCATATTCATACCAAGGTTTATTAGAAATGGCAAGCTTGTCGTATACAGATAACGTCATTTTTGGAGAATTTTTGTGAAGGGTTTTAAGAAAGATGATAATTTTTGGGCAATCGAGAGTTTTTGAAGCAAAGTGTTTTGAAGATGAAGGCTATTTGGAATCGGGCTTTGAAGGAAATTCTTCAATAGATATAGGATTTTGATTTATTGAAAATTGTATAGATGAAGAAATCGACGGTCGAGATTAAACACCGACAAAATCGGGTATATGAAAGGACGATTTCACAAATATTAAGCCGCCAATTTATCCTTATTGGTGATTAATGAACAGTGCATTTAATTACTGTTCCTGCAGACCATTGACTTTCTTCGTGTATTTCAAAGGTCCCACCCAAATATTCGTTCAGGTGTTATGTTATTTATTGCCAATGATTATTGAGACTCAGTTCGACAATAAATGTGTTGCATGAGTCAATACTTCTTCAGACTAATTTCCTCCATCAGTCTTACTGAGTTTTGACCTTGATAAAATGTCAGTATAATACTGAGTACTGAATGAGGTCAATATAATACTGAGTACTGAGCTTGATAACAGGTCAGTATAATACTGAGTACATAACAGGTTCAGTATAATACTGAGTACTGATCTTCAGGATATCTGAGTTTCCCAAGACTCAGTGTTCAGTACTTTCAATTTTATCCTGAGTTTTTCAGTGAAAAACTGAGAAAACTTCATGCATCTGAAAACCTTCAATTTTCCAGATTTGCTTTATTCACCTGGATCCAACATACCTAATTCAACTGATAGTTCCTGAAATCTTGATTCAGCCAAAGGTTTAGTCAAGATATCAGCTCTCTGTTTATCAGTATGAATTTTCTCCATTCCGATGTCTTTCTTCTCAACATGATCTCTGATGAAGTGATGTCTGATATCAACATGCTTACATCTGGTGTGCAATACCGGATTTTGTGTAATAGCAATTGCACTATTATTATCACAAAATATATGTACTTCATTGGCTATAATCTTATAATCCCTCAATTGTTGTCTGAGCCAAAGAATCTGTGCACAACAGCTTCCTACAGCCATGTATTCAGCTTCAGTAGTATTGGTTGCTACTGAGGTTTGTTTCTTTGAAAACCATGATATCAGTTTACTTCCAAGAAATTGACAGACTTCCTGTCAATTCTACATCCTCCATAATCAGCCTCTGAATAACCAGATAATTCAAGGTTATCATCAGCTGTATACCATAATCCTCTATTCACAGTGCCCTTAAGATATTTCAGACTCTTTTTGGCAGCCTCCATGTGACTAGCCTTAGGATTAGCTTGGTATCTTGCACATATCCCAACAGCAAATGTTATATCAGGCCTACTTGCTGTGAGATATAGCAGTGATCCAATAATCCCTCTATAATCAGTGTGATTTACTGATTTGCCATCAGGATCAGGATCCATCTTGTAGTTAATATTCATAGGAATTCTAACTGCATTGCAATTCTGTACACCATACTTTGCAATCAGATCTCTGGTGTATTTTGCTTGATTGATGAAAATTCATTCCTTAGTTTGTTTCACCTGAAGTCCAAGAAAGAAATTCATCTCCCCCATCATTGACATCTCAAACTTTCCTTTCATCAGGGTAGAAAACTTTTCACACAACTGATGATTTGGAGATCCAAATATGATGTCATCTACATAAATCTGAACAAGTAAGATGTCTTTCCCATCTTCTATCCTGAACAGAGTCCTATCAACAGTTCCTTTGATAAAAACATGGTCAGTAAGAAACTGAGAAAGGGTATCATACCATGCTCGGGGTGCTTGCTTAAGACCATACAATTCTTTCCTGAGCCTGTAAACTTGGTCATTCTGTCTAAAACCAGGAGGTTGTTCCACATAAACCTCTTCCTTAAGCACACCATTCAGAAATGCACTTTTCACATCCATCTGATAGACTGTGAATTTCATGTGGGCAGCATATGCAAGAAACAATCTGATGGCTTCTAGTCTTGCAACAGGTGCAAAGGTTTCATCATAATCCAAGCCTTCTTCTTGGGAATAACCTTGTGCAACTAGCCTTGCCTTGTTTCTCACAATGTTGTTGTTTTCATCTCTCTTATTCTTGAACACCCACTTAATTACAATCACATTGTGCCTCTTAGGTCTATCCACTAGCTCCCAAACTTCATTCCTTGAGAACTGATTCAGCTCTTCTTGCATAGCAGTAATCCAAAATGAATCTTGTTGAGCTTCTTCAATCTCAGTAGGTTCTTTTTCAGATAGGAAGCAGCAGAACAAAGCACTTTCTCCATGGAACCTTCTTGTTTTGACACCATCTGATAGATCACCCACAATCTGACTTATAGGATGACTATCCAACCATTTTCTCCTGGATGTTCCCCCTTCAGTAGTATCCTCAACATCAGAAATGTTAGGTTCAGGTAGTTCATTAAATTCAGGGAACAACAGAAAAGGAGAAAGAGAATCATCTTCCTCAGGGGAAATTCCATTCAGAACATTGTCAGAGACATTTGTTCCCCTTTGGTTGATAGATTCAGAGTTTGCCTCAGTTGTGACCACATCTTCATCGGCATTACATACCTGAGTCTGAACTGTTGTATGTTCAGATTGGTCAGCTTCAGTGTGTTGGCTTTCCTTCAGTGGAGAATTTTCATCCTGAGTCTCACCATCCTGAGTTTTTCCATCCTGAACTTCTTTGTCTGAGTCTGATTCACTCCATTCATAGAAAGTGACTGACTTCTTCTTTTCAGGTTCAGAGGATGTTTTATCATTCTTTTTCAGGCTAAGTCTGGTGATTCTCTTGGTCAGTTCTCCTGAGTCATGTTCCTGTTTCTTCTGAACACAAGTAGATTCATCAAAAACAACATGAGGTGTTTCTTCCACAATAAGAGTCCTACAGTTGTAAACTCTGAAGGCTTTACTGACTTCAGAAAATCCTTAGAATATCCTTAGAATATCCCTTCATCAGCTTTGCTATCAAAAGTTTTCAACTGATCTTTACCATTATTGTGTATGAAACACTTGCAACCAAACACACGAAAGAAAGAAACAAGAGGCTTCCTTTCATTCCACAGCTCATATGGAGTTTTTCCTTGATTCTTGGTCAGCATGGATCTGTTCTGAGAGTAGCATGTAGTGTTGATAGCTTCAGCCCAAAATCTCTTAGGAATATCGACTTCAAAGAATCATTATCCTTGCGAACTTCTTTTCGAGTCCTATTTCTTCTTTCAAAGAACACCATTCATTTGTGGGGTTCTTGCGGTGATGTTTCATGAGCTATTCCATTTCTTTGCACAATAATCGATATAATATGATTGATAAACTCGGTTCCTTTATCGATCGATTTTGACCACACTTTCGATTCTTTTTCAAGATCTTGAGCCTTTTCATGAGTTCAGCGGTTTTTCTCGAGTCTCTTTCTTACTGAGTAAGAATATGACCCATGTGTATCTAGAGTAGTCATCAACTACCACAAGTGTGTATTTTCTGCCACTAGTGCTCACAGGTGTTACTGGACCAAAGAGATCCATATGTAACAGTTGTAGTATTCTATCAGTAGAAACATCTACTTTGCTTTTGAAAGATGCTCTGATTTATTTTCCTTTCTGACAAGCATCACATACATGATCTTTACTAAACACTTCATTGGGTAACCCCCTCACAAGTGCTAATCTTGCAAGTTTGTTCAGGGTTTTGAAGTTTAAGTGATTCATTCTTTTGTGCCACAACCAACTGGTATCAGTGGAACTTTTTGCAACCAAACATGTATCTTTAGGAGTTGAACTCCAATCAGCAAGATACACATTTCCTTTTCTAGTACCAGTCAGTAAAATTTTATGTGAAGTATTGTCTTTCACATAACATAAGTTCTTTGAGAACTCAACACTGAATCCTTTGTCACAGAATTGACTGATAGAAAGCAAGTTATGCTTTAGACCAGACACATATGAAACACCATGGATATGAACAGAGTCAACTTCAAGAGTTCCATATCCTTCAGTTTGTCCTTTGGAATTGTCTCCAAATGTGATCTGAGGGCCTTTTTGCTCAACATAGTCAGTGATTAGTTGCTTATATCCTGTCATATGTCTTGAGCATCCACTATCCAGATACCATACAGTAGGAGCCAATTCATTTCCGCTCATCAGTGCTATGTTGTATTCATTCTGCACAGTGCCCTTTTCCTTTACCTGAAAAACAGACCAGTTCTTAGGTACCCATTTGGTGTAGGGTCCTACCAGGTTAGCTGTACCTTTTGGAACCCAAATCTGCATAACAACTCTAATTACTTTAGAGTGGCTGATTTGTCTCCCATAAACATCTACATACACATTCACCACCCTAGGTGCCTTGGCAATATCCACGTGTATGAGTGATGACTTTTAGCATGAACATGAGCCTTAGAGTTCTTCTTGGGTTCAGGCTTTTTGTTCAAGTGCCTTAGCTTTTGTGTAACTGGTCTCTGTCTCTGCTGAATTGGGTTCAGGAAACCTTTACCCTTAGGCAAGTGGGGTTTAGGTTGCTGTCTTTGAAATTGGGGTCTTTTCAATGTCGAGGACTTGGTCTTTTCGGGTTGAGAATATCTCTGCTTTGAGTGTTTCTCTTCCGAAAAATTCCTCGATGGTTCGGTCTTGAGATCTCTTTAGGTTGGTATTCTTAGTCTGAGGCTTTGAAGTACTGGCCTGAAGATTTCCTACTGAGTGTTCAGGTTTTCTAGCCTTTTCCTGAGGTCTGGGCTTTCTTCCCTGAACCTCCAGTTTATCTGAAACCATAGGTCCTTTACCCTTGTCTAAAACTCTGGGCAGTTCTTCAGTAAGAAGATTAGATGCCACTGGTTTAACAAAGATACTCTTGGTGCTACTAGAAGCAACATTTGGAAGACCTTGTGAGGTTCCCCCTGGAATGTATCCCAATCCAGCTTTTATAGTTGCAGATCTTTGATAACTCTGAATTTCATCTATCACTTTAGATGCAGAATTCAATAGAGCTAACTTTCTCTGCAAGACTATCCTCACATTTTCTTTAGAGTTTCATGCTTCTCAAATAGGTCATTGAACTTCCGGTTCGATAAAATTTGAATCTCTTTAGTGGATTTCTCTAATTTTCCATTCAGGATTTCTATCACCTTCTCTTTTTCTGAGAGTTATACTTTCAGAACATTTAGTTCATCAGTAGTTCCCATCAATTGAGAAGTGATCTCAGCATTTTTAGAGTCTTTCCCTTGATTCTCGTGATCGGTTCCTTGTTACGCTCTTGAGTTTTCAATGTGAGCGATTCTTGTAATACGAGAATAGTCCTTCATAAGATTCTCAAATGAATCCATCAGTCAAAATTGCATTTCAGTTGAACTTGAGAACTCATGTGCTTGTGTAGGAGCAACAAACATAGATAGAAGAATTTACCTCCTCTCTGACCATATAACAAAATATCATCTTTATCACTATCCGAGAAAATCTCATCTGAGGAACTGGAACCTTCTTCAGAATGTTCTTCTTCCTCGGCAATCATAACTTTCTTCTTTGGAGATCTTCTTGTCTCTCTTGGCTTGTCTTTCCTTTCTTTCTTTAGCTTTTCATTTCGGGCCAGGTCATATTGAAAGTGACCTTTCTTCTGACAGTTGCATCTGTTGGCATCATCATCCTGGTCACTTTCCTCATTGGTTTTGGAGTTCTTCTTCTTGGATGAGGATCCTTCAGCTTTCTGGTCCTTTCTTTTCTCAGTGTATCTGTCCTCAGCTTCTGAGTCTCTCTTGTACATGTGATTCATGTAATATTTCTTATATTTCCCATATCTGCTATTGAGTCTTTCAAACCTCCTTGCCATCAGTACTAGCTTATCCTCATGCTCATCCTGATTTTTGGCAAGTGAGTTCTCAGACTCTCTAGACTTACAGTATTTCTCTTTGGCTTTGAAAGCCACATTCTTGCTAGATGAAGAATCATCTTTGCTGTCAGATTTCTTAGTTTTCTTGTCAATCACAAACTCATAAGCTTTCAGTTCAGAGAAAACTTGTTGATATGGCATGGAATCAATATTTTTGGTGTTTTCAATCACCACAACATGTATATCCCATTTCTTAGATAATCCTCTAAGAATTTTCAGTACCACTTCTCTCTGTGGGTATCTTTTCCCAAGAGCACTCAGATCATTCATGATGCTAGTGAATCTGACCTCAAGTTTGTCAATGGATTCACTATCTTCCATTTCAAAGCTATCAAACTTTCCAATAGCAACATAAAGTTTGTTTTCCTTAATATGATCTGTGCCTTGACACATAACAACAAGTGTGTCCCATATTTCTTTTGCAGTTTCACAGTGAGAAATCATCCCCATAACACCATCATCAATAGTGCTATACAAAGTATCTTTAGCAATGTATTCAAGATTGACTAACTTTCTCTCATCAGGAGTAAGTTGATCATCAGACTTTGGAAATTCATCTCTGGGATCATTCCTCTCAGTATCAGTGATTCTGGGATTCACAACAGTAAATTTGAATGGTCCTTCAGAAACAACTCTCCACATTCATGTTTTGAATACATATGAGCCTGCATTCTCAATCTCCATAAGTCATAGCTCTCAACAGAGAACATAGGAAGTTGCTTAGAAGGCATGATGACTGAGCCTTGTAAGATATCAGCAAACAGATCTATTCAGTAGACCACCAAAGTCTTTCAGCAAAATAGACTATGGCTACCAAAGCAAGTGGTCAAATTGAACCAATGCTCTGATACCACTTGTTGGTCCCGGTGCTAACGAGTCTCACACGTGTATGGGGGGGGAATACAAGTGTTCAAATGATTTTAAAACTTTTTTTCTCGAGGTCGGATGGGTCGGGTTATCGATGATTGGCCCTCGAGAAGCACAGATTGCTCGAGTCAAAGTCTAACGAGACAATGATCCCGAGCCGCTTCTGAAGCTTCAGATTAGCCCAACTGAGCCTGATTTTTATCAGAGATCCTGAGGCGCTTGGATCAGATAATTATCTTACTGAGCCCTCAGTAGAGTTAGTTCAGTTTGGTAACTATCTGCTCTAGCTACTCAAGTGTGCGGAATGGTTGGCCCTATGTTTATACTCGTTTTAGCTTTCTTTGAAAATCTTCCTTTTAATAAAAAAGCGTTGATTAAGGTCGTGATCGGTTTGATGCAAGTTCAAGTGGATTGGTTCCAACTGAATATCAGTGAATTATGCTTTTAGTGAAAAACATGCAACATATAATAATGCAAAGATGAAAGCAAAACAACACAAAGAATTATAGTGGTTCGAGGGAGACTCAAGCTTCTACATCCACTCTCTCCGGCCTTGAGAAATTTCTTAACCACTTCCTAAAAAGCTTTACGGCTAACTCATGTAGCTTACTCACTTTTCTACCTTGAGTTTTTACGGGTGACTCACTTTGCAACTTACTAACTCAAACACACACAAGTGTTCAGACTACCACAAGTAGCTTACTAACTTCTTCTCTAGAGTTTTCTGGCTAACTCATTGTAGCTTACTAACTCTTTACAACTCCAACTCACCAACAAAACACACACAAACTACCTTAACAAGGGGTTTGGGTTTTGGGTTGGTTTCCAACTAGGATGAGATATCCTTTACAATAAGAACAATGCAAAGGCTAGGATATCTCTACTAAGCTTTGGATATTTCTTATCAATCTAGGCTTAGTGAATGAGCTCTCTCCAATGTGAAACACTTGGGAAATTCTTGGGTTTTCGAGTGCTTCAATTTGCAATAATACGAATGAGCTCTTGAGTTGCTTTGAAATTTCCCGTGACCTCTCAATGTAAAGGGTCACTAGTATTTATAGGCAACTTCACCAAGGTCACTCTTGAAAAACTATCCGTTGGAGGAGATAGCTTCATGAGTTTCCTCTTATGGTGTTTGATGAACGACTATATTTAGGGTTTGAATACTCCCTTGCATGTTTTAGGAAATATGCATTCATGTAGCCAATCACCACTTTTTGCAGTCTGGAACATAGTACTACTGACATGATTCAGAGTCCTGTCGCTTTCAAAGTGTCGATGAAATTACACAGTGTTGTCTTCCTCTGATTGGTTCTTGTCTTCAGTAAATGTAGACAAACATAACGACTCTTTTTGGTCAATCTCTCTGAATGAGATAACCTTAAACAACACTTAGACTTAGTTCCTTTTGTCTGCATATGAATGTCTTGGGCAATATCTATTTTTCTGAATATTCACATTTTTCTCAGTTTTGTAGTCTTCAGATAGATATTATTCAGTGCCTCGGAACATTCAGGTTATACTGAGTATTGATATTTTCTTGAGTCTTTTCAAGAACTCACTTGGGTCTTGATATCTTACGAGTCTTGATATCTTACGAGTCTTGATGTCTTACGAGTCTTGATGTCTTACGAGTCTTGATGTCTTACGAGTCTTGATGACATCTTGAGTCTTTAGTGTCATCTTGAGTCTTGATGACATCTTGAGTCTTGATGTCATCTTGAGTCTTTAGTGACATCTTGAGTCTTGGTGACAGTCTTGATGACATGAGTCTTGATTTCTTGACAACTTCTTGAGTCTTGATTACTTCTTGAGTCTTGATTTTTCTTGACAACTTCTTGAGTCTTGAGTTTCTTGATTACTTCTTGAGTCTTGATTTCTTGATAGCTTCTTTGAGACTTGATTACTACTTGAGTCTTGATTACTTCTTGAGTCTTGATTACTTCTTGAGTCTTGATTTCTTGAAACTTCTTGAGTCTTCGGTTTCTTCAGAATCTAACCTGATCTATATCTGCTGACTATACATGGTGTAGATAACTTCCTGAACACTTTATACTGAATCCTGACTCAGTCTATCAAGATTATCCTGAACATGTCATACTCAGGGGTTTTGGAATATAATCAAAACTTCTTTATTAAATTCATCTCCCAACATGTATAAATTGATGTTTGAAATGTTTAAGATTTTTCTGCCGCAAAATGTTATTAATATGCTTGTCGTCACATTTTAAAAAGAAATTTTTAATCTAAGATTTTATGGTCTCTGAGTGGCGATCCGAGTTTAGAGTGTCAAAGCCGCAAGGACCGACATTCTTGATTTGGGGGATGTTATATTTAGTGCAAAAAAATTTCCTTATTCAAGAGAGTTTCCCATTTGCTATCCCTTGTTTTTTGCAAGAAATGTTTAGTTGATGAAACAAGAGACATGACATTAACAATATTTTGATCTCTTCTTTGCAATGCAAGACACAAATTATTGGTGTACCAAAAAATAGTCGTCATCAAGTGTGCCATAAATATAACATCAAAACGACTCAAATGAGTACAAAATGGCTTGAGCTTTAACCCGATCTTCCGAACACAAAGCCCTCTTCCCAATCATCACAAGTACCTCAACTATAGTTGGAAACATGTGGATAACATTCAAAATAGTCTTGTAATGAGATCCCCAATGAGTATCCCCTGGCCTGTTTAAACCTAACTCTTGATTCAAACCCGATCCACTTTCAAGTTCACCAACTTCCAAGGCTTGAGCAACTTTTTGAGCTTGACTTACTCGGATCATTTCTCTTCGCTCACAAGAAACTCCAACACATTCAACAAGTTTGTAAGTGTTTCAAAAAGCCAACTATAATCATTGCTTTTTCTAGAAACGACAACCAATGTTAATTGAAGTTGATGAGCAAAATAATGAACATAGTAAGTACATGGAGTATTCTTCATAATCAAAGTTTTAAGCCCATTTATCTCACCTTTCATGTTGCTAGCCCCATCATACCTTTGACCTCGAATCTTAAATGGACTCAATGAATGCTCCATAAGCAAATAAATTATTGCACTTTTAAGTGACAAAGCAGTCGTATCACCAACATGTACAAGCCCAAGAAATCGTTCAACTATCATTCATGTCTTACCATCAACATATCGCAAACAAGGAGCTAGTTGTTCCTTTTGAGACATATCACTTACCTCCTCAGTCAAAATACTAAAGTAGTCATCACCAAGATCTTGTATAATGTGCCTAGTTGTTTCTTTTGCACAACAATTGATGAGATTCTTTTGAATTTTAGGAGAAGTCAATTGATGATTGCTTGAAGCATTCTCAAAAACAACTTTTTTACAACCCTCATTATGTTCAGCTAGCCACTTCAGAAGCTCAAGAAAATTTCCCCTACTAATGGACTCAACACTTTCATCATGTCCACGAAATGACAATCCTTGATGCAAAAGAGATCTCAAACAAGTAAGTGAAGCTTTCAAACGAGTTTCATACTCATTTCGAATCATATCGATTGCATTATCAAAAACATGAACAATGGAATTCTCTTTCGAGTCTCTTAAATTCACGTATTTTTCATAAGCAAGATTATGAGCACTTTTAAACCCACCAACATGCTTCTCAAATCTACCCGGTTTATTCCATGATCTAAACCCCCCAATATCAAAGACATATCCTCCTACACTAACTTCCACATCATTCTTGAACAAGTAGCAAACAAAACAAAGTGCTGCATCTTTCTCGACACTATACTCAAGCCAATCATATTTATTAAACCAATAAACACTAAACCAACACATACCTCCAAGTTATCTTTGAGGGAAGTCATGAGATTTTGGTTGACAAGATTTTTTTAAGAATATATGCTCTCCTCACCGCATTTCTTCAATTTGGAGAATAATCCATTATGCTTGTTCTTTTCCCGGGATCATGTGAAAAAAAATTCACATCATATATAATTCGTCCTCTTGTGATAATTCACTAAAAGCCCTTGAATTACTCACTTCTTCCACAATATTTTCTTGAGCAATACTCACTTCTTCCACAATATTTTCTTGAGCAATACTTTCTTGAGGTTGTGGGGCTTGAGGTTGTGGCGAAGTAAATGATTGGGATGATCGGGATAAAGGAGACTCACTAGAATTGAGAGGAGTCTCATCATCTCTCGATGAAGAGCAAAAAGTTTCTTGAGATTTTATTTTTTTAAGCATAAACTCTCGAAGATCCGGTTGCTTCCTCATTGCCTTTGAATTTTTTATTTCAATCCACCATTTCCTAATTCAATTAGAGATAGAAAATAAGAATACAATTTAAAATAACACTAGCCCTAATCTATCAATAAATACCATCAAATTAACTTATTTACTAAACAATCAACAAATACTATCAAAATTTTGATTCACATTCATATTAAATAGAAAATATTGCAAGCCCTAATTTATAAATTTGACAAATATTAATATACCATCACATTCAAGATTCAATTCAATAATTAATAAAAGGAAAAGAAAAATAAAAATAAAAATAAAATTACCATTTTTGGTGGAATCGGCGCTAACGCCGTCTCGGAGAGAAGAAGAAAAGGAGGGATTGTGACTGCGGCTGCGGGTAGTGGGGACTCGCTTGGGATTTGCGAAACAGAATGGAAAAATGGAATTTTGGATTTTTACTGAGCCTACTGACCAAATCTTTAATAAGATAACTAATGGCAATTTTGTAAATAATAGGATTCTTATATATTATATAATATAGTTGTACCCCCTTGTACTACAGTAAGTTCGCCTCTTCACCACGAATCCAGAATGTCGGCCTTTGCGGCTTCGACACTCTAAACTCGGGTCGCCACTTAGTGGCCGTAAAATCTGAGCTTAAAAATTTCTTTTTAAAATATAACGACAAACATAAGTATTACATTTTGCAGCGTAAGAACCTAATCATCAATATTAATTGTGATAAAAAAAATGTGGAAAAGCCCATAATTTAAATCGCAAGATATAAATTTAAAAAGGTAATGTTTATAAAAAGAGGTAGTGTACATGATACTTTATCAATAAAATTTAAAAGATTTCTCGGCATAATAATTTAACCATTTTAGGTGACATAATTTGTAATAATTTTAGACAAATAACACTTTCACACGCTTTGAACAATCTCACGTAAGTAACAAATTTTTGGTAACATCTTTTCATTTAGGGCCCATTTGATGGCCCAGATTACCCACTTATCGGCCGCTAATCGTGGGCTTACATAATGTTAGATAGATATGTTATAAAATCTTGAAGGCCCGAGATTTGATCCAAACCCGCGCCTAAATACTATTTCACTTCGGCCGAGTAATCTCACCGATTTCGGTGTGTTTCGAAATCTCATTTAAACAGTAACATGGGGATTAAAGTGAAATTCCAATATATCCCCTAGCATATACAAATTGAAACTTCCTTAATTTTCAGATCTCTCCTCTCACTCTCACTCGAATTCGAACGGGTGACTGTCATTGTCATTGGGGATGAACAAGGAATAGCAAGAATAGAAAACCCTAATTTGGTATTGTTCAATTCTTTTACACTAGTTTATTCACTCTATTTTATTGATATACATTTGTTGGGAAATTTGTAGTTTTGATGGAAGTTTCAAAACAGATAATGTAATAGGACCAGTCAGACCTGTTAGCTGACTGATGATGTAGATAGCAGATAAGATGACCAACTGATGTGTATAGACAGCTGAAGTAACAGATAGGTCACATATTGAGGGGGAACTCAATATGTATAGACTAAGTCTTGAAGATCAGTAATACAGAAGATCTGGTGATTGAAGCAGATAAGCCAAGAAGAAGATATGCAGAAGAGTTCAAGACAGAAGACCCCTTACAGAAGACCTATATCAGATGACATCAAGTAGAGGTCAGTAAGCTGTGCTAAGACAACTTACAAACAGATGACCTAAGTCAGGTAGGCAGATCAAGACTCTGACTGATCTGTGTCAAGCTCCATCAGGTGACTACTTCAATATTACCTAGTACGAGTCAGGTGCACAGACAAGAAGAATGTCAACGTTGTTGCTTATTCATGTGCTACAAATTGTACCTGATAGCCAATAAGAAGTCGACAACACACGTACGGAGCTCTGACAGTCTGCAGAAGGTGCTTCAGGGTCCAACGACTAGAAAGGACAAGCTTGCATGCTTTTGGCCATGCCACTCCTGAAGCACGTCAAATCCGTCTGCAAACCTACCTTAAATAGACCAAAATTCGAATTGCTCTCCAACAGCTAGTTTGATTTCGTGCCTATAAATAAGGGATCAAACCTTCATAGTAAGGTTATGGAAATTATCTACAAGCAAAAGCTCTCAAGATTTCTGCACGAAGAACACAATCACAAGAATTATTCTTAAGTGTTCATCCCTTAGTTCTTACCAGAATACATATCCTCTAGCTCTTGGCTACTTAGAAGATAGGATAGTATTCCAGTTGGAACAAAACAAATCTTATACCAAACACTGTTAGGTTAAGTTTGTTATAGCAAGATTTCTATCTAGGGTTTCTAGATTAGATTTCTGGGATTGGTTGAGTGTGAACTCGTTAAATATCTGTTGGTTGTACTGTGTTGGACTAACACAATAAACTAAGTCCAAGTTGGTTAAGTTGGTGCCCCTGCTGATAGGGAAGAGTGGACGTAGGACAAGTTGTCCGAACCACTATAAATCTGTGTGCCTTTAATTTTGTTTTACACATCTGCACACAACTTGTTATTTGCATGCATATTCTGTACCTAAATCTGATTATCATCAAGCTACTGATCTGATCATTTTGACATTTTAGTCACCTGATCTGAACTGTTGGTCAGAATCTCCTTTGAGTAAAACTGGTTTTCTACACGGGTTAACTTATCTTTCGCACCATCAGTTAAGCTGATAGACGCCGAATTGATCTGTCTACCAGATCAGTAAGTCGGATACCAGTCCAAACTGATTCACTTCGCACTCTGATCAGACATACATGAAAACACATCTGATTCACGAAAAAGTTTTGAAGTCTATTCACCCCTCCCCTCTAGACTTCAACCCCACTGAAACCCATTCGGGACCTACAAGTGGTATCAGAGCAGTGGTTCTACCGACCACTGGCTTTGAATATCATTGGTTCTTGAGGAAGAACCTTTGTGGTCACTTGAACTGATCTTGAAAATCTTTTTTTTAAAACTCATTTTCTTAAAAACAAAATCACCAAGTATGGATAACACTTCAGGTATGCATCATAATCTACCCATGTTTTCTGTTGATGAGTAAGCAGATTGGTCCATAGACATGAGAGACCATCTGGGAGTGATTAGCAACAGAATGGATGAGATTCTTGAGATAGGACCGATTATCATCTATCACTATAATCCAGCTGAAGCAGGAGAACGAGATCCTACTCAACCAGTTGGAGCAAGAATCAGAAAGAGTCCCTCTCTGATGGATGCAGATGAGAGAAAACTGTCTAACCTGGATACTGTTGCCAGACATCTCATCATGAAAACCATGGATGCTACTACGAGAGAGAAAGTGAAGTACCTGAAGACAACTATGGAAGTCTGGGATACGCTTGCTGAAATCTGCAGAGGAAATGAACAGATCAAGGACAACAGATTGTAAGCTGAGCTGGTTGTATTTGAGAAACTCAAGATGTTACCAAATGAAAAAGTTGATCAATTTGATGGAAGGATCACTCGTGGAGTCAATCGACTTCGAGATCTTGGACGTATCATGACAAACAAGGATACCAATTATAAGATCCTCAGATCACTCACTAAGAAATGGGACACGAAGGTAACTGTAATTAAGGATTGCCAAGATATTGCTAACATGAAACCTAATGACTTAATTTTCAGTTTAAAAGCCCACGAGTTCGACCTGATCGAGAGAGGACAAAGTTCTGATGATGTCCCAGCTGAAGCTACTACCAATTCCAAATCTGTTGCATTCCAGGCAGCAAGTAGCAGTTCACGAATTGTTGAACCAGTTGGAAACATCATAAGTCAAGCTGAACAGATTGCACTGCTGACAAGAAAGCTCGAAAGAACTAATGTTCAAATGGGTAAGTATAGAAAATTTTATGATGATTATCGCAGGAACAGGGGAAGAGATCGTCGCTCATCTGATAGATCGCAAGAAAGGTACCGTTCATCTGACAATCGAGATAACAGAAGAGAAGAAAGACAAGATGATCATACTGATGAAAAGAAAGATGAACGAAGAGATGACCAGAAAGAAAGCAGACTAGATGATCGATCAGACAGGAAAGGTTCTGATTATCGACAAAAGGGGAAGTCACCTGACAGATATTACAGAAGACACGATTCTCCAGGCAGAGGAAGCTCCGGAGACTCTAGAGTGTGCTACAACTGTCAGAAATCAGGCCACTACAGTGCTGACTGTCTTGACTTGACCCCCAAGGAAAGAGAGGAGAAAAGAAACAGAAGAGAACAGAGATACATGGACAGGAAAGCTATGGTTGCAGATACGTCTGACATTGATGACTCCTACCTGCCCTCAGATGATTCTGGTTACTCATCTGTCGAAGACTTCTGTTTGATAACAACAACTGATGATGTCGATGATCTGAGCTTCTTATCTGATGACGACATCTGTCTCATGGCCATAGAATCAGATCAAACAGAGGTACTTTCTAACTCTTTTGTGCCTCTTTCTTCCACACCACATGTGCCGAGCACATCTTCAGGAGAGGTAAACTTGCAGGTTTACAATGACCAATTGCTTGATGATCTTTCCAATGCAATAGATACTTATACACGAGTGGAAGTTGAGAACGATAACCTGAGAGCTGAGAACATCAGGCTTGTTAAAGAAATTGAGGCAAGTAGAGCAGCTGAACTAAAATCAGCTGAAACTGTTCAGAAGATGACCACAGAACTGGAGTCTCTGACGGTCAGCTCTTCTGATCAGGAAAAGCTGGTTAAGGAACAGTTGGCTCTCAACCTACAACAAACCAGTGAACTCAAATCTCTTCAGGCTAAGTTTGATGAACTCTTCCGGATGCATGAGAATCTGAAAGTTCTTGAGGACAGTCTACGTAAGAAAATAGAGGTTTTCACGAAATCTTCTAAAACTGTTCAAGACCTGAATAACTATTTTCGTACGTCAACTGACAAGAAGGGAATTGGGTATGAAATCCCTTCTGGATCCTCAAAATCCCCGTCTGGTTCATATCAGAAAAGTGTAACCAAATGAGTTTCTGATCAAGGTACACCAAATGTCAAATCTGTATCTGGTAAGGGAAAAGGACCAGCTGATCAGGCAAGACAAATGTCAGATCAGAAAGGGAACAAGAATGAACCCCAACTGATCAGACAACAGCCGAGGTATCATCAGATGAACCCAGTTCTTCTGAAGAAACCTCAGCCCAATCAGTAGAGTAAGTATCAGCCTGGGCCATCTCAAAAGGACAGTCTCAACTGATACAGACTCAGTCCAAGCTGCCTAACAAGCAAGCTAAGAGTAAACTGCTAAGACTAATTATGCCAGAAAGATATTAATCTTTTAATGGTAGCAGTCGTACTTACCCTTACAATCAGAAACCCAGGGCTGCTGCACCTGAGCCCCACTGGATTAAAAGAAGACAAGTCTCAATGAAAAATCCCAAGTCTTCTGATTTATCCAATGCTCACACTCATAATCATACGAACCAGATTGCATATGAAGAGACTTATGACTATGTAGATGTTTATGGGAGACAGATCAAGCCTTCTGTTTTCAACAGAGGTGCCAGATATGTTTGGATCCCGAAAGGTACCTCTAACCCCCCAGGACCCGATTCTACTAGGGTACCTAAAGTCTGAATTGTTTGCAGAATCGCTTGGGACTGGTAAATAAGGGTGGAGAACAGGCAGCTATCTGGTACATAGATAGTGGATGCTCAAGACATATGACTGGAAGTCGGTTTCTCCTTAGCAGCTATGTTGAAAGACCAGGCCCAAGAGTTCTCTTTGGTGACGATAACTTTGGTTTTACTAGAGGAGTCGGAACCTTAGTGAACGATGACGCATGAATCACGGGGAGTTTCATATGTTGATGGATTAAAGCACAACACGTTATATCTCGTCTCACAATTCGCGACAATGGATTTAGTGTTGAGTTCTCAGCGAGAAAAATGCACACCGTAAATCGAGCTCTTGAGCAGATCTATTTGATTGGTTCAAGAAAAGGAACGATATACACAGTAGATTGGAACAGTTGTCCAAGAAATGCATGCCTGATTGTTAAGAGTTCTAAGAGCTCCAGCTGGCTCTGGCATAAGAGGATGAGTCATCTGAACTTTAAGACTCTTAACAAGATAGCAAGGATGCCTTTGGTAGAAGGGCTCCCGAATGAAGTTTTCTCTAAGGATCAGACATGTTCAACATGTCAGAAGGGAAAGCAAGTCATGGCTTCATTCAAAGGGATACCTTCTCCTCCATCCAGCAGAGTACTGCAACTGCTCCACATGGATTTATTTGGACCAGTTACACCTCTAAGTTTCAGTGGACGCAAATACACTCTGGTGGTCGTTGATGATTATTCCAAGTTCACCTGGGTTATATTCTTATATAAGAAGAGTGAAACTACAACCAAACTACCTGAACTGCTTAAGAAAATTCAGAATGAGAAGGGTCTCAGCATAGTGAAAATCAGATCTGACAAAGGTACTGAATTCCTTAACCAGTTTATATCTGATTTTTGCTCTGAGTTTGGTATACAGCATGAGACATCAGCTGTAAGAACATCACAACATAATGGCGTAGCAGAAAGAAGGAACAGAACACTCAAAGAAGCTACACGCACCATGTTAGCTGAGCATGCAACTCAAAGTCATTTCTGGGCAGAAGCTATCAACACAGCATGCCACACGCAGAACAGATGTTCTCTAACTAAGATTCACTTTAAAACACCCTATGAACTGTGGAAGGGCAGAAAACCTCGTGTTTCTTACTTCCATGTTTTTGGGTGCAAGTGATTCATACACAACAATGGGAAGAGTCAGTTGAAAACTTTTGATGTCAAAGCAGATGAGGGTATATTCTTAGGATATTCCTCAACCAGCAAGGCATTTAGGGTATTTAACAGACGAACCCTAGTTGTGGAAGAAACACCTCATGTGGTATTTGATGAGACATCTTCTGATCAGGAGAAATCTGCCTCAGAACAGATGACACCAGATGCAACTGCAGTACCAGATACACAGAAAATGGATAAGCTAAGGCTCAAAGGAAAGGAACCAAAATATGTCACAGTATATGTTTCTAACTTTGACCTTGATGATTCACCAGGTCAGAAAGACCCTCAGGTACGCACAATTGTCAGTGAAGAAACTGGTACAGCTGAGACAGTAACAACTGAACCATCTGGTTCAGGGGGAACACCTGATGTTCCGGCAGACAGACTTCAACACATAATGAGTCCAACATTAGCTGAGACATGTCCATGTCAAGTGGATCCTATTCAAGTACCTCTCCCAGTCTCTAGTGATGAATCTATATCAGAAGAGGATGATGCTCTCCAAACAGATGACAATCAGGACAGAAGGACTTGGATAACCAGTCATCCAACTGATCTGATCATCGGAGACCCATCTGATAGAGTTATAACTAGACATCAAATTGGTGAAAGTGCAATGTATTGTTGTTATCTGTCTTTGAAGGAACCACTCACAGTTGAAGAAGCTCTTCAAGATGCAAGCTGGATTCTAGCCATGCAAGAAGAACTAGAACAGTTTGAAAGGAATCAAGTTTGGGAACTTGTAGACAGACCAACTCACCAAGATGTGATTGGAACTAAGTGGGTATTCAAGAACAAGAAGGATGAGCACAATGTAATAACCAAAAATAAGGCAAGACTTGGTGCTAAGGGATATTCACAATCAGAAGGGATTGATTATGATGAAACCTTTGCACCAGTCGCTCGCCTGGAAGCCATTCGGCTGTTTCTGGCTTATGCAGCTCATAGGGGATTTACTGTGTATCAGATGGATGTAAAGAGTGCATTCTTAAACGGGGTACTAGCTGAGGAAGTTTATGTTGAACAACCTCCTGGCTTTGAAAAGAGTAACCAAGTGTACCGTTTAAGAAAAGCTCTTTATGGACTGAAACAAGCTCCTAGAGCCTGGTATGATACACTATCTCAGTTCTTGGTAGAGAATGAATTTACTAAGGGCTTGATTGATCGGACCTTGTTCAGAATAGAAGATGGAGAAGACATTCTCTTGGTTCAGATCTATGTGGACGACATTATATTTGGTTCTCCCAATCATAAACTATGTGAGAAATTTAGTAAGCTAATGCAAGGGAAATTTGAGATGTCCATGATGGGTCAGATGAGCTATTTTTTGGGTCTACAAGTCAAGCAAGCTCACACTGGGATCTTCATCTATCAGGCAAAATATACAAGGAATTTGTTGGCTAAGTATGGAGTTCAGAATTGCAAGGAAGTCAGAATTCCAATGTTAACTGCATTCAAGATGGATCCATATGAAGGTGGTAAGAAGACTAATCAGAGAGAGTATAGGGCTTTGATTGGATCTTTACTATACCTGACTACAAGCAGACCAGATATAACATTTGCAGTAGGTGTATGTGCCAGATTTTAGGCAAATCTCAAACAAAGCCACCTAGAAGCAGCTAAGTGGATTCTTAAGTATATGAAGGGTACTATAAACTTAGGCTTATGGTATCCAGCAGATGATAATCTAGAGCTTAGTGGGTACTCTGATTCTGATTATGGAGGTTGCAGAATAGACAGAAAGTCAACCTCAGGTATGTGTCAGTTCTTGGGAAGTAAGCTGATCTCGTGGTTCTCTAAGAAGCAAACGTCTCTTGCCACATCTACTACTGAAGCAGAATATATGGCTACAGGTAGCTGTTGCTCCCAACTGCTCTGGCTTTGTCAGCAGCTGAGGGATTACAACATAACTGCTACCAATGTACCTATCTTTTGTGACAGTAATAGTGCAATTGCTATCACGCAGAACCCCGTTCTGCATACAAGATGCAAGCACGTGGACATCAGACATCACTTCATAAGAGACCATGCAGAAAAGAAGAACATCAGAATGGAAAAGATCCATACTGATAAGCAAAGAGCTGATATCTTAACCAAGCCCCTAGCTGAAGTCAGATTTAGAGAATTATGCAACGAGCTAGGTCTACTGGATTTAGGAGATGCAGCCCCAGAGTATTTTGGTGGTCTGATCTCAAACACCAGTTGGTTAAGAGACTGATCTGATAGAATCAGTTGAGTAAGGAAACTCAACTGATCAGAAAAGTCGGTTAGGCACATTAGATTAATAGGATAATAGATTAAGGGGGAAATAGACAAACATCGCGTAATGAAATCAAGTCAACACAACAATGGAATTAAGAGAGAATTTCATTGATAAAGACCCGGAGGTCGAAACTTTTCATTACAATAGACCCGGAGGTCGAAAGAAAAGTCCTAAACTCTAAACCCTAAAACCGGTGAGCATTCGTTCTTTAAATGAACACGAATGTCATACATATGGTGCAAAATATAAAAGGCGACTTGACTTGATCAAGTTCGCATATACAATACTAAATCCATATTACATGTCAGAAATTGCTCAACGGTGTTAACCACGTTGTCTCGATCGGAACACAAGGCATAGACAGCTACCTCTATGATAAAGGAGAAAAATTTGCAATCAGGGTGGTAGTGAAGCTTAGCAATGGCCGTTTGGTCATCTTCCGATGAAGACGAGATCAAGGGAAGCATAGGGATGGACTGGGGACCGGAGGACTTGTCGAAATAGAAGAAGCCTATTGCCGGAGGAGTTGCCAGAATCAAGGACTTGCCGGAATTTTTCATGTGCAAACTTGAAAATGAAAATTGATGAATGATTGTCTAAATCCAGTTCTATTTATAGAAAGAAAGCGGGGTGGGAAATGCAATTTTTTTTGTAAATTTGGGACCCCTCCCAAAGAAATTGACGTCACAAGTGACAGACCATCATTGCGGACATGTCACATCATGCCGACTTAGGGAATCGAAGGCGATCGTTCGACTCCCCGAGAATTAGGCTTTGGCGGGAGCACACACTCCAAGACCCGGATAGGATCAGATTGGATCAACAGAAATCTGATCAACAGATTGGATCAGATTGATTCAACAGAAATCTGATCAGATAAGTTGGACATTGTTGGGAAAGTTGCTAAGGTATAGGCTACATAGTAAGGTCAACAAATCAGAAGAGTTGGATCAAATATGAGTGGTAACTGGTTGATTACAACATCGACCAGACAGATACGTTCTCTGTTTACAATTATCTGATCTTATCTCTTTTCTGTATTGATTACTATTCAAAGCACTTTATGACGCAAGCACTTCAAACATTAAATTCAGACGTGGGGATTGTGTATTTAATAGAATTTAATGCGTATTTTTCGCGTCCAAATACTTTCCGTATTTATTCCCAACCGCACGATTCTTTCACTTTACGGCCGCTTAATCTAAGTCGTTCATTTCAAAACACGAATACTCAAGTATTTGTGGGAATTCGTGAAATTTTTTCCCTCGCGCCTTATAAACCCTAAAACTTTTCAACTTTTTATTTTCTTCTCAAAAACATTCATCTTCATTACCAAAACTCTTCAGAAACTTAGATCAATTACTTCAAAATTTATCATCCCAATAATCGATTTCTGGTAATTTCATATGATGTTTTGTACACACAATCGTTTATGCATTACTTACGATAGATTATGCTAGAAACTGTAATTTTTCACTGAAATCTTCTCCAGGTCTTAAGTTTTTTTAAATCTGACTATGTGTCTATCATGAGATTTTATTTACGAATTTGATGTTATATCCTGTTGTTGGTATTGAAATCACTCAGAATCGTCTTATTTGTTTGTAGAAATGGCACAATTAACAACAAATCCAGGACAAGGGAAAAATATGTGCAATTTCCTATCAATGAAGAAGGACATAATCAATGAGAAATTTGTCATATTCAACACAACAACAGATGCCGAATCAAAAGAAATTCTGGATTGCCTTCGCGCTGTTGGACTTGAACAATTTTGTTACAGGCATTTGGATATCCTACACACATATGAAGCACTCGAGTTTCTGTACAATCTAGAGATGGATGATGAAGGACGGTTGAAGTCCTCCGTAGGCGGTTTCAACATTCTTGTTACAGATGAAGATTTATTCAGGATCTTCGGTCTTAAATCTGGAACTGTCGATCCAACCACATTCACATCAGGAGTTGATGATAAAACTTATCTGAAGGATGTCCTGTTAAGACCAGCCAACAAAGAGCAAGTGTACAATGTCAAAGTACCCCATCTCAGACGGAAATATCGCCTTCTGTTTGAGATCGTGTCCAAAGTGATTCTATGTATCACACACAGCCTCGACGCTCTTACTGCTGTGAAGCAGAATGTGATGACAACTATAATCTGCAAGGCTGATAATCTGGATTGGGTTGGACTGTTCAAGTCTAGATTGCTGAAGGAGACAGCCAAATTCAAGTTGAATGAAAGAAACAAAGTTTATCTGACTCTGAAATGCTCATATATTCATAAGGTGTCGACCCTGCTGGATGACAAACTGCCAAATAACTTCGAGTGGAACGAAGAAGGGAAGAAAGTATACCTGTCTAAGTTTAAAGCCATCTTGGGGAAGGATGAACAGTTGGCAGGCCAATCTGATGATGACCCCGCACCATATGTGCCTAGAGCAAGAGGAGAAGGCAAGGGCTCCAGAACTGCAGAGTCGTCTGAGACTCAAGCTGCTCCTAAGAAGTTGAAGAGGAAGACTCTGGCTAAGAAGCCAGAAGGAGCAGAGAAGAAGCAGAAAAAGATTACATCCATTCTGCAAAAGGCAGTGGCGGACCCTTCTGAACCAACTCCAGAATCAGGCGAAACTGAACAGTCTGGGCAAGGAACTGCAATAATCCATCTGGAATCAGATGTGGAAGCTGCTGCAAGTCCAGATCGAACTGTCAGCATGGGAAAGGAAGCTGTTCAAGAGGAACAAATGCTAGAGGGAACTACTGAAAGTTCAGCTGAGGTGGAAGAAGTGACTGGACCTTCTGAGGAAGAGTCACCTTCTGATTCTATACCCCTTAGCTCTGTATTCAGGAAGGAGAGATCTCCGAATCCTACATCCAAGTCGCCCTCTCCCCCAACTCTGCTGATTGAACCTTCTTCTACCCTGCCTTCCTCATCTCCCCAACAGGAAGAAATTCCTACTTCTGAGCCATCAGCCGCACAAGAACCTGTTGTTCCCACTGTGGAGGAGGCAACTGAACAAGATGCTGAAGTGAATGTGGAACAACAAATTGAAGAATCTGAGCCCACAGATGACAGATATGTATCTGTATCTCACAATCTCTTCAATACAAAGATTCAGCTGGGAACCCCTGAGGAGGAAGACCCCGTGGTTTACATCTTGAAGAAGCACATAAAGTCTTATCTGCTTGAAATCTGTCCAGATCTTATAAACCATCCGGGACCTCAAGAACAGATTGAGGAGATTGTTTTCTGGCGCGATATTCGGCTAAAATCTGTTGAAGAATTCTTAATTCTGATGAAGTCTCTCCCAGAGGACTACTTTGTTGATCTGGAAGCAAAGTGTATGGCTAGTGCTGGTATTGAAAGCGTGGTCGAATTGACATCTGATGATGATATCAGATGGTTGATTCATGATAAGTTCAAGATTCCACTGATGGAAGAATGGGTGGACCAAGACTACCAGTACGATGAGCAAGCTGCCGATGAACCAAGAGTGGGTGATGCAGATGGGACCCAACTTGGTGAGGCATCAACATCTGATCAGACTGCTGCGATGAGTGCTGATACCCTATATCAGATTTTGAAAATACAGGATGGGGTAAAGGCTTCAATTGATGCACAATTCACATCTCTCACAGCAGCTCTGATGAAGCGTTTCGAGGAAGCACAAAGCGGATTAGTTGAGACAGAAAGGAAGATGACTGCGGATAAGATCACACTCATGCACGACCAGATTCTTGAATCAGTGATGCGTCGGGCTGATCCGTTCTTAGAGAAGTTACATCTCCAGTCCTCCATGCTGAGTGACACACAGGTCTTACTAGAAAGTGTCTGGTGTTCATTGGAGCATACAAAATCATATCTTGAATTAGGGTGGACACGTTTTGAGGATTCAGTCAAACAATCAAAGAAAACCATTGAGTCTACACTGAACAGGCTGCTGAGTCTCGAACCTTCGTTCGCCACGCTTAAAGATATTGCCAGTCTCAAGGAGGAAATTTCAGCTCAACTGATGGATCTGACACGAAAGCTGTCACCACTTTTTGATGAAACCAAAAAGGGGGAAGGACAGGAGCCAGAAAAACCAGAAAAATAGATGCAGTTGATAATTGCTGGAACCTCATCTGCTCAACCTGAGCAAGCTGTTGAACCAACTCCTGAGAAGATTGCTGAACCAACTGCCATGCCAGAACCATCAATACCAGCTGTGAATATTCCGGACACCGAACTGATGGAATTATTTCTAACAGTTGAATAGCATGGGGAAGCCATAGCAGCTCAGGGGAAAGAACTTTCTGAACAAAATCTACTCTATCTGAAGTAATTTAGAGAGTGGACAAGATTGAAGATTTCTCTTCCTCGGTCCATAAAAGACATGTTGGTCCCGGTGCAAACGAGTCTTACACGTGTATGGGGGGGAATACACGTGTTCAGTGTTTTAAAAACTTTTTTTCATCGAGGTCACTTGGGTCGAGATAGTCGAAGATTAGGTTACGAGAAGCACGATCGCTCTCGAGTCAAAGTCTCATCGAGACAAAGTGATCCTGGAAATGCTTTCAGATACCTCGAGATAATCCCAACCGAGTCCTCGAGTGTCGAGATCCCGAAGTTGCTTGGATCAAATAACTAACTTACTGAATCCTCAGAAGAGAGTTCAGTTTGATAATTATCTGTTCTAGTTACTCAGTCGTGCGGAATGGTTGGCCCTTTAGATTATACTCGTTTTAAGCTTTGCTGAAAACCTTCCCTTTATGAAATAGTGATTAGGCTGTGATTCACTTATGCAACTTCAGTGGATTGATTCCAACCGAATATCGATTGAAAAGTATGCTTTCAAAACAAGTCAATGCAACGATTAAGCATGAGGATAAGGAAAGCAATAAAGAATACATCAATTATAGTGGTTCGAGACTAAAGCTCCTACGTCCACTCTCCCTGACTCTTCAGAGAAATTCACTATCAACTTCTGAGCTTTCTGACTACCTCGTAGTTTACTTACTCAACTTGGCCCTGAGTTTTCTGACTACTCCACGTAGTTTACTTACTCAACCCGACCTTGAGCTTTTTCGACTACCTCGTAGTTTACTTACTCAATCACACACAAGCTTTCGGACTACCCCAGTAGCTTACTAACTTCTCCTCTAGAGTTTTTTCGACTACTCCGCGTAGTTTACTAACTCTTTACAACTCTTTCTCACCAACAAACACACTCCCCTACCTTCTCAAGGGTTTTGGGGGTTTCTCGGTTGGTTTCCAACAAGGATGAGATATCCTTTACAATGAAGCACAATGCAAAGGGTTAGGATATCTCGACTAAGCTTTGGATAAATCTTGTCAAGCTAGGCTTAGTATAGTGAGCTCTCTTCAATATCGAAGCACTTGGGAAATTCTAAGTTTTTCGAGTGCTTTCACTTTTGCAAGAATAAGTTTGAGCTCTTGAGTTGCGTATAAATTTCCGTAACCTTACAATGTAGAGGGTCACCAAGATTTATAGGCATACACCAAGGTCACTTTTGAAAACTATCCGTTGGAGAGATAGCTTCGTGAGTTCCCTCTTGTGGTGTGTGAAACGGCTATATTTAGGGTTTGAAACTCCCTAACACGTTTTAGGCAATAGCTTTTCATGTAGCCGGTCTTCACTTTTTGCAGTCTGGAACTTTTGTACATCTGACATCTTTTTGACGACACATCTTTGTCGCCATCGATCAAGATGGTACAGATGTCGTCTTCCTCTTTTTGACTTTTGTCTCCGGTTAAAGGTAGACACCTTCAACGGCTCTTTGGTTACAAACTCGAGTTTGATATAACCTTAACAACACTCCGACTTAGTTCCTTTTTATGCGCATTTGAATGTCTTGGCAATATCTAACTTCTTAAGGAATCACGATCTTACCGATATTGCATCCTTTAGATAGATATTATCGATTGCCTCGGAACACTCGAGGTTCATATCGAGCATTGATATATTCTTGAGTCTTGATGAATTATTGTGCCTTCAAGTACTCTTGATCTTGATTCTTGATCTTGGGTCTTCGTGTCTTGAGTCTTACGAGTCTTGTGGTCTTTCGAGTCTTGAGGTCTTACGAATCTTTGTAGTTTATCTTGGACCGATGTCTTGAGTCTTCGTCTTTGAGTCTTGATTACTCAAGATATCATCGAAGTCTTGATATCTCGGTTTCATCCCAAACTCGGATACTTCCGAAACATCTTGAGTTCTTGAGTCTTGAACCTATCCTAAACTATATCTCAGCGACTATACATTTTGCAGATAACATCCTGAATACTCTAAAACTGAATCCTGACTCAACTATCAAGATCATTCTGAACATGTCATACTTAGGGGTTTTGGGATCTTAATCAAAATCATATATCTTTATTAAATTCATCTCCCAACAATTTCCCCCTTTTTGATGATGCCAAAACCTATCTTGTTACAAACATATAACCTATACTCAGGTTTCAGTTTATCCTATTACAAGATTGGTTGTCTCCCAACAATTTCTTAAATCAGAGAATCTCCCAACAATTTCAGAGTTTCTCAGCAGTTTAATCATTCAGCAATTTCTTCAGTAATGAATCTCTTTAAATAGTTCATTACCAAATACTTAAACAATTTTTTCAAATTCAGACAATATCCCCCATATCATCATACATTCAGGCATATCAAAATAAAAGACATGTAAATAAGATAATGAGATATTATCTTTTGAGCATAAAGATAAATCTTCATTGATGATGAGTATACTATTACAGATTACAATGAGTTTATCAACAAAATCAAAAAGACAAAAATTTAAAGATTACAGAATCTTCTGAGTTTTCGATCTTGGTCTTGATTTGGCTCTTGATCTTACGCTCTTGATTTGCTTCATTCTCAACTTCATCGGTGAGCACCTCCAGATTTAACATTCGAAGAATCTCTTCTTCACTCATTTCTTTCCTTGATGATGTCCGGACTATTTCTGTTAGACCTAACCGACCCAAAGATATTGAAAGCAATCTCTTGAGTAATGGCCTTCTCATTCACCAAGCCATTATCAAGTCTTGGAGGAGGATAGGAATATGGACCAGGGGCTACTATCTGTACTTCTCCTTCATCCGCAAGGTTAATCCACTCAGAGTAGATACTTTGGATAGAAAGTAAGGAGATACTCAATGAATGCTTCATTCTGATCTGAGCCTTCCCCTCTCCATTCCCTGAGAACATCATAATTGAACCAGAAGGTTCTCTTGACTTCTTCCCACATATCGTTGAGTTTAATGGGCATCCATTTATCAATGTGGGACCACTTTAGCGCTTTTGATGTTCCTTTCCTCTTGCTCATAAACTTCCCGAATTCACTCCTTCTTACGCTCTTCGTCTATCTTCTTTCTGATCACAGATGCTCCTGAGACCGAAGCAGCAGCTTTCTTAGCTTGTTCCATTTGGAGTGTCTTCAGAGCATTTCTAGTATTGAAGACTTTCATCTGAGGTTGAGACTCAGATTCTTCTTTCTCTTCATCATCCAGAATCAGCTCTCTCTGGATTGACTTAGTAGCCTTTGCACGCTTGCTTTTAGGTTGAACAACACCCGAGGCTTTCCTCTTCATAGGCATTTCAGCAGCAGCCTGGCTTGTTCCAACCTTTGCTTTAGCACTCAGTTTTTCTTTTGACACATCAAGCATGGTTTGCTTGGAAACTCGAGTGTAGACAGGCTTCTCCACCTGAGCAAACTTTAACTTCTCAGAAGCTTTGACTTCTTTTAAGGCTTTGGCTAAATTATACATTTCAGCATCTTTTTGAGCCTTCTTCTCCAAAGTACGTGCCATGAACTTTCTGAGGTCTTCACCTTCCTTTTCCCCCTTCTTGGCACCGTAATTTGGAAGAAGTCTGGAGAGTGCTATGTCCATGTGATATTGCTCTTTGCTCACACAGCGAATCTCTCCTGCTATCTGATCTTGTTCGTCTTCCAGCCTCCTTAGATGGTTCTTGGCCACAGAAAATTCTTCAGATAAGTGGGCAAACTGGCCAGAGAGTGCTTCTTTGAACATCTCTGTCATCTTGGTCATGAGCATTGAGCTCATTTCCTCAACAGCAGACTTTATCAGCACCTCATTCTTTTATGCCAGTTTCACCTCTAGGAAATCAGAACTCTCCTGGTGTTTCTGCTTGGTTCATCTTAACTTTCGGCCTTGACTTCCTCCGAACTTCTCATTCAAACTTTTTCTTCCATGGAGGTCATCTGGGTGGTCAGAGTGTTTTGAAATTTGCACCAGCTCTGAAGAGTGACTAAGACTTTCCATCTTTTGAGCTTGATTGGCCAACGTCTCTTCCATCTGAGCAATTTTGATCATCATTAGCTCAACCTTCTCAAGTTTCTCCATCAAGGGAGTGAGATCAATCTCAGGAATCTTCTGCACCTCCTGTGTTGTCTGATCATCCTGTGCCTCAGCTTCGTCCTGAGCTCCAGTCTCCAACTGAGCCCCAGTCTGTTTATCACACAATTCAGAGTTAAAGATAGAACTTTCAGCAACTTTGGCATAATTGTTAATGGTGCCAAAAGGTACCTGAAGAGTTCTAAGCCGATCCGAGGTTGACCAATTTCGCATTGATCGCCAATGAAGTCTCCTTTTCCATCTGAGACTGCTTCTCAACATTTCCCTGTTGGTCCCCATCTCCTTTCAGCCAACTTCTTCTGAACTAGCTCATCAAAATCGGAGTTTTTCATCCTGAGCTTTGTCCTCCTGAACCCTGAGAAGTCGGTCAGGAAGGTTGTCTCCTCATTCCACCAGTCTTCCCCTCTGAATGCAGCAATATCAAGCATCTCGGGAAGAGTCTGATTGAGGATGAATCTGATTGTCCTTAATCAAGAAAACATCTTGCAGATCGGGGTATGATTTGAGCTTCGCAGTAGTGATCAAGAATGAACCGTTCCCCCTTGCTCCTCCACTTTCGCCTTCTTGACTTCTCCTTCTTCCATCTTGGGCTCTCGGGTTCGGTTGAAACATACGCTAAGGGATCAAGAAGTAGATCACTTTCGAGGAGCTCATCAAGAATATTACGCTCTCCCCGAGCCTCGCAGTGACATCTGAAGTTTGTGCGGTCAGTCCTCGGTTTGCATCGAGAGAGGTTTACGAGGCCTGAGTTGGCATATCCTCGGTTTGAATCTGAGTCGACTCGTCTATTTGTGTTCGAGCACGCACATCTTGATTGACTCTGGTGGCTCTTCTGTCGAGCTCGCACATTTGAGGTAGGTATCTCTCGAGGTCTCGAGCTCGCTTTAAAAATTTCTGAGAAATTTTATCCGAATCGAGCGATGTCTCGAGCACCTCGAGAAGACTCCGCCTCCGGCCCGATCCTGTGTCCTCGAGATAACCCGAGCCAATACTTGTAATGGTGAACTCGAGCGGTTTGGCTCTCCCATTTGAATCTCGTCCGGAAATCACTTTCATCTTCATCGGTGAGAACCACCAATCTTCTGCGTTTTGGAGCAAGATCCTTTAGTTTCAACATCTTTGCTCCCTGCTCCATCTTTGCCTCCAACAAAACCTTCCCCCTGGTTTGTTGAGTCTCTTTTTCAGCCGCAACTGGTGATTCAACCTTTTTTTTCTCTTCCCCCGATGACCGCCTTTTTGCAAAGAATGGGTTTAAAGAGAATTTTGGACTTAGGGAATGGGGTCGAATTGGCGAAGATATCCTCCTCCTCTCTGCACATCTCCAAAATGTACGCAATTTTGGTGGCATGGTGGATCTTGCCTTTTATTGAGATCGCCCCGTCAACCTTCTTCAAAACTTTGATCTGCTCACTCACCGTCTGAATCAGAAATTTCAGCCAGTTGAAGTCGGTGGTGGGTGAGGCCTCTATCGCCGCCATCAGTTTGAGCTTCGGGGTCTTGACTGCTCAAAACTCCCCGCAAGACTCATGATGCATTTACTCACAATATCCATCAATACATGATATTGTGGCTTTAAGTGCCTCTTATGTAATGTCGCCTCAAACTTAACAGGATTCTCAGCAATCCTATCTAAGTATTCCTGTTCTCTACCCGACATATACATCGTAGGATCCTCTCCTCTATCACAGAGCTCAGAAACATCATTCAGATTTTTTGGGGTTATGTACAAATCCCTTTCAAAATCGACGTATTTGGACGAATGCTCTAAGTGTGATACAATAATCGAAGAATGCATCTGATCCTCTTCATCTACCTTCAAGTTATAGATGAATTGATTACCTCTTTTTCGCAAACTCCCGGTGCGGGTCGGTTTGCGATTAGTTGGAATGAGTTTAGCTTGATCGAATCATATCACGAGCCTCCTCTTCTTCGGCTTTGAGTTGGTTGTGCTTTTGAAAGTGAAACAACGAACTCGTACCACGACTTGTTGGTTTCGGCTAATCTGTCGAACAAGGTTGGAGCCATTTTAGAGATTGATTTGAGAAGTGAAGCTTTAGGGTTTAGGAATTTCTGGGCAAGGGGATTTATTTGCAGAGGATTTGAGAGCGAAGGGTTTAATAAAATTTTGGCTTGAAAGGCTTCTTAGGTTATATATAGCTTCGAGATCGTGGGGAATCGTGTTGGTTAGGTGAAAAACAACGGTTGAGATTAATCTCTGATTAATCGGGTATATGAACCGATGATCTCCGAAAAGTAAGCCGCCAAAACATCCTCATTGGTCATTAATGTAGCAGAGCATTAAATGACTGTTGACCTTCTTCAGAATTTAAAACGATCCCGCCCAAAAAACATTCCTCAGGTGTTTTGTATTTATTGCGAATGATTTCTGAGCTTCACTTAAGCAATAAATGAGTTGCATGAGTCATTACTTCTTCAGATAAATTTTCCTCTATCAGTCTTCGAAAGTAATCGACTTTTTGATAAAGCTGTCAAGATAATATCGAAATCTTGAAATGGTTCATTTGCTCTCGAAGTCTTGTCCTTCAAGATCTGAAGTTTCGAGACTTCGATTCAATATTTCCATTTTATCCTAAGCTTCTCAAGAGAATCGAGAAAACTTCATGCTTACGAAAAAACCTTCAATTTTTTAGGTTTTTACTCTATACACCGGTTCTAACATCCCTAATTCAACCGAAAGTTCACCGGAATCTTGATTGACCAAAGGTTTAGTCAAGATATCACTCTCCGCTTATCAAGATGAATTTTCTCCATCCTTATGTCCTTCTTCTCGACATGATCTCGATGAAGTGATGTCCGATATCCACATGCTTGCATCCGGTGTGTAATCTTTGGATTTTGTGAAATAGCAATGGCACTATTATTGTCACAAAATATTGGTACTTCATTGGCTACAACTTTATAATCCCTTAATTGTTGTGCGAGCCAAAGAATCGAGACGCAATGACTTCTGCGCAGACCATATATTCAACCAAAAGTAGTACTTGTTGCTATCGAGGTCCATTTTTTCGAAAACCAAGATATCACTTACTTCCTAGAAATTGACAAGTTCCCGAGGTGGACTTCACGTCAATTCGCAACCTCCATAATCAGCATCTGAGTAACCACTTAACTCAAGGTTATCATCAGCTGGATACCATAATCCTTTTATTCACTGTGCCTTTAAGATACTTCAGTGTCTTTTTGGCGACCTCCATGTGACTAGCCTTAGGATTAGCTTGGTATCTTGCACATATCCCAACAAACAAATGTTATATCCTATTTACTTGCGTGAGATAGAGCAATGATCCAATGATTCCTCTATAATCGGTATGGCTCACTAATTTGCCTTGTAATCGGGATCCATCTTGTAGTTAGTATTCATGGGAATCCTAAGCGTATTGTTGCAATCTGTACACCATATTTAGCAATCGATATCCGGTGTATTTTTGCACGGTTGATGAATATTCCTTCCTTTGATTGTTTCACTTGAAGACCTAGAAAGAAATTCATCTCTCCCATCATTGACATCTCAAATTTGCCTTTCATCGATGTTGAAAACTTTTCACACGGTTGATGGTTTGGAGATCCAAAAATGATGTCATCAACATATATCTCGAACTAGTAAGATATCTCCCCATCCTCTATCCCGAACGAGTTCTATCAATAGTCCCTTTGACAAAACCATGGTCAAGAAGAAACCGAGAAAGAGTATCATACCATGCTCTCGGGTGCTTGCTTAAGACCATACAAAGCTTTTCTCGAGCTCAGAACTTGGTTATTTCTGTTTGAAACCGGGAGGTTGTTCCACATAAACCTCTTCTTTAAGCACACCGCTCAGAAATGCACTTTTCACATCCATTTGATAGATCGTGAACTTCATGTGGGCAAAGATATGCAAGAAACAATCGATGGCTTCTAGTCTTTGCAACAAAAAAGGTTTCATCATAATCCAAGCCTTCTTCTTGGGAATAGCCTTGTGCAACTAGCCTTGCCTTTTGTTTCTTACAATGTTGTTGTTTTCATCTCTTTTATTCTTGAAAACCCACTTGGTTCCAATGACATTGTGTGCCTTTTTCCGGTCTATCTACCGGCTCCCATACTTCATTTCTTGAGAATTGATTCAAATTTCATCTTGCATAAGAAGAATCCAATGAGAATCTTGTAGAGCTTCACCAATCTCGGTAGAGTTCTTTCTCCGATACAAAGCAGCAGAATAGTGCACTCTCACCATGGAACCTTCTTGTTTTAACGCCTTCAGTTAGATCACCCACAATCTGACTTGTAGGATGACAATCTAACCATTTCCTTCTTGATGTTCTGTTTCAATAGTGTCCTCAACATTTGAAATGTTAGGTTCGATTAAATCAAGAAACTCAGGAACAACAAAACAGAGAAAGGGAATCATCTTCCCGGGGAAATTCTATTGAACATTGTCAGAGACATTTGTTCCCCTTTGGTTGATAGATTCAGAATTTGCCTCAGCTGTGACCACATCTTCATTGGCATTACATACCTGAGTCTGAATTGGTGTCTGTTCAGATTGGTCACCTTTGGAGTGTTGGTTTTCCCGAGTCTCACCATCCTCGATTTCCATCCCGAACTTCTTTATTCGAGTCCGAGTCACCCAATCATAGATAGTGGTGACTTCTTCTTTTTCGTGTTCAATTGGATGATTTATCTTTTCGTTTTTAGGCTTAATCTGGTGATCCTCTTGGTGGGTTCATTTGCATCATGTTCTTGTTTCTTCCGAACACAAGTAGATTCATAAAAAACAACATGAGGTGTTTCCTCCACAATAAGAGTCCTAGGTTGTAAACTCGAAAGCTTTTTATTGACTTCGAATATCCTAAGAATATTCCTTCATCGACTTTACTATCAAATGTTTTCAACCCGATCTTTACGATTATTGTGTATGAAACACTTGCAACCAAACACACGAAAAGAAAAAACAAGAGGCTTCCTTTCATTCCAAAGCTCATAGGGTGTTTTGCCTTGACTCTTGGTCAAGATGGATCTATTCGAGAGTAGCATGCAAAGTGTTGACAAACTTCAAATTTCAAAATCTTTTAGGAATATAAACCATTATCATTGTCCTTGCAACTTCTTTTCGGAGTTTCATTTCCTTCTTTCAAAGAACACCATTTTGTTGAGGGGTCCTTGCGGTGATGTTTCATGTAAAATTCCATTCTCTGCACAATAATCGATATGATATGATTTATAAACTCGGTTCCTTTGTCGGATCGATTTTGACCACACTCGATTTTTCTCATTCTTGAGCCTTTTCAAGAATTCTGCAGCCTTTTTATTCGAGTCTCTTTCTTACTAAGTAAGAATATGACCTAAGTATATATCTTGAGTAGTCATCAACTACTACCAATGTGTATTTCCTGCCATTAGTGCTCATAGGTGTTATAAGACCAAAGAGATCCATATGCAATAACTGAAGTATTCTTTCAAAGAGAAACTTCAACTTTGCTTTTAAATGATGCTTTAACTTGTTTTCCTTTCGCGCACGATCACAAATGTGTTCCTTCATGAACACTTCATTAGGGCAACCCTCTCACAAGAGCTAATCTTGCAAGCTTGTTCGGGGTTTTGAAGTTTAGGTGATTCATCCTTTTATGCCATAACCAACTGGTATCTGTGGAACGTTTAGCAACTAAACATGTATCTTTAGGAGTTGAACTCCAATAAGCAAGATACACATTCCCTTTTCTTGTACCGGCCAAGAATACTTTTACGTGATGTATCATCTTTCACAAAACATAAGTTCTTGGAGAACTCAACATTGAAACCCTTATCACGTAATTGGCTAATTGACAAAGAAGTTATGCTTCAATCCAGATACATATGAAACACCATGGATATGAATCGAGTCGATTTCCAAAGTTCCATATCCTTGACCGTCCCTTGGAGTTATCTCCAAAAGTGATCTGTGGGCCTCTTTGTTCAACATAGTCATCGAAAGCATCTTCTTGAATCTGTCATATGTCTTGAGCATCCTTTGTCAAGATACCATACATCGGGAGCTTTTTTCGTCTCGCTCATCGATTGCCATGTGATCTTTCATCGACTTAGTGCCCTTGTTTTCCTCCCGAAAAACAGATCAATTCTTAGGTACCCAATTTGTGTAGGGTCCTACGAGGTTAAATTTGTACCTTTCGAATCCAAATGCCTCGACAACTCTAATCACTTTAGAGTGGCTAATTTGTCTTCCATAAACATCAACATATACATCCACTACTCAGGGGTGCCTTAGCGTTTTCACGTATATGTGTTCTAGCTTTAGCATGAACATGGGCTTTTGAATTCTTCTTTGGTTCGGGCCTTCGCTTGGATGCTTAGGCTTTTGTGCAAATGGTGGTCTAAATCTTTGTTGACTTGGGTTGAGATAACCTTTACCATTAGGCAAGTGAGGTTCGGGTTATCAGATCTTGAAATCTGGGTTTTTCAAATTATCTCGAGGACTTGGTCTCTTGATTGAGAATGTCTCTTGAGTGTTTCTCATATGAGGATTCCTCCGATGGTTCGATGTGGAGCCTTTCGGGTTTGCATTCTTAGCCCGAGGCTTTGAAGTGCTTGTTCTGAAACTTTCCAACCGATCGCTTTCAGTTTTCTAGCCTTCACCGAGGTTTGGGCTTTCTAACTTGATCATTCAGTTTTTTTTCGAGACCATAGGTCCTTTTTCCTTGTCTACAACCTTGGGCATTACTCAAACTTAAAGTGTAGGTGCCATTTGGTTTTACAAAGATAGTCTTCTTGCTACTAGATGCAAAGATTCGAGATGACCTTGTGAGGTTCCCCCGGAATGTATCCTAATCCGAGGATTTTATAGTGGCGGATCTCGATAACTCGAATTTCATCTATTACATTAGATGCTTTATTCAATAGAGTTAACTTCTTCTATGCACTATCCTCACAGATTCAGTAGAGTTTTATGCTTCTCGAGAGGTCATTGAACTTCGATTCGATTATTTGAATCTCTTGATTGGATTTCTCTAGCTTTTGATTAGGGGACATTATCGGCTTCTCTTTCTCACGAGAGTTGTACTTTCGAACATCCAGTTTATCAAGAGCTCCCATTAATTGAGAAGTGATTTCAATATTGCTAGAGTCTTTCCATTTTAGATTTTCAACGTTCGGTTCCTTATTACGCTCTTGAGTTCTATTTAACTTGATCCTTGTAAAACAAAGATAGTCCTTCATTGATTCTCAAAAGAATCCATCAGGTCAAAATGAGTATTTTCGATTGGAACATGAAAACTCTTGTGCTAGTGTAGGAGCAACAACGAGAAAGAAGAGCTTACCTCCTCAATGGCCATCGACCGGATGTCATCACTTTCACCGTCTCGAGAATATCTCATCCAAGAGCTAGATCCTCTTGAGTGTTCTTCTTCTGCAACCATGGTCTTTTTGCTAGAGAACTTCCGATCTCTTTTAGCTTGCCTTTCTCTTCTCCAAGCACTCAACTGGACAATCATTTGGAAGTGACCTTTCTTCCGCAATTATAGCATCTGTTGGCATCATCATCCTCGATCATTTTCTTCTTTGGACTTGGAGTCCTTTCTCTTGGATGAAGATCCTTCAAACTTTCGTGTCTTTCTTCTTCTCAGTTGATCTGTCCTCAGGTTTCTTCTTGTACCTGTGGTTCCTGTAATAGTTTTTGTATTTTCCAAATCTACTATTAAGTCTGTCAAACCTCCTTGCCATTAGTGCTAGCTTTTCTTCAAGCTCATCCTGATTTTTGGCATGGGGGTTCTCAGACTCTCTTGTTTTACAGGTTTTATCTTTGACTTTTAAAGCCACATTCTTACTCGATGAAGAATCATCTTTGCTGTCAGCCTTTTTGGATTTCTTATCAATTACAAATTCATAGGCCTTCAGCTCAGAGAAGACTTGTTGGTAGGCATTGAACTAATGTTCTTGGTGTTTTCAATCACCACTGCATGAATATCCCATTTCTTAGACAGACCTCTAAGAATTTTCAATGCAACTTCTCTCTGTGGATATTTCTTTCCCATTGCATTTAGATCATTCATGATGCTAGTGAATCTGACTTCCAATTTGTCTATTGATTCACCATCATCCATTTCAAAACTATCAAACTTTCCAATTGCCACTGAAAGTTTGTTTTCTTTTATATGATCTGTGCCTTGGCACATAACAGTTAGTGTATCCCAAATCTCTTTAGCAAGATATTACGGTGAGAGATCATTCCCATCACACCATCATCAATTGTATCAGATAGTGTGTCTTTTTGCAATGTAGTCTAGATTGACTAACTTTTTCTCCTCAGAGTCGGGTTGGTCATCGACTTAGGAAATTTCGCTCTAGGATCAATTCTCTCATCTTCATTCCTCTGGGATTCACCACGAAAGAACTGGAATGGTCCTTGAGAGACCACTCTCCACATACGCTCATGTTTGGAATCTGAGATGAGCTGCATTCTCGATCTCCATAGATCATAGTTCTCCACCGAGAACATGGGAAGTTTTTAGAAGACATTTTTACGATCTTTTGAAAAGTAAAAAATTTTTCAAACAAATAAGATCGATTCAGATAGACCACAAGTATTTTTGAAAATAAAACTTTGGTCAACACAAAGAAAGTGGTCAAGTTGAACCACCGCTCGATACCACTTGTTGGTCGGTGCAAACGAGTCTTACACGTGTATGGGGGAATACACGTGTTGGTGTTGTAAAAACTTTTTCTTCTCGAGGTCGACTTGGTGGATAGTCACGAAGATTAGGTTCGAGAAGCACAGATCGCTCTCGAGTCAAAGTCTCATCGAGGCGGTGATCCCGAGTGCTTTCCAGATACCTCGAGATAATCAAACCGAGTCCCGAGTGTCGAGATCCTGAAGTTGCTTGGATCGGATAACTAACTTCTTGAATCCTCGGAAGAGAGTTCGGTTTGATAATTATCTGTTCTAGTTACTCGACCGTTGCGGAATGGTTGGCCCTTTAGATTATACTCGTTTTAAGCTTTTTAAAAAAAAAAACCTTCCCTTTATGAAATAGTGATTAGGCCGTGATTCACTTATGCAACTTCGATTGGATTGATTCCAATGAATATCGATTGAAAAGTATGCTTTCAAAATAAGTCAATGCCTTGATTAAATACGAGATAAGGAAAGCAATAAAGAACACAACAATTATAGTGGTTCGAGAGACTCAAGCTCCTACGTCCACTCTCGCGACTCTTGAGAGAAATTCACTATCAACTTCGAGCTTTCGACTACCTCGTAGTTTACTTACTCAACTTAATACGAGTTTTCCGACTACTCCACGTAGTTTACTTACTCAACCCGACCTTGAGCTTTTCGACTACCTCCGTAGTTTATTTACTCAATCACACACAAGCTTTCGGACTACCCCCAGAGCTTACTAACTTCTCCTCTAGAGTTTTTCTCGACTACTCCGCGTAGTTTACTAACTCTTTACAACTCTTTCTCACCAACAAAACACTCTCCGGCTACCTTCTCAAGGGTTTTGGGGGTTTCTCGGTTGGTTTCCAACTAGGATGAGATATTCTTTACAATGAAGCACAATGCAAAGGGTTAGGATATCTCGACTAAGCTTTGGATAAATCTTATCAAGCTAGGCTTAGTATAGTGAGCTCTCTTCAATATCGAAGCACTTGGGAAATTCTAAGTTTTTCGAGTGCTTTCACTTTTGCAAGAATAAGTTTGAGCTCTTGAGTTGCGTATAAATTTCCGTAACCTTACAATGTAGAGGGTCACCAAGATTTATAGGCATACACCAAGGTCACTTTTGAAAACTATCCGTTGGAGAGATAGCCGTGAGTTCCTCTTGTGGTGTGTGAAACGGCTATATTTAGGGTTTGAAACTCCCTAACACGTTTTTAGGCAATAGCTTTTCATGTAGCCGGTCTTCACTTTTTGCAGTCTGGAACTTTTGTACATCTGACATCTTTTTTGTTGACACATCATTTTGTCGATGTCGATATGGTACAATGTCATTTTCCTCTTTTTGACTTTTGTCTCGATTTAAAGGTAGACACCTTCAAGCGGCTCTTTTGGTTACAAACTACGAGTTTGATATAACCTTAACAACACTTTGACTTAGTTCCTTTTTATGCGCATTTGAATGTCTTGGCAATATCTAACTTCTTAAGGAATCGCGATCTTCCGATGATTGCATCCTTTAGATAGATATTATCGATTGCCTCGGAACACTTTCGAGTTCATCTTGAGCATTGATATATTAATGAGTCTTCGTAATTATTGTGCCTTGATTACTCTTGATCTTGAGTTCTTGATCTTGGTCTTACGTGTCTTGAGTCTTACGAGTCTTGTGGTCTTACGAGTCTTGAGGTCTTGAATCTTTGTAGTTTATCTTGGTGATGTCTTGAGTCTTCGTCTTGAGTCTTGATTACTCGATTATCATCTTGAGTCTTGATATCTCGGTTTCATCCTGAAACCCGGATACTTTAAACATCTTGAGTTCTTGAGTCTTGTAACCTATCCTAAACTATATCTCACGACTATACATTTTGCGAGATAACATCCTGAATACTCTAAAACTGAATCCTGATTCAACTATCAAGATCATTCTGAACATGTCATACTTAGGGGTTTTGGGATCTTAATCAAAATCATATATCTTTATTAAATTCATCTCCCAACAAGACAAGAAGCCGAAGACCAATCCAAATCTCTGGAACTGGTAAAGAAGTTAGCTGAGGAAGAAGTCTCTTTGAGGCGAAGCTTCGATTTGAAGACGAGGAAGAAAGGTAAACTTGCAGTAGAAATCTCTCAACCTCCTAGGCAGACTAGATCTAGGACTTAACTATCTTCAGCTGAAGAAGAAGATAGAAAGGCCAGAAGGGCAGTGATTGAGGCTGCAGAAAGGAAAAAGAAGCTGGCTGACAGCAAAGGGCTAGCAACCAGATATGTGAGAAGGAAGAGGAGGAAAGCTGCATCAGTAAAGGATGTATCATGGGAAGAAAAAGCCTTACCTGCTCCTATAAAGGACATTCTGGTTTCCAAGAAGAAATGGCTGCCAGAATGGGATAAGATAAGAGGTGAATGGCTGATTGATGTATACATTCTGGAGAAGATCCCGACATCAGATGATCAAGGCGAATTCAACGAAGAATTCCACAGCTGGCTCGAGATAAAGCACCCTCAGTTCTACGATTTGGTGATGTCTGAAGGTGAAGAGATGAATCTGATTCCGGAAGCACCTTCGTTTGAGACTATCATTCCACCTCTTCGACCAGACAAGTCTCTCGATCCAGTGCGCTTCAAGAAAATGTATTATGAATTTGCCAAAATGGGTGGGATCATTGAGAAGGACATGCTGGCTGCTTTAATGGAAAGAATGTACAAGGTATTCAACATTCCTCCTGATCTTTAGAGATTTCATTATCGCTCCTGAGGGAATCAGAAGACAATTAGAATCAATCGATAGGTATTTTTGCTGTACTGTGTAATCATGCATCAATGTTAATAAAATATCCCATTTTTCTGATTCTAAGACAACCTCTCATTGTCTTCTGAACTGCATGTTGTTATCTGATGCTTACTTTTATCTATCTATTTTTTCTGATTAACTGTTTTGGTTCCATCAAAAAGGGGGAAATTGTTGGGAAATTTGTAGTTTTGATGGAAGTTTCAAAACAGATAATGTAATAGGACCAGTCAGACCTGTTAGCTGACTGATGATGTAGATAGCAGATAAGATGACCAGCTGATGTGTATAGACAGCTGAAGTAACAGATAGGTCACATATTGAGGGGAAACTCAATATGTATAGACTAAGTCTTGAAGATCAGTAATACAGAAGATCTGGTGATTGAAGCAGATAAGCCAAGAAGAAGATATGCAGAAGAGTTCAAGACAGAAGACCCCTTACAGAAGACCTATATCAGATGACATCAAGTAGAGGTCAGTAAGCTGTGATAAGACAACTTACAAACAGATGACCTAAGTCAGGTAGGCAGATCAAGACTCTGACTAATCTGTGTCAAGTTCCATCAGGTGACTACTTCAATATTACCTAGTACGAGTCAGGTGCACAGACAAGAAGAATGTCAACCTTGTTGCTTATTCATGTGCTTCAAATCTTACTTGATAGCCAATAAGAATTTGACAACACACGTACGGAGCTCTGACAGTCTGTAGAAGGCGCTTCAGGGTCCAACGGCTAGAAAGGACAAGCTTGCATGCTTTTGGCCATGCCGCTCCTGAAGCACGTCAAATTCGTATGCAAACCTACCTTAAATAGACCGAAATTCGAATTGCTCTCCAACAACTAGTTCGATTTCGTGCCTATAAATAAGGGATCAAAACTTCATAGTAAGGTTATGGAAATTATCTACAAGCAAAAGCTCTCAAGATTTCCGCACGAAGAACACAATCACAAGAATTATTCTTAAGTGTTCATCCCTTAGTTCTTAGCAGAATACTTATCCTCTAGCTCTTGGCTACTTAGAAGATAGGATAGTATTCCAGTTGGAACAAAACAAATCTTATACCAAACACTGTTAGGTTAAGTTTGTTATAGCAAGATTTCTATCTAAGGTTTCTAGATTAGATTTCTGGGATTGGTTGAGTGTGAACTAGTTAACTATCTATTGGTTGTACTGTGTTGGACTAACACAATAAACTAAGTCCAAGTTGGTTAAGTTGGTGCCCCTGCTGATAGGGAAGAGTGGACGTAGGACAAGTTGTTACCTTTAATCTTGTTTTACACATCTGCACACAACTTGTTATTTGCATGTATATTATGTACCTAAATTAGGTTAAGATCGTTTCTTGATCGTCGGTTTGACATTTTAGTCACCGATCCGAATCATTGGTCGAGAATCTCCTTTGAGTAAAACCGGTTTTCTACGGGTTAACTTATCTTCCGCACCATCGTTAAGGTGATAGACACCGAATCGATCATTTTACGGATCGAAGAAGTCGGATATCGATCCAAACCGATTCACTTCAAGACTCGATCGGACATCGTGAAAAAACATCTGATTCACGAAAAAGTTTTGAAGTCTATTCACCCCTCCCCTCTAGACTTCAACCCTCACTGAAACCCGTTCGGGACCTACAACATTGATCAATCGATCTGTAAACATCGTTATGTGATTTGGGGTGACATTGTTATTTCCAAAATAGGGTTTTCTTAAATCTTTGATTATGTGGTGTAGTACGCTTATTTAATTTTTTTGTGAGAATATGAGTCTCTAGTACATACACGCAATGATGAATACAGGTTGAAGATGGTTAATTTGGTATGGATTTTTACTATTAGTTTCGTAACGTTTTGCGATGTTTCGATATGGTTTTTTTTTGTATGTGTTTTTTCCAGAGTTTAGTATGGATATTTTCTAAAGATGCTCGATTTTTTCCTGACCAAATGGTTTATTGTCTTTTTTTTAGGGTTTTTCTCACGAGTGATTGATGCCCAATTCTTTATTGATAAATTGATATGCTTTTATCTTTGAGTTTTCCCAGGGTCTGTATGGGTATGTATGAGAAACATATGATTTTGGTTAATGACCGATTACTGATTGGAACTCGATGCTTTCTAAAATTATCTCGTATCAATTAAAGAAATTATGGAACACGTAAACCCAAGACATATTCGTTACCCCCATTGTATTCATGTTAAAGGGGAAATTGGGTGGAAAAAAGAAGAAGAGGACAAGCTTCTTGACAGAATTCCGTTTATAATGAAGTGCGTATGTGTGAATAATGTCTCTACATGGAAAACGCTGATGAAGGATGTAGCAACATATCTGACGTTCACACTACACTACAAGATGCATGTTTATATTATCAGGAGGAAACTAGACATTTGACGGATGTGTATCGACATTTCAAGATGTTTATTTTTCCGAAGTCTGGAGTTTTATATAACCTTTACTCAAAAACGACAAAGGTTGGTCTAAAATATTGAAAAAATATTGCACATGTATGTTACTTTAACTGAGTCATATGTATAAATACATGTTTGTAATATTACATAATAACTTATACCTGTTGCAGGAGTTTGAGCTTGATGCATATTTCAGAGTTCATGGTTTTCGTCTCTATGAAAAGTGTTGTCAGGTTCTTGATTACTATAAGCTGGAGCAGTTTTCTTCATACATTAACCAGGATGTACACAGTACTATACCAGTTGGTTTTCATCTCTCGGGTCCAAATATTTTCCATTACCTAAAAGTGAGTATGTATTGGCAAGTAATTCTTTGTATATAGGACTTGAAAGTCAGATATATTGTGTAACATTCAGATTGCTTAAAATGTGTTTATATGTGTGTTAATATATGTGTTTATATATGTGTTCCATGAATTTGAACTTGAAGTTGAAAGTGTTTAAATATGTGTCCATTATCTTCAATTGAAAACCCTATTTTTTATTAATGTTTTTATTTTTGAACAACATACGATTCCCACATTTTAAAAATCTGAGAGTAACCTGTGCTACAAGAACAGTGAGTGAACGAAGCATAACTTGGATATATACTTCTTTACCAATGGATGAGATCCTATTGAAGAAGGTGATTTTATGTACAAGTTAGTTGGGGCTGTCAACGAACTGATCATCTACGATGTTGGTCGTTCGAGTATATAGTTTCAGATTTGGCATGCAAATATGATGAACCCGACGATCCTCAGGTTTCCATTGACGGTGTCAGCGAGAAGATTTGTTTTGTTGCATACATATATTAGTTTTTTAATCATTTTGTTTTCAAGACTGTGGGTATGGAATATAACTTCCATCGGTACGTTGCTATGGTGAACGACATTTATTGGATCATGAAGGAAAGGTAAATTTGAAACATTCAAAATACAATGATGGTTAATTTGTTCCTTTTATAATAATAACAATTTTCTTGTAACAGGAACCACAGTATATGTGGTTTTTCAGGACATGCAGATTCGTTAATTATTAGGAATGCTACTACGTTTTTGATGTGATGGGATTGGAACAATATGCATATGGAGAAGTAGCATGTATCGATCATGTAATTGCTAAGGGTATTCATGTATCAGATGAAGATGATGTGTTCAAAAGTTACTATCAAGATGATTAATATGGGTGGAAGTGGAACCTTTTGTGACATATTCTATTTTGTATATGATCCTGGTGATTGTACTTAAAACTTAGTACTTGTTTAAACTTGGTATTTTGGTTGGTATGTAGTATGGTATGACATGTGGTATTATATGACATCTGGAATGACATAATTTTGGTATAAAAACTAATGCATGAATCGTGCATTATGAATTTGATGTTAGTATGTTTGGGACTAATGCATAAATTTGTGTATAATGCTGTTGATTTTAGTTACCAATATTGAAACGTGTGTTTAGTGGTTATATTTGCAAATAGAATGGTGTTTTTTAGATAGTAGGTTATGCATTATTTTAAATTTGTGGGAAATTAATTGTTTCTCTTGAATTGGAAAGTGGGTCTAGTTTTTGTTGTGTAAATATGTATGCCAAAATGTATAATCAACCATACTGACAAGTTAATTTGATTATCAAAATAAAAAAGCATACCTTCAATACTTTAGCACAAGCTATATCAGAGATATCTAGAATCTTCATAACAATATTAAACCCAAAACAGTCTTCCCTAAACCAATTTGAAGGCAACAATGGTCTTTCTTCCATATGTTAATCTTTGAGTTAATATGAGAAATTGCACGGATATCAGTTCTAGGGAGCCTTTGAAGCATCCTCTCTTCTAGCTTCTGGCAATAGCCTGGACTAAACCCATTCTCACCTTTCCAACAACCAGAAGCAACAAGTTCTTTCAACTCATACATCAATATGTCTTCCTCCTTCTCATTCCAGGTTCTTCAAGTACCACTAGTTAGTCTTTCTAACTCCTCTTGTTCCCATACTGCTATCATCACCCACCATATCTAAGAATAACGTGTATCACATAACGAAATGTATTATTAGAATCATTACAATTTTTCCAACAAAAAAAACATATTTAACAAAATATACCCAACTCAGATATATTAGTCACAAATAATGGGACTCAGAGTTCACGAACAGTGAATAATGGGACTCAAAGTTCAAACCGTAATAAAACCTAAAGATCACCACTCAACGTTCGCGAAAAGAAAAAAATTAGTGTGTTCGACTAGAATCCTCAGCAAATATTCCCTACCCGCCAAATCAACAAATATCTAACAAGTACATATAAATTAAATCATATCGACAATCTTATATTATAAAAGTAGGAAGCTCTTCACCAGCTTTCGACAAGTGGCGCCTCATTTTCTTGCCACGTGTACTTTCAACAAGTGAGTGTGAGACTATTCTTCTCCAGCTGTGTTATAATTATATGTGTTATTTGATTCTTAATTAAAAAAAATAACCTACAAGGTTTAGGAAACCGTTCATCTTTCACTTTTCTACTCACTCTGACGCCATCCTCTCGCTCTCGAATTGCAAAAGTTGGAATAAATTGGAATAAATTGCCAAAATCATTTTTCTCTTTCAAAGGGCGCCCATAAAAAAACAGTCGCTTTACAACTTCACTCACGGCGAGGTAGCATCACCATTCACCCTATGATGGTTGAATCTCCGCTGATCGCTGGCCCCGTGACTCCCATGGGGGAATACACATGGAGTTGAAACTTTTTTATTCACTGAATCAGCGTCGTTCAGTACACTCATTTTTCGGCCGTGGCGACACACGACGACCGATATATAGGGTGTATAATTTATTGGCAAAATGTTTGAGATTATCACCAATATCGGCCTCAGCCGTAGTCTGGTAAGAACAATTCGCCCACATCTTTTAGGTTTATGAAACTTGCTTTTCAAGTAATTGCTCATTATTCAATTGTACTATTGAGAATTTGTTTATTTTAATCCAGTATGTGTGTGTCTATATGTGTTTGGAAGGTATTTGCCTTTTTGGTCTTTGGAACTTAATGACTCAATTTAGGTATTAATGGAGGCGTGGAAGCCATTATTTTGTTGAAGCATTTGAATAAATCTACAGAGATAAGTTACAGAGAATACAATGCCAAACTCAAGAGGTATTTCCAGTTGCTCTTCTTTATCCTGCTATCATTGCTTATGGTTGATTTTAATTTCATTTGATATGTTTTGTGGTTGCACGGTGTTGGAACCGGTTAAGCAATAAACTTTTCAAAAGTTCAGGGAAGAAACAAGTAACTTTAGTCTGATGTCTATTCAATTATAATCAATAGCATATAAAGATATAACTAAGATATAAATCAGCCCTTTGTTGAAAAAAGTTTTCCCATGAAAACAAATATTGTAATACTGGTAAATAAAGTCTTTGCCTTTCATATCATATATGAAAGAAACTTTGACTAAAGATTTTTTTGTGATAGGAATTACAGTAACTAATTGAAGAGGTTCAAGAGGCCAGAAGAATAAAATTGTTGCATCACGAAGGTGGGTCCAGACTGTTTATTGTGTTTATTCATTGGTACTATGGGTTTTTCGAATTACAACATTTTGCATTCATCTTATTGCTATTGTAAATCCGATGTCCTGCAGAAGAATATTTTGTTTTTGTCATGAAATCTTGATATGTAAGGGAAGGGTCTAAATTTAGTGCTAGGCTCCATTTGGATGGATGGATTTGAAATCCATGGATTTCACACACAAATCATACTCTCCAATGGATTTACAAATACTTAGATTTGAGATTTTAGGGAAGAGAGTGAAGGGGGAGAGGGAGGGAAGGGGTAGAGATTAGGGGATTTCAAATGACTAGGTTTCGATGAGAATTTGAAATCCCTTCATTTTAAACTAGACTCTCAAATCTAAGTATTTGTAAATTCATTGGAGAGTGATGATTTGTGCGTGAAATCTATGGAATTCAAATTCATCCATCCAAATGGAGAATTAAGAGAGTAGCTAAGAAGGAGCTCAATTTCATAAAATATAGTTCAATGAATTTATTTTACATATTTGAATATCAGGCTCCAATAATTGTGATTTATGTATGCTCAAGTACAAGGTTTGCTTTGAGTTGGCCAATAACCATTACGTTTGTTTTTTGAAGCTTCTGTTTACAACTTTAGCACTTAATTATCTCCGTCATTGTATTTCTTTTTAGGTTACAGACATGGAACATGAACTTCGAAATGAGGTCTGCCACTGAGAAAGAAAAAAGAAAAGGGGGTTTGGTTTAAAGCTTGTTTGGGGAAGCAGCATGATGAGTTTTCATGCGAGTAACTTTTCAATGATAATTAGAGAGATGATAAAGTAGGCTATAGAAATTATGGAGATTTAATGAGGTGCGAGTAATTCATTAAAGCAAAAACGGGAAGAAATATAGATGATTTCAGGAAAGTGTAGAAGAAGGTAATGAGTGATGATGGAAAGGAAGAGCCAATTGCGCGGCGCCGGAGTGACAAGACAGGGCGGAAGCAGGAGTATCACAGTGGTTCAAATTTATAACGATCAGGTGTCAGGCGCGTACCAGGTTGACGCGGACGAAGGTGATATTTTCTCTTAAGGCTAATATTCCCAAAATTTAGTTTTTACTTCTAATCTTATATTATAAAAGTATTGTATTATTAATTGAAGGAAGTGAAGAAACTGCAGAACGTGGAAGAGGCGAAGAAGCATCACAAGGTTATTCTTTTCGGTATTATTAATTCTTTTCCATGTCTTTTCATGTTTCAATGGTTATTGCCTGTTAAGTTGGCTCCGGACATTTCACATTCAAGTGAAAGACGTTGATATGCCATGGCTTCAATGATTTGGATTCTGGTAATAAACATCAAAGAATTTGTTCTATTTTATTTCAGATCCATGTTTGCATTTCACAAGAAGAATACTCTTAACATAAAAGAAATGACAAGAGTCACATGATATTTAGTCTAGGCTTTGATTTGATTCAAGAATTTGGACTTTTTGTGAACATATGCAGAATGTAATTAAGCTACTTATGTGGCTTAATATTGATGTGGATGGTAGTGTCTGAGTTATAAAACATGAAAACATTCCAGTATATCTAAAAGGGTAATAGCACTAACTTAAAATTTTATACTCCAGGAGTATTTTGTAATATAAATTGTTGATGATTGTGCAAGGTACCTTATGTCATCCTTTTAGGAAAGATGATTCTCTATTATGGTATCATTGATTTGATTCGTGGAGCCATTATGTATTATTACTAAATGCTACTTAATGTCGAATTTTTTCATTCGAGTCAACAACTAAATGACTGCATTATGGGTAGTTATCTAGGGGGTGATAGATATTGGATTGATCATTGGACTTAACTAAAATATAATAATGGTAGATTGGCAGAAGGGTTGGAGACATTTGACATTAACTTAGGTAGGGGTAATGGATTTTGTTAATCATTTTCAATTTGTTAATGGAAAAATTCGGCACAAACCCGGATATTGAAGAGAAGCCTCCTATTGCTCTATGTGATGCGCTTCATAAGATGAAGCCCTTCCTCATGCCATATGAAGCGATTTAGAGTCATGAAGTGTGGGAGGTATTCTTGAATATACTTTTGGTTTTTCATTGTGACTTAGTGAAGCTTTCATTATCTCATACAAATAAACATAACCTGAGTTTTATTTATCATTTTATCTTTGAGACTTGCATTTATGACTCTCTGGATAATTCTTAATTTTTGAGATACTTTCTTTTCTGGTGGTTTGTGGAGTAATATATATACTTACATCAGTTGTTACCACTGGTTTAGGAATTTCTATGAACCAAATATTTGGAATTGATTGTTACTGAAAATTGATGCCAATGGACAACATAACTGGACACGATATATGTAGAAGCATGAATTTAGTGAGGCATATCAGCGTGCAGAAAATGGGACAACATCTCCGTCCTATTTCATTATCATAGTTTTATGGCCATTCATTCCACATTTTCATGTTTATTTCTGAATTTAATTTTAAGGATTTTTAACTTTCTATGGTTTAATTCGGAAATCAGGTCCCTGCGCGTCTCCCAAACCCCATCATGGAGAAATTAGGTCGCACCCTTTGCACTTTACTGATCTGTTGAGGTGATTTTTCATGTTTTATTTTCAACTTGATGATTGATGTTTCACTTCAAGAATTTTCTGAATAAGCATGGGAAGGCCCTGTTGTTGCACAATTGAGGATTTTAACTCTTCATATTAAAGATGCAAGGATTGTTTTCAGGATATGAAATGTTGGAGGTATGTGTTTCTCTGTCAATTTGGTGGAGCTTTAAAGATTTTACTGACAACGACTTCGTTGTTAGAATGAAAAGATTAAAAGGAGTCAAATAAGTTCTATTTCCAAAGTAATTAAGTTGGGCTACCTTACTTTTCTAAACAACAGCTAATAAGCTCTTATCATCTTATTATGGTAGCAGCAAATAATATCATATTTAAGAAAATAAAATTACTGAATGAAATTGATAATCTCTTAAAAGCTATTCTAAAGAGTTCATTAGTTCAATCAACTAAGTCACTGTTTTTATGAGATGACATTGCTTTCAACTTCACAATAGTATTCTAGGAACTCTCTCTTTGGAAGTATAGAAAGAAAGTAAAACATTTTGTCTTCTACTTAAAAGAAGAAGAAAAAAGGAAATAAAAGGAAAAAGACATTGTGAACTCCAGATAAAATGAAAAAATATTCCACGGTTGGAATCAAATAGATTCTGGTGCTTAATTGTCTACTCTTAGTTTAGAGAATATTAGAATCATCAATAATCAGATTTCTATAAGAAAGTTGTACAATAATGAATGAGTTCTCTTGATTTAATAGATCATTTATGATATAAATACTCTTTAGTAAGTTTTGATAGACCAAAGCATGCAAAATGATAATTATGAAACTACAATAGAAATATGAATTGATTGATCAAGGCATGCAAAAATATAATTATGTGCTCTGAATTGTTTTAAATCAATCTTGCATGTGATGAAGCTTTTCAGTGCTGTAGACTTCTGATGTGTATTGCTTCCGTCCAATTTCTGCTCCTAATTTTGATTTCAGATTTTTGACATCTGATAAAAATTCAGTGTGCTGATTCCTGGGCTTCCATTAATTAACTTGCCACTATGCAAGGACTACATGCTATTGTTATGTAAAGCTGAGTTCAGTTGTATTTTGTTGATATATAATGTAAAATTCATTATGTTTGTACAATATGAAAGTACAACAATAATTAAATTAAAAGCATTTACGTTTGTTCTTTTTGTTCTTTTGTGTGCAGTTGTAATCAAACTGTCCTGGTAGTGGTTATAGGATTGTAATGTTGGATTATTTTATTAACGACACCAATGTTTGTTATTGAAGAAATTGACAATTTGTTTCAGCCGCAGTATGGGAATGATACATGGTTTTTTAACAGGGCAGATGTTGTTATGTCGAGAACATGGAGAACAACGGAGGCTGTTATTCAACAATCACAAGGGATTTTGCATCACAGTTCAAAGGACAAGCCAACATATATATATATATATATATATAACTCCAATTCTCTTTACTTTGGACATCTTCAAAACTATTGGATTTGTGCAAGGTAAACAGTAGTCTTGGGCTCATGGTGTTATATATATTATTAATGCCGAGTGTTTTATATGTTATGATTTCAAGGAATGAAGGATAGCAAACCATAATATATGATATAATGATTTTTGTTTGATTAATGCTCAGGAATTCAAGGGTGTTGAGTTAATATATTTCTAATTGAACAAATACGTGTACAATTAGGTAACTTTAAATAATGCTGAGAATTAAGAAAAAGATATATAATTCTCATAACATAATTCTGAAGAAAATAGTAAATTAATTTTAAATTTGTGTTCACTAAATCAATCATTTGTTTTTCTTATATTACAATTAAACTATGATTCTTAAAGAATATAAAAAAATTATTAAATTGGGGATTGAAAAATTGTTTAAAACTTCTCTTTCCTTTATTTGATTAATTTTACTGTTTTACTTTAGCCTGAAGCATTTCTCAAAACTTTTGAGGTAGAAGCATTATATGCTATCGACTTTCTCACCGTCTCTTTCTCTGTGAGTGTGTCTAAATATATCTATGTACATATGTGAGTGCGCACATTCAATTATTTTTGAACAAACTAAAAAAATAAAATAACAATAATGCACGGGCAAAAAATTAGTAGATTCGTAAATATCCAAACTACAGTATGTACAAGTATCAGCAACCCTAATCATACGGGTAAGAACAACTATGAAATCTCGGTAAGAAATTCATATTTATCGAGAAGAATTACGTACATGGGCGATGATGAATCGCAAACTCTAGCTCGACTCTTCTTCTCACCGGCAATGGGAGTCTGAAAATGAAACAAATTCGTGAAACAGGATGTATAGGTAAAGGTATCAAAGGTAAATGAGTCATTTTAAATATCATAACCTCACTTAAATACTTTGAAAATACTTACATACCTCGAGGGTGCTCGGCTTGCTGTAGTAAACACATTTTCCTACTCGTAATACTCTTAAATTTACTTAATATAATTTAGTGTAAAACTTTTAATAATTATTACATATAAAAAATTCATCTACTTATATTAAAAAAATGATTTTTCCTTTTAAAGAAGGCTTTTAAGGAAAGAGTTTAACTTTCTACATAAAAATTTTGGGAAAGGAAAGAAAATAAAATATTTTGTCCGAAGAGTTGAACCTGAGCTCTAATACCACCTGTAACGCCCCGAAATCCAGAATGACGGTGCTTGCGGCTTCGACACTCAAAACTCAGGTCGCCACTTAGAGACCATAAAATCTGAGCTTAAAAATTTCTTTTTAAAATGTGACGACAAGCATATTAATAACATTTTGCAGCAGAAAAATCTTAAACATTTCAAATATCAAGGATATGATTTATTTCATGGCACATCATACATAATAAAATAATGGGAAATTTTAATGAATTATTATCTCAAAACATAATTTAATCATTTAAGTCTTGAAAGCTTTATAATATTTGAACGGAAAACTACGTGTTCACTGCAGCTCCGGACCCTCACGATCAAAAATCTGAAACATCAAACTATTGGGGTGTGAGACAAAAATCTCAGTGGACAACTCTGTAGAATCCCCTATATTACTAATTGAGAGTTTTTTCTGCTGATGTGTCGTCTCCTCCTTCATTTGGATGATGTGTCGCATTATTAGACAAATAAGCAATTTATTAAAAGTGAAAGAAAAAAGGGTGGGTGGGCCCAAAAGTGACCCGTACAAGAGAGAAAAGTAATGTCTATGGCCCTAAAGTGACCAAGAAATCAAAAGAAATGAACTAACAATGATCAGCCCAAGGCTCTAACAATGCATCTTATGTAGGGGCTCATCATCAATTTTGAAGGCAGCAGTTAAGTGAGACTTGGCGATGGCCACCACCTCTGAAATCGAAGGAATCGTATCTGCTCGTGCACGAGTGTTGTATCTTGGGACAAGAGCAATAGGCTTCTGCTTTGTTCCACCACGAGGTCTTTCGGGCTTCTTTGTCATTTTTTGCACTTGTGACTTCTCCTCCGGTGGGCCCAGAGGATCATTCGGATAGTCCTCCACTTCTGCATCCGATTCTGAAGGTATATTACCATCCCCCACAGGTGTTACTATGAAAGAATTAGAGATAGTCGGTGAAGGTGAGGCCTGTAGACGTGTTGGCGAGGTTGTTTTCTTCTTTTTAACCGTCTCTCAGTCTTCTGAGTCCTGGTTGCGATCCTGCTCGTTCCCCTCCCGAGTTTCCTTTTCCAATATCTCCTCAACCTCAGAGGGGACCACTGTAGTCCTTCCAGTACCATTCTCATCCAAGTCCTTCTCAACCTCAAAACCTAGCTCCCCAGAATGAGAGGGGAGGGTCTCGGCCTCCCCAACCTCCTGCATCTCAATATCAACCATCTTAGCTTTCACTGTATGAGGATGTCCCGTATCTCGAGTGTCCCCAGTTTGGTCTATCTTTTCCGTAGATTCCTTCTGAACCCATGCCTTTTGTTTGTGTCCTTTACCCGAGCCAGGAGGTTTGGATTTATCATCTGACTTTCCCTCTGGTTGATTCCCTCCATGAGAACGACAGTTGTCTACCGAGTGACCAATAATCTGACAGTGCGTACAATACTCTGGGTGTTGCTCATAGCCTACTGAAGCAATTGAGCAATGTCCTGATCTTTCATACATGATGTTATACTCTTTGCATTTCCGAAGATCCAGTTCAATTAAGACACGAGCATAGTGGCACATGGTTCTGTTTCGTGTATGTTCATCAATGCTCACAACAGGGCCAAGTGCTGATGCAATACTTTCAATAATGTGCACGTAAAAATATTCCATTGGCAATTCATATATGTGCACCCATACATTAACCATCGAATAACTCACCTTATAAGGGTTAAATTCCGGCACCCACCTTTGAAGTATGATTGTCCCAATTTCTAAAGGCCAAGACTGCTTCATGAAGATTCTATTACGTCCCTTAAATATGCCATTTGGATGTTGAAAGAGTTTTTCGCACTTTTGGTCTCGTAGCCCAAAATTTTTACACATTTGGTCTTGCGACTGGGGAAACCGTCCAAACTTCTGTTAAATGTGCGCATCCAGCACACTCGCCATTAGTCAAACGTTAATTAAAAAAAAATTAATATGGTTAGTACGCCCAACACATGACATTTCAAAAAAAAAACTCCCCAAACCATCAGACCTAATCCTCCGCGCACCACGTTGCTTCTTCCTCCCTCCGCCGCATAAATCACAACTCCTGAAGAAGGCAACCCCCCGCATGGTAAAATCCCCCGATTTAAAAAACCCCGTTGCGCCGTTAAACCCACCGCAACCGCACCTGTAAACCCACCGTCTTCGTCAATGAGAAGAGGTCATACACCGTCGCCTAAGACATATATTCCACCATTCCTGCGAAGGAAGGAGCTTATACACCTTGGTGCCCCCGATTATGGTAAGTCTCTAATTAGGGCATTTTTTCTTTAATTTTAGCATTTGGGCATTTGGACATTTGCTGAAAATTAATGCATTTGTTGAAAATTAGGGTTTTTGATTTTGATTTTGCTGAAATTAGGGCATATGTGCATTTGCTGAAATTTGTGCGTTTGGACATTTGCTGAAATTTGTGCATTTGGGCATTTGCTGAAATTTGTGCATTTGGGCATTTGCTGACTGGAATTTTGATCTTTTTTTCTAATATAGGCAAATGCAAATTCTTGTATACTATTAAGATGCATCACGGGGGAGCACTGCGTAAAATAGAATGGGAAATTTAGGATATTTGGGAGGCACAATAAGTGCATTTGATTTTGTTGATGTAACTAGAGTACATATTGAGTATTTTGATAATTTGGCATCTAAGATGGGGTACAGTGGAACCAAGGTGTATTATGAGCTAGGTAAAACTGGGGGCTTCATGTCTATTTATGGTGCATTTGATATTAAACAGATTTTCAATGCTGCTATAAAAAGGGTAGCTCATTTTTTCCTGAGTGCCTTTAGAGATGGCCCTGGGCAAGAGTTTGGTGTAATATAAGAGGACTTTGAAGGACTTGAGAAGTATGAAAAGATTCAGGATGATTTCAACAACATGGATTACCCACTAATGTCCCAACCTATTGAACTTGAAGTAATTAATGATGTAGAACAAGTGGAGATCACCCAGCCTGATGACTTCCCACCAATCTCTCAACCTCAAGTCCATGGTGATGATGATAAGAGCAACCAATAAAACTCTTGACGAGCTCCGCCTCTCGACGAGTAACTAAAACTCTCGATGAGCTCTGCCTCTCGATGAGCCCCATCGCTCGACGAGTAACTAAAATAAAACTCTCGACGAGCTCCATCTCTCGATGAGTAACTAAAATAAAACTTTCGACGAGCCCCGTATCTTGACGAGTAACTAAAACAAGACTCCCGACGAGCTCCGTCTCTCGACGAGTAACTAAAATGAAACTCTCGACGAGCCCCGTCTCTCGACGAGTAACTAAAATAAAACTCTCGACGAGCCCCGTCTCTCGATGAGTAACTAAAATTAAACTCTCGATGAGCCCCGTCTCTCGATGAGTAACGAAAATAAAACTCTCGACGAGCTCTGTCTCTCGACGAGTAACTAAAATAAAACTCTCGATGAGCTCGTCTCTCGATGAGTAACTAACATAAAATTCTCGATGAGCGCCGTCTCTCGACGAGTAATTAATAAAATTCTCGACAAACCACAGAAAAGACTCATACAAAGGGGCTCACCCGGAGTACGAGCACAGAAAAGACTCGTACAAAGGGGCTCACCTCGGAGTACGAGCACAGAAAAGACTTATACAAAGGGGCTCACCTTAGAGTACGAGCACAGAAAAGACTCGTACAAAGAGGCTCACCTCGGAGTACGAGCACATAAAAGACTCGTACAAATGGGCTCACCTTGGAGTACAAGCACACACAAAGTCGACGATGAGCGTAGGAAAATCCTCAACCCGGGGGCTCATTCTGAACCATCAAGACCTTATATGACATCCGAGCGAGCTCGGGGGAAAACATGATAACCGCAGATGCATCGAAGGTATGAATCAAGATCGAGCTCCGAACAAAGTCAAATCCCAACCTTGGGGGCTATTGTTGTAGCACAAATCAAACTGGATATGTGCCCGTATCCGACACGTCAGCAGGGCCCACCTAGGCCCGGGTCGACCCGACCCGATAGAGGACCAACCTCACCGTAACGAGCGACCTCCCTCGAGGATGACCCCTAGGCAAGGTCGGAAAGAGAAGAATAAAGACTGCCTGAGCAGGCGACCTCCCCCGAGGTCATTCCACAAGCAAAGCCGACAAGCACAGCCCGAGAAGATAATTCGGCAAAACCAAGAGTCAACGTCAACTTTATGAGACAAGACAAGTGCATTTAATGTAATATAGATATAATGTTACTGTTTAGATCAACGATTGTAATAAAACCCTAAAATAAAGGGTCAAGATGTATTTTACTGTTTTTTACCTTTTAGGGTTGGTCCTCTATAAATAGAGGACCACACCCCCCATTGTAGGGGGCTCCACTCTCAATCTCTCCCAATCTTGCTCCCATTTTATAATATATACAATACCAAATTTAAGGGAAGAACTCAAGAGTTCTTCCCACAGTCTTCGTGTTTGATTATTTACAATTAATTACTTGTTTGTGTTACTAGAATCGATAGCCACATTCAAATATCTAAACCCAATATTTTAGTACAGAACAATCAATGGATCAACCCAAAAACCTTCCCAAGTATGCCCAAGTCCTTGCTCGTTGATTCGATGGGAAATCCTCACGAACAATTTAAGCAAAGGAAAAAGAAAAATATTTTGTTGCGCCAGCTTTGTGAATTTCTAATTCTTCCAAGCTTGGAATTGTGTTGAGAAGAAAGAACCCCTCTCCTATTTATAGGTCTAAGGTTCGAAATTTATGGCTCAATAATTAGATGTGGGAAGATCTTTATTTCTTGTCCAAGAAGTAATCTTGAATATATCCAATATATTCTTTTTCCCATAAATAATTATCCACAAAAATCTTCCTCTTTATTTTATCAATATTTTCGAAAATTGCTAGCAAGAAAAGTCAAAGTCAAAGATTTTTGAATTTATGAGATAATCTTGTATTCCAAGAATACTTATCTTCTTGCCATAAAATCTTTTCAAGAAATCTTTTCTTGATATTTTCGAAAATAACAAATAATTGGGCAACAAAATTAATTCTTTTATTTTAATCACATTTTCATTAATGGACTTATATTGGGATACCTAGGGGGCCTTTAGGAGAATTAAGAATTGGTCCTCCCAATGGGCTTTGAATTAAAATATTGAGCCACAATATTATTCAGTCAATTAATATTAATTTATTCCACTATAAAATTAATATTGCAGTATCCATCTTAATCCATATTATGATAATATGGCTCCCGATTATTATTTTCTGTATTAAAGATTATTTTGTCCATTAATTAATTAAGCCACTAAACGCTTTATATTAATTAATATCTTTTTCCTTGGAGTAAGGAAACTCAATATTATTATCCATACCGGAACTTAATCCATGTGCACGATTTGGTATGATAAAACTTTTGGTCCCATCAAGGGGATAAATCATACAAAACTCTCCTTTCACACGATTCTCTGTATTAAATCTTAACAATTGTCATGTAACTAATAATATTGTCCAAAGTACAAAGTATTGAATCTTCATGATTCTCTACCCAACATAAATCAAAGCAATAAATATTAATTACATACAATCATATTTAAGGGATATAGATTTAGAAATCGACAACCACTAAGGTCTAATTCTTCATCCCGTCAGTCAGTACGAAAGAATTACCTCTCTGTAGGTCCGCTTCAGCACATCATCATGCACTAGTGTAATCTCTTAGTCAAGACAAGTCAATCCGAGCCTTAAACTTCAACCTTTACCAATAGATTGTTCAATTCTATCTAGGTTGTGAATTTATACTTATTTACAAGGAACTGATAATGTGATCTTCTGTGATCTGGTATCACCACATTATCTACAATGTAACTTGTACTAATATTGAACGATTTGCAATAAATAAATAACATTCATATTTTTTAAAGCAATAGTGATAAAAGATTTACTCTCAGTAAATAAGTTCAAGATTCAGTCTGCTATACAAAGTAAAAACATACTAGCCAGTATAACCCCAACAATCTCCCACTTATACTCAAAGTCTGCTTCTAAGTATTCTACAACATGTCACATGTCCTACTCATGTTCCTGCCTCTAAGTATTCTACAACACTTGACAACGCACTTGACAACCATTCCTTTCACATGTCTCTCGAATGTACTTAGAGGCAGACACTTTGTGAAAAGGATTAAGTAGGTTATCCTCCGATACGATCTTAGCCACCGCTTTACATCCTCTCTTAACAATTTCTCGTATAAGATGGTATTTCCTTAATGTGTTTGCTGGCCTTGTGGGCTCTTGGTTCCCTTGAATTTGCAACTGCTCCAGTATTATCACAATAGACAATAATAGTGCTGGGCAAATTCTGAACTACGTCCAAGCCTACTAAGAAGTTCTTGAGCCAAACCGCTTCCTTCATTGCTTCACAAACAACTACTTACTCTGCTTCCATGGTAGAATCAGCAATTCATTTCTGCTTAACGCTTCTCCATGTCATGGTTACACTTCCCAAACTAAACACATTACCTTAGGCAGATCTTTTGGAATCTATGTTTGATTGGAAATCTGAGTCCATGTAGCCCACGGGGATTAGATTGTCTGACTGATAAACAAACATTCTATCCCGAGTTCTCTTCAGATACTTCAGAATATTTTTAACTGCAGTTAAATGCCCACGACAAAGCAAATGTCTAGTCTCGTACACAACATTGCATACATAAGGCTTCCAATTTCCGACACATATGGAGTGTCTTTCATATCATCTATCTCTTTCTGTGTCTTGGGACACATCTCTTTGGATAGATGGATTCCATGCCTGAAAGGTACAAAACCTTTCTTGGAATCTTGCATGCTGAACCATTTAAAAACAGTATTTATGTATGAAGCTTGCGATGAGCCTATCATCCTTTTCTAGCATTCTCGAGTAATCTTGATCCAAGGATGTGACCGGCTTCCCCTAAGTCCTTTATATCAAACTAACTTGACAACCATAACTCACGCTATGGGTACGTTTTCCTAATGAAGCATAAATCTGAGACCTTTGACAAATTCAAAGAATTTAAGGCTCAAGCAGAGAATCATAAGGAAAAGAGTATCAAGTTTCTACGATCTGATCGTGGAGGCGAATACCTCAGCGATAAATTTTTGAACTACCTGTTAGACGAAGGGATTGCATCCCAGTTAACTGCACCCGAAACCCCTCAACAAAACGGGATTGCAAAACAAAGAAACAGAACACTTTTAGAAATGGTCAGATCAATGATGAGATATGCGAATTTACCAAAATCGTTATGGGATCACGCCTTGAAAACAACAGCTTACATTCTAAACTTAAGGCCATCCAAATCGGTTCCCAAAACCCCTAGAGAATTATGGACCGGGCACAAACCCAATTTAAGACACATGAGAATCTAGGGGTGTCCAGCATACGTATTGGACAAGGAAGCTGGTAAGTTGGATGCACGTTTGGAATTAAGGCTATTTGTAGGATACCCCGAGGGAACAAAGGGATGCATGTTCTATGGTCCCGAAGATCAAAAGGTCGTAATCAGTACGCACTTTAGATTTTTGGAAGAAGACTATATGAATGATAGAAAGCCTAGAAGTGAGATTACCTTAGACGAGTTAAGAGAGGCAACCCCATTCCCAACAATACAAATCGGTACACCAAGCAAAACGCTTACACAACCAGAACCGCGTCGTAGTGGGAGGGTTGTCAGACAACCTGAGCGGTTCATGGGGATAGGAGAGTCCTTGGACTTGATCCCCGGTGACATTGAATCAGACCCCTGGACTTACAACGAGGCGATCCAAGAAAAGGATGCAGATTCTTGGCAAACTGCAATGGAAGCCGAAATGGGTTCAATGGATCACAATAAAGTGTGGGAGCTAGTCGAACCACTTGACGGGGTAAGACTCATAGGGTGCAAGTAGGTATACAAGAGAAAAAGAGGATCGGACGGTAAGGTGGAAACCTTCAAAGCAAGACTCGTGGCGAAAGGGTACACTCAGAAAGAAGGGATCGATTATGAGGAAACCTTTTTGCCCGTAGCCATGCTCAAGTCCATCTGTATTCTCTTGTCGATTACTGCACATCTAGATTTTGAGATCTGGCAAATGGATGTTAAGACAGCTTTCCTTAACGGAAGTCTTGATGAGAAAATCTATATGCAACAACCCGAAGGCTTCATTGAAAAAGGCCAAGAGCATCTGGTTTGCAAGCTAAGGAAGTCCATTTATAGACTGAAGCAAGCATCCCTTGCTTGGAATCAATGTTTTGATTAGGTCATAAAATCTTACGGTTTTGATCAAAACAATTTTGGGAGTTGTGTTTATAAAAAGCGTGTTGGAACTGCCTTGGTGTTCTTAGTACTATACATAGATGACATTCTTCTCATCGGAAACGATGTAAAGGTGTTATCAGACGTAAGGGCATGGCTTTCAAAACAGTTTGACATGAAGGACTTGGGAGAAGCTGGTCATATCCTAGGGATTAAGATCACTCGAGATCGCAGGAAAAGGATGTTCGGCCTCTCACAAGCTTCATAAATAGACACTGTCTTGAAGCGATTCAGCATGCAAGATTCCAAGAAAGGTTTTGTACCTTCCAGACACGGAATTCATCTATCCAAAGAAATGTGTCCCAAGACACAAAAGGAGATAGATGACATGAAGGGCATTCCTTATGCTTCAGCTGTAGGAAGCCTCATGTATGCAATATTGTGCACGAGACCAGATATCTTCTTTGCCATAGGCATGGTGGCAAGATATCAAAGTAACCCTGGAAAAGAGCATTGGACTGCAGTTAAAAACATTCCGGAGTATCTAAAAAGGACTCGGGATAGAATGTTAGTTTATCAGTCAGACAGTCTAATCCCCATCAGTTACATGGACTCAGATTTCCAATCAGACTTAGATTCCAGAAAGTCTACCTGGGGTAGTGTGTATAGCATGGGAGGAGGAGCCATGGCATGGAGAAGCATAAAGCAGAAATGCATCGCAGATTCTACCATGGAAGCCGAATATATAGCTCCTTGTGAAGCAGCAAAAGAAGTAGTTTGGCTCAAGAACTTCTTAGTGGATTTGGACGTTGTTTTGGATTTGCCCAGTACCATTACAGTTTACTGTGATAATGCCGGAGCAGTTGTAAATTCAAAGGAACCGAGAGCCCACAAAGACAGCAAGTACATAGAAAGAAAATACCATCTCATACGAGAAATCGTTAAGAGAGGAGACATAGAGGTGACAAAGATTGCATCGGAAGACAACCTAGCAGATCCATTCACAAAGGGTCTACCTCAGATACATTCGAGAGACATGTGGAAGGAATGGGTGTCAAGAGCATTACCAAACTGCTTTGAGTATAAGTGGGAGAAATGTTATTAGGTTCGTGTATGTGACATTAGATGTCCCATAGGACACGAGAGATGATGTAGTATACTTAAAAGCAGACTTTGAGTATAAGTGGGAGATTGTTGGGGTTATACTATAAAGTGTGCTTTTACTTTATATATAACCAAACTGAATTTCTCATTTATTTACTGAAATAAATTATTTATCACTGTTGCATTAAATATGATTGAATGTTATATATATTTACTGCATATCTGTTCATTAAATAGTACGTGTTACATTGCAGTTAATGTGGTGATACCAGATCACAGAAGATCACATTAACAAATCCTTGTAACTAAGTACAAAATTCACAACCTAGATGGAAATGAACAATCCATCGTGAAAGGTTGAAGTGTAAGGCTCAGATTGACTTGTCTTGACCAAGAGATTACACTAGTGCATTATGATGCTCTGAATAGGACCTACAACGAGGATAAATTCTTTAGTACTGAACATGAAAGAATTAGACATCAGTGATTTTTATTTCTTAATCTCCGTTCCTTAAATAGGATCGTGTGAAATTGATAACTATTGATTTGACTTATGTTGGGTAAAGAGTCATTATGACTCGATACTTTATATCTTGGGCAATATTATTAGTTACACAACGATTGCTAAGATTTAATACGGAGAATCGTGTGCAAGTACATCTTGTGTGATTTGTCCCCTTGGGAGGCTTAGAAGATTTATCATGCCAAATCTTGCAAGTGGAACTAGTTTCCGGTATGGATAATAATGTTGAGCCATTCTTAAACCAAGGATAAAATATATTAATTAATATAAAGCTTTTCGGTTGCTTGAATTAATTAATGGACTTAAATAATCTTAAACACGGGAAATAATAACCGGGAGCCATATTATAATAATATGGGTTTAGATGGATAGTGCAATATTAATTATGTAGTGGGATTAATTAATATTTATGGCTTGAATAATATTGTGGCTCAATATTGAATATTCAAAATCCATTGGAAGGTCCAATCTTAATTTTCCTAAAGGCCCCTTTAGTAGCCCAAAGATAAAGTCCAATAACTGAAAAAGGTGTTTAAAACAAAAGAAATATTGTTGCCTTATTTTTCCTATTATTTTAAAAAATTATGAGGAAGAGAGAGAAAAGATTTTATTGATTTTCTTGGAAAAATTTTATGGAATAAAGTATACTTGGAGTACAAGTTTATCCCATAAGTTCAAGAAAAATCAAAGATCTTATTTCTTCCTTTGTTCATTGAAATTTTCGAAAAATATATATATTGGGAAGAAAAGATATTTTGTGAATATTATGGAAATAGAATATATGAAATATATTCAAGATTGTATCTTGGGAAGATACAAAGAAATTTTCTAACCTTAATATGTCACAAAATTTTCGCCCCCCTCATGCCTATATGTAGGGGATGAATTTTTCATCCCCAACACAATTCTATGTATTGGAAAAATTAGAAATCCACAAAGGTGGTGGCATATATTTTTCTTTTTCCCTTTTATCAATTGTTCGCGAGCTTCCTACCACTGGATTGTTGAACGAGGACGTGGGAATACTAAAGAAGGACTTTGGGTGTGTTCGTTGAACCGTTGCTCATCTGTCTCCGTTTAATTCACCAAAAAGATACGCCTTACGTAACTCCTAGAAATCCGCATGTGTAGGATTTACGTGGCTTTATTAAATGCATGATGTGTTGTTGTTATTTGATTATTATTTGAATTAATGTAGGATTAATTCATGCTAGTAATAATTAAATAATTTAAATTTGTATTTAAATTGCACCTCAAATAGATCCGGGCACCCTATTTCCCAACAGGATAGACTTAAGCTTAGCTACAGGCGAAAAGGTTTCATCATAGTCGATCCACAATTCTGTCGGAGCTTTCTTTCTGAGTATTTCCTTTTGCCACAAGTCTAGCCTTGAAGGTCTCAACCTTCCCATCTGATCCTCTTTTTCTCTTGTAAACCCACAACATCCAATAGGCCTTATGCCTTTGGGTGGTTCAACAAGCTCCCATACATTATTGTGATCCAAAGAACCCATCTCAGCTTCCATTGTTGTTTGCCAAGAATTTGCATTCCTGTCTTAGATTGCCTCGTAGCACGTGCACGGGTCAGATTCATTCTCCCCGGGGACCAAGTCCAAAAACTTTCCCACAAACATGAATCGCTCAGGCCATCTTTCAACCCTCCCACTACGACGAGGTTCCGGTTGTGTTTGTGTGTCACTTGGTATATCCACTTGTACACTTTGTTTTGGAGTTGGCCCCTTTAATTCGTCTAAGGTAATCTCACTCTTTGGCTTCTACTCTTCATATAGTCTTCTTCCAAGAACTTAGAATGTGTACTGATTACAATTCTTTGATCCTTGGAACTATAGAATACTCCCCTTTTCATTCCTTTGGGATATCCTACAAACAACCTTATTTCTGAACAAGGATCCAATTTACCGGCTTTCTTGTCCAACACGTATGCGGGACACCCCGAGATTCACATGTGTCTCAAACTGGGCCTTCGCCCGATCCACAATTCTGTTGGGGTTTTAGGAACCAATTTGGATGACACCAAGTTTAGAATATGAGTCGCTGTTTCCAAGACATAACCCAAAACAACTTGGGAAGATCTGAATAAAGCATCATTAACCTAACCATTTCTAACAGGCTTCTGTTTCTTCGTTCTGCATCCCCATTTTATTAAGGGGTTCTTGGTGCAGTCAACTGGGATACATTTCCTTCGCTTGACAAGTAATCCAAAAATCCATTACTGAGGTATTCGCCTCCACGATAAGATCGTAGAAACTTGATACTCTCTTCACTATGCTTTACTGCTTAAGCCTTAAAACTCTTTGAATTCATCAAAAGTCCCAGACTTATGTCGCATTAGAAATATGTATCCATATCTTGAGTAATCATCGATAAAAGTAACAAAATACTCAAAAACCACATCTAGCTTTGATTGACATTGGACCTATACATCAGTATGAACGAGCTCTAACACTTCACTAGCTCTATTCCCCTTGGCTCTGAAAGCCTTCTTGGTCATTTTACCCTCTAAATATAATTTGCACGTTGGAACGACTCATCCTGGAGTGATTCCAATGAGCCATCACTCATCAACCGAGTATCCATCCAAAACCAGTTTAGAAACTGAAAGTGAATTCTTTCTAAAATTGGGAATATAAAGAACGTCTCTTAAAACTAAATTTCTATCACTAAAAGATAGGTGCACATCTCCTACTGCAATAATCGCTACTCACGTAGCATTGCCCACGGTGACAGTGATCTCACTCCCACTAAATTTCTAGATTATCTAGAATCCTTGAAGTATTGAAACAAATATGATTATTAGTTCTCACATCCATTACCCACGAATGGGAAGAATACGCCGCTAAACAAATTTCAATAACTAGTGTGTGAGAATTACCTTACGTACCAGCCTAACATAATGACCTCTGATGTCCTTTTAGACCACAATTAAGCATTTTCTCATTTGTTTATCTTCCCCTTGACACCACTCAATGCTATTTTTCTATGAGAACATATCCCGCATGGCTATCTACCTCACTTTACGATTCTAGTGAGCGAAGAATTCTTTAAGGTTTAACACAATAGCTGCAGTGGTTTCCATGTCCTGGTGTTGGTGTTCTCAACACATCTGACTTTTAAGTCAAGATGGTCCACCTAGCCATTTCATTGGATTTCATCCACCGTTTGTGATATTCCTTATCTTCCTCACTAGTCTCAATCGTAAGGTCAACAGGTTTTGGTTCGTCAAGGATAAACTTATGCATTTACGTGTTCAAGACAATAAATAGGTGTTTTTCAATCAATATAGTTTCCTACTTTCATTTTATTAACTTTAAGTATTCTAAACAGTGGGTAAAAAGAATGACATGATAAACTAAAAATAAAACATACATTTTGTAATTAACATCTTAATTAATCACAAAAATAATCACTAAGTTCGATCACATGAATTATATTAAAACCTCAAAAAAATATAAACATGCATCAGCCAACATCTCAAAACAGTTTAAATAAGTCACGTTTAGTGTGATCATTTATTTAAACACATTTAAGTAGGTTATAAACAAAAACAGTTACAAACCTTTAATTCACAATTAATAGTTGGCTCCCACTTGACCATATAAAATTAACAGGGACTCCGTTGGGGAGTAAATTAATATCAATTTTATACCTAAGTAATAACCATAATTAAATACATGATTATTATTTCATATTGATGTTGCACGGATGTTGTTCCAGATGTTGGACAACATTCTACACAACATCATAAATTTGCCCTTTCTTCTAGCACTAACTCCGTTTTATTAGATGTTTTTTTCTATGTTTCCTACATTGCAGGTTGAAGACAATTTCGAATATTGTCAAGCGGTTGCACTGTGGTGGAGTGAGAATAGAAAGATCATGGGTGGTTACACCAAGATCATGGAGATAGTGGAGGAGAAGTTCAAGGCTATCCAAGCCTAGTGGATAGGACAATGCAGTTGATCTCCAAGTCTATAAATACACTACATCGGTCGACATTCAAGTTTGAGGAAAAGTGAAATACCATTTGTTCTACTCCAAACTTAAGAGAGTAGCATCCGTGAGTGGAGTGTGAGGGTCGATGCTATGTCTATTTGTATTGGTCGAGTGTATTCCAACATTTCCCGTCAGTATTGATTTTGTCTTAGTAGATCAAGTTTTAGGTTGAATAAGATCACTAGTTACTTGATTGAATAGATTGATTTTTTGGTGTGTGGTTTTTCACTGCACCTTTTAGGATCTTGTAAGAGGTTCTCGTGTATCTCACTACTTTTTATAGTGATGTTTTTAACCATGACTTTCGTATAGTCTGGATTACAGACTATACACAATTTTGAAATCCTTTGCACTGCGTTTTTATACTTTCGTTGTCATATGTTGTTTTACATGTTGCACAACATTTTCAACAACACTCTGAAAATACACGCACACACACTCTCAGTTTGCGCCAGAGCCATAAACTTGATACACTAAGTTAAAGGTCCTATGTTTTAAAGTGTATTTTTGCAATGGATTATCCACTGACTCCTTCTTTAAAACCTCCAATTTTGGATGGATCAAATTATCCTTACTGGAAACCTAAAATGCGCATGTACATTAAGTTTATAGATGAGAGCATGGCGTAGTGTGTTATCTGGTTGGAATCCACCAAAGACAGTTGATGATAAAGATGGAGAATCGCAAGTCAAAAAGGAGATTGATTGTTCCAATGATGAATGCACATCGGCCAATTTCAATTCCAAAGCCCTTAATTCGATTTTTACTGCTACTGATGTTTCTATGTTTAAACTGATATATAACTGTGTTTCTTCTAAGGATGCATGTGAAATATTGCAGAAACATTGTGAAGGATCAGAAAGTGTTTGAAGGACTAGACTCAGAATGTTGGGAACCAAGTTTGAAAACTTGAAAATGAAAGATGATGAGAACATTTCATCATACAATGAAAGGATAAGTGAATTGCTAATGAGTCACACTCACTTGGTGATCCAATTTCCAACACTTGGTTAGTTAATAAAATACTTAGAACTATTCCTAAACAATTCGATGCTAAAATATATGCAATAGAAGAGGCTAAGAACACTGATTTATTGAGTCAAATGAGTTGATCAGTATTTTGAAAACTTATGAGATAAACTAAAATATGTTAGATGATGATAAACATGAGAAAGAAAAAGACAAGAAAGTACTTGCTTTTAGAGGTGAAACTTCTGAAAATGTTGGTAAACATCCTTATGTAACTGAAGTTGATTCCGATGATGATGTTTCTGACTTATGTGATGAAAATGTTTCTGAACAATTTGCTCTTATGACTAAGCGATTTAAATCTTTTCTAAAAGGAAAGTTCAGAAGACCAAATGGTAATTATCAATCAAAAGATAAGTTTAATCAAAATACATCTCCCTCTGATAAAAAGCTTGTTCCAAGTCAGTCTTTCAGTTTCAATCAACCTAAACAATTCAATAAGGATAACAAGTTCAAATATGATCCTGAGTACAGAAAAAAAGTTAAATATGATGCATTTTTGGATATGGTCACTATGCTAATAAATGTGCTAATACTATGTTTAGGAAAAAAGATGAACTTTAATGCTACCTTAAGTGATGATTCTGATGATGAAATTGATGCTGGTAAATGTGAACTAAGTGTTATGTCTGCTAGAGTAGTTTATGATGATACTTTTGATGATGATCTCGATGATTATTGGTCTGAAGTAGATTCAGATGTTAACACAACATCTGAAACAACATTCAGTAAATGTGATTCTGAGATTAACTATTTTGCTGGAACTATTTTCAGTGCTGAAACTTCAAAATCTGCTGATTGTAACTCTGAATATCTGAAGTTTAAAATTGATTTAGAAACTCAAAAATAGGTGTTGAGTTCCTTATCTTTAGAAAATTCAGATTTGAAAGAAAATCTTTTGAAGCTTGAAGTTATTTTAACTAGAAAAGATGTGAAAATTTCTTCTTTGAAAGATGAACTCAAGTGCACTACTCTAAGTTTTAAAAAGTTTTCTGCTAGCACTACTATATTAAATGAAGCATTAATGATTGGTAGATATGGTAATGCTGGACTTGGTTTTGAGAAAACTTTTAAGAATACTCATATATCCTGTGAACCTATTTCTTTTGTAAAAGTTGAAACTTCTTTACCAAACCCTTTGTAAGGTAAACAAAAGAAATCTGATGGTTTATTTAAAGAGTATGTCAGTTTTTATTGTGTTGGAGTAGGTCATATTCTTCCATACTGTTCTAAGTTAAGAAGGGACTTAAAAGCTGGAATTGTTTTACCTGATAAAGTTGAACACCCTATAAAACAGGTTAACAACACTAAAAAGTTGATTCATAAGAACATGTCATCTAATGTTGTGTATACATCTTTGAAAGCATGTGTTCCTGGATCTTGGTACTTTGATAGTGGTTGTTATAGACACATGACTGGTCAAATCAACCATCTGACTAATTATACATCTTGTGATGGTGGTCATGTTACCTATGGTGGTGGTTCAAAAAGTAAAGTGGTTGGTATAGGAACTTTGAATGTTCCTGGATTTCCAAAGTTGACAAATGTGTTACATGTAAAAGGTTTACTTGCTAATCTGATTAGTATTAGTCAGTTATGTGATGATGATTTACATGTGAAATTTGACAAGAATTCATGATATGTGTTTGATAAGAATGATGAATGCTTAATGACTAGCAATAGATCTGCTGATAATTGCTATTTGATTGGTTCAAACCATACTTGTAAAAGTGCTAAAGCAGATGATATTATTTTGTGGCATCAAAAACTTGGTCATGTTAATTACAGAAGTATTCAGAAATTGCATAGACTAGGTGTTGTTGTTGGTTTACCTGATCTTAACTTTGAAAAAGAAAAAATCTGTGGACCATGCTAGAAAGGTAAGCATGTAAGGACAACACATCAAATATTGTCAACATGTACAACAAACATGTGTTGTGAGTTGATTCATATGGATTTTATTGGTCCTATGGAAACGGAAAGTTTAGGTGGAAAGAGGTATTCCTATGTTCTTGTAGATGATTTTTCTAGATATACTTGGGTTATCTTTCTAAAAGAAAAATCTGATAGTTCAAAATTCTTTACAAAATGTTTTAAAATGTTTTTATGTATAAAGATCAGTAGGATAAGGTCTGATCATGGAAGAGAATTTGAAAATAATTTGTTTACTAATTTTTGTGAAAAGAAAGGTATTTTGCAAGAGTTTTCTTCACCTAAAACTCCTCAACAAAATGGGATTGCTGAAAGAAAGAATAAAAATTTGCAAGAAATGGCAAGAGTTATGCTAACCTCAAAAAGTCTGTCTAAGAAATTTTGGGCTGAAGCTTTGAATACTGCTTGTCACATTGTGAATAGAGTCTATATTCGTTCTGGTAGTAATTGTACTCCTTATGAGATTCTGAATAACAAGAAACCAAACTTGAAATACTTTCATGTTTTTGGTTGTGTTTGTTACATTTTGAAATGATCAATTGCACAAGTTTGATTCTAAGAGTGACAAAGGATTTTTCTTAGGATATTCTAAGAATAGCAAGGCATATAGAATCTATAACTTGAGAACTGATACAATGCAAGAATATGTTAATGTGGTATTTGATGAACTTGCAAGTCTTGCAGGTAAAAGTGTTGAAGATAATGTATCAGATTTGATAGAAGTATCCAGAAATATTGATGACACTGAACATAGAAAGGATGTAGATAGGAATGTTCCTTCAACATCTGATGCAACATTACCCAAAAGTTCAGATACTGAAAATCTGTCACAAGAATCACAGTATCCAAAACATTTGGTTCCCTCAACAAAGATAATGAAAAGTCATCCATCAGATCAGATCATTGGAGAAGCTACCACTGATGTACAAACTAGAAGAAGAATGGGTATTCACATCAATAACTTTGTAAGATCAGTTTGCATGTCATCCATATGCAATCAGGTAACTTTTGAGTGTTATCATTCTACAATTGAGCCTAAGAATGTGAAAGTGTTAGTGTTAGTGTCCTAGAGACAATCTATTGTAAGGACATAATACTCGATGATATTCAGTTTAATTTAATATTTTAGTTCTTTTAATATTAATGTATGGCAATACACTTGTTTGAATATTTTGTTTGATTGTTTGCATTTATTCATGCAAGTGTTCCCATGAGTCATTGCTGTCATTGAGGTTGTGAGAACTCAGATGACTTAAACATGATTCTCAAATAGCCCCGATCAAGGATCATCAAGAATGGGATATTGATGATGCAATTGAGATTGATGTCGATCTGCATCATACTCTTAGAGAGTGTAGTAAGATTTCACTTACTATGAGATACTAGGTATCTCATGATGGATGCACAAATACCTTAGAGGGTATTGGCATACCCATTCGAGAAACCGTTGATGTAATTCCACAATATGTGTCTACGGGTGTCTCAGTTAGTGGGAGCGATGCGATACTCCTTTGACTTGAGGTCAATATGCACGATATGTGTGGAGTGATGAACTTTGACCATGACCGACGCTTGCACCCGTCTATGGGTAGATATGTCTTGAATTGGGTTCATCACGAAGTGCATGTGCATGGTAGTTGAGCCAAAAATAGGATTCATTCCTCAATGTGGATTTAGAGAGAATACTCATCTTCTCATCATAATTGGATCAAAGTCATCGGCCGATGCACGTCAACTTAGACTTTGTGGCTAAGTGTGACATACATGATCAATTAGTGGTTAGAGATAATATGATTAAGTTATTTGAATAGACACTTCATCATGTTCAAGACTTAATTGAGTATTCGCGAATGAAAGGAAGTTATCGTAATAGCCCATGTTTCAGTTACATGTAGTTACACGTTTCTCACAACGCACCTCATATATTGAGAATGTCTGATTTATTGTCTAGGTTAGTTTGACTAATCACTCGATATATGAGGGCATATGGGTCACACAACAAGTAGTTCCCTTTTACGAATTATAGTTGGTTGATTAAATGTTAAATTAGATTTAATATTTAATTTATGGAGAATTAATTAATAATAGATTAATTTGGAATTAATTATTATTAATGTTAAATTAAATTGGATTTAATTAAATACGATTTCCAATAATAATATATGGAATATTATTATAGGATTTAATATATATGGAATCAAATCCGTAGAGATTTGATATACATGGGAATTAAATCCGTAGAGATTTTATATATGAGAAATAAATCTAAGAGATTTATTTTATAAGATTATGGATTTTATTTCCTAATCAGGTTAGCTTAAGATTTAAGCTGAGTCTTCCCTATATATATGAGCTCTTGGGAATTCACAAACAACGTTAATTCATTATTCTCTCCAAAAGATCTAGAGTTAGAATTCTCCTAGCAAATTCATCTCGAAATTCAACGCTGACAAATTTGTGCAAGTCCGTGATTGGGGATTACGTGGATATCATAGTAGAGAAAACTGTATACGAATTACTGTAAGAATTCGTATTTAATTATGCAATTAATTGTTCGTTGTTGGTGACTATTTATTTTCGCTGCGCATGTATTACGTGCCTCTAAATTCCAATAGAAAGAAGCTCTTAATGATGAAAACTGATAAATGCTATGCATGAAGAGGTTAACCAGCTTGAAAGAAATGATGTTTGGACACTTGTACCTAGACCTAATTCTGATATTAATGTCATAGGAACAAAGTGAATTTTCAAGAATAAAACTGATGAATCTGGTAACATTGTGAGAAATAAGGCTAGATTGGTTTCTCAAGGTTATACTTAGATTGAAGGAATAGACTTTGATGAAACATTTCTCTTGTTGATAGAATAGAATCTATTAGATTACTTCTTGACATTGCATGTTTCATTAACATTAACTTGCATCAAATGGATATTAAAGCTGCTTTCTTAAATGGTATTCTGGATGATGAAGCTTATGTTGAACAACCTAAATGTTTTGAAAATCTAGAATTTCCTGATCATATTTACAAGTTAAAGAAAGTTTTGTATGGTCTTAAACAAGCACCTAGAGCTTGGTATGGAAGACTTACTGATTTCTTACTTGATTTTGGATTTCTGAGAGGTGAAGCTGATAGAACCTTGTTCATTAAATATTCTAAGAATGATATCATGGTTGCTCAAATATATGTTGATGATATTGTATTTGGTTCAACTTGTAATGATATGCTTGAGAGTTTTGTTAAAGAAATGACCTGTACTTTTGAAATGTCCATGGTTGGAGAACTAAATTTCTTCTTAGGTCTTCAAATCAAACAAATGAAGATGGTATTTTCTTTTGTCAAAACAAATATGCTAAGAATTTGGTGAAAAAGTTTGGTCTTGAAAGTGCTAAAGCTATGAAAACCCCTATGGGGTCAACTCAAATGTTGAGTAAAGACTTAATTGAAAAAGTTGTTGATCCAACTCTATATAGATCAATGATTGGAAGTCTTTTGTACTTAACTTCTAGTAGGCATGATATTATGTATAGTGTCTGTCTTTGTGCTAGATATCAAGCTTATCCTAAGGAATCACATCTTAATTCTGTAAAAAAAATTATAAGATATGTGGCTGGAACATGTGATCTAGGTATTTGGTACTCAAAAGATACTAATTGCTCTTTAGTTGGCTATAGTGATGCAGATTGGGCAGGTGATTGTGATGATAGAAAAAGTACTAGTGGAGGATGTTTCTACATGGGAAACAACATTATCTCCTGGCATAGTAAGAAACAAAAGTGTGTTTCACAATCAACAACTGAGTCTGAATATGTTGTTGCTAGAAGTTGTTGCACTCAACTTCTATGGCTTAAAAAGATATTTGATGATTATGAGTTGGAAAGTGGTATTTTGATTGTTTATTATGATAATACTAGTGCTATCAATATTTCCAAGAATCCTGTGCAACATTCTTTGACTTAGCATATAAGACATCACTTTATAAGAGATCTTGTAGAGAAAGAAGTTGTGAAGTTAGAATACATTTCTAGTGAAAAATAACTTGCGGATATTTTCACAAAAGCCCTTGATAATGAGAGGTTTTCTTCACTTAGAAAATCTTTTGGTATTTGCTATATCTGAAAATAAACTCTAGATGTTGTGACAAATGTTTCCTACATTTGAAGCAACATTGTGGTTCTGATAATGAGTTTGTCTGTTGTATTTACTTATTTTTGAACCTTAAATGATAATGTTATGATCTTATTGTTGAATCATGGTTTAGATACAGAGTCCTGGGCATATATCTCTTAAATGCATTGAAAAATAAAGCACAACTTAGATGTGTAATCACTGGGTAACTATGGGACACAGAGCTCGCTACTACGATGTTCTCTTTTCAAAAGGTGATTAAATATACATCCATGATTATTCACAATCTGCTGAGTAATTATGGGGCACGGAGCTCACTACTACGATGCACTCTCTTGAAAAGGTGGATCAATGTGAACATGTGTTAAAAGAAAATTTTCAAAATATGCAACACTTTGATGATGAATTTTGTTGGTCCCGAAAAACCCGATTTAAAACTCGTAAAATCTCAATGGGAGGTGACTTAATTTTTTTTTGAATGTGTTATGCAGATTTGCTAAAGTGTGTATGACAGTTAATATGAAAGCAAATAAGAACACACGTATTTTTATAGTGGTTCGGACTAACTTGTCCTACATCCACTCTTCCCTTCATGGGGCACCAACTTAACCAACTGGACTTAGTTTAATGTGTTAGTTCAACACCCAACAGATGTTTAACGATCTCTCACTCAATCGGGACTTATCTCCCTCACGGGATCGCCTATAGATGTTTAACGAGTTCTCACTCACCTACAAACTTAACCTATCAAACTGATTTGGGTAAGGTTTGTTTGGTTTCCAACTAGGTTGAGATTTTCCCTTACATTTGTTTAGCCTCAATGCTAAGGTTGGGAAAATCTCTCTAAGCTTATGATATGGCATTTTTGCTTAGATACAATGAAGAACACTCTTGGGTAAATTTGGATATTTAATGCTCTGTGTTCTTGAATGGAGTTGCTTGAATATTTGGCTTTAATTTCACTTTGCAGATCCTCCATTATCTTCTTTTGAAGATAGTGCAATGTATTTATAGTGTGGATTTGAATATTACCGTTGGAGAGTAATATTCAAATTCATACTAATAGTCTTCCAGCTTTTCTTTGTCCTATTGCACTGTTGTTTGCAGCTTTATGTCACATCCATATATGTGTTGTTATCTTCTCATTTACCAGTTGCTTTTGTGTGTCTAACGGATCTGATCAGCTCGCCAGATCTGGTATGCAGATTTCGGTCTTTGAAAACTGGTCCGCCAGATTCTGGTCCGGTGCCGTCCAGATCGATTCAACATCGATCTTGATCGATTCAAAGATATCTCGATCTTGATCGATTCAAAGATCGATCTTGATCGATTCAAGATCGATCTTGAGATCGCCAAAGATCAATCTTGATCGAAAGACATATCAATCTTGAATCGATTCAAGATCGATCTTTGCATCCGATTCAAAGACAACAGATCGATATGTTCAAGATAATGATCAGAATCGCACATCGATCCAAACCGATTTCTTCTTCTTCTGATTTCTGATTTCTTCTTCTTAACTTGTTCTCTCGTTCCCCCTCAACTTGTTATATGTAGATTAATTTAAATAACACAAGTTGATAATGTTTTGGCATAATTCATCAAAACTAAAATATCCCAACAAATTTCATGCAAAATTGAGTGTTGAGGTATATGTGTGCCGACATTTTGTGAAACCTTAAGTGGTTCGAACTTTATCTATCATACATGATTTGTTTAATGTTCTTGGTAAGTTGAATTCGCGGTTTAAACAAGTTATTTGGAGTGATATGTGTTTATTTAATTTTGGATATGGTTCCCTGGTTTTTGAAAGTGCATTTGGCGGCTCTTACACAACACACGATCACTAATTGCCTTAGTGGGTGGTTATTTTGTCCCACTCTTGGTCGGTTTCTTGGTGGTTTTGTGTAATAAACTCCAGTCTTTCTTCTCTACTTAAGTTCAATTTGTTTGCGATGTTTAATACTGAAAGCTGAAAACATTGTTGTTGCGCATATGATTCAAGGTTTGTTTTGATTTACACTTATATTATTTCATTATTTTCGGTCATTTGCTTCTTTTCCCTTCTAACATTATTTTTAATTCTGGTTGTATTATTTTGATTGGACAGAAAGGCGGTATGGCTGATATCAAAACCCTTCGGCTCCTTTTCTTGTTCATTCACACTCTCACATGAACCCTTCTCAAGAAAAACCTTGTTCGCACCCTTCTTCTCCGTCGATTTCAAACTCGTTGAACTTGCTCGCAGAAATGGCCTCACAAAAGCCAGACTATGATTCCACAAATGTTGGTGGATCATCGTCTTCATCCATTCTAAAACCCATTCCGTACGAGTTTCCTGAAAATACCCTTCACTCTCTGGTTCGACTAATCATCGAACAAATGCTGGAGATAAACCCTCCGGTTCTTCTTGATGTATTTGTAGGGAGAAAGCAAGTCAACATTAATGATTATGTTGATCTCCCTGCAAAACCCTTTGCCACAGAAATCCCTGATGAACCTTCTCCTAAACCCGCTGTAAATACCATTCAAAAAGCTGATGTTGAAAATTTGAAATGCATGATGTTGATTCCTCCGATTCAGAAGGAATGGGGGAGAAATTAAAGAACATTCAGATGAGGAAGAAACAGTTAGCTCCTAAAAGAGGTGTTGAGAAATGGGGAAAGAGGACCTTGGTAAGAAAGTGGATTACACTAGAAAACGCCCCAAGAGGACTGATAGTGGTGTTGATGATCCAATTCAAGTGGAATATTCTGATGATGAGATGGAAATTCCAAAAGTTCCTGTTGCTGAGCCAAAAGATTCAGATGGTGACTTAACCATGTAGGAATTAATGGCAAAGAAAGAGAAACGAACCAAAAGGATAAATGAACCATCTGTGAATGTTACTCCTGATGCTACAGAACCATCTGAGAATGTTGAAAGAGATGATTCTGAAAGTGATGACTCTGAAAAAGAAGAAGCCGAGGCAGATGATTCTGAGGAAGAAATGGATCCTGAAGAAGAGGAACCTGAGGAAGATGTCCCTGAAGAAGCTACTCATGAATCCGATGGTTTGTTTGATTCTGATGAGGTAATGATGTCTGATTCTGACCCTGATGACAAGAAAGAGCATGCTAGAAAGTCTGCTGTGGTTAAATCTTTGCTTAAAAGAAAGATAATAGATGAAAGGATCATTAAAATCCCAGACTTTGAAGCTAATAACCTGATTGGTTTCTTAGAGAGTAGATCATTGTTGCATGCTCTTCAATATGCTAAACTGTATTATGTTGTTTGGGTTGCTGAATTCTATGCAAATTTGAAAAGGAGTTGTGGCAATAGACAGTCTTCAAACTATGGAAAGATAAGATTCAGATACAATGTGGTAACAATCAATCCTAGGCTTATCAATATCTTTCTAAGAACTAGACAAAATGTGGAGGATAATGTTGAGCTGGATATTAAGGATGTGATGTTTGTCATCACTGGTGGAAGATATTCTGAATGCACTTTACAGTTTTCTGCTGCCAAATTAACCTCGTATTCTGTGATGCGTAAGTTGCTTGTCTCCAATTGGCTACCCTCAAATAACTCTACTGTGTTAACCAAAGAGCAGACCTTCTTGCTATACAAGATTGTACACTTGAACAGGTTTAACGTGGGGCATGTTATATTTGATAACCTGATGACATTTGCTGGTAAACACACAGAAGGAAGCATTCTTCCTTATCCAAGTTTGATCTGTCAGTTATTGGATAAGTTAGAATTTGAGAGGCCAAGAGGTGAAAGAATTAGTGGATATGTTCCAAGTTTTGGTATATCTCATGTGCTGAAAGCTGGAAACAGAATTGTGGATCTTCCTTTACCTGATCCTGAACCGCAAGCCGAAAATGTTGCCCATCTTTTTGGCAACATACCTTATACAGTAACCTGAAGAGATAGTACACCCTATGTTCATTTTACTAATTCTTTCATTACTGATCAAATTCAATCCATCCAGCACAGTATAGATGCTCTGGTTAAACAGCAAACCTTCTGGAGAAACCTGTTTTCTACTCCAACAGGGGGAGGATCACCTGATGATGGTCCTGAAGATGGTGGTGATGATTGAGCTCATCCATCTGGCCATGCAGGTGAGAATGATGATGCACCAGATGTTGCTGATAATGTTGAAGATAATGCTGGGGATGATGATGGTGCTGCTGCACAAGATGATCAGAATGCTGCTAATGACAGATAGGTTGATAATGTTGTTCAAGATTTTGTTAAGGAAGCTGTAAATGAAGCTGTTGAAGATGCACTTAATGCTGATGATGCTGCTGAAGAACAGATTGTACCTGATGAAGCTGAACCAGCTGATGATAGCCCTGATGACACTGATGATGAGCTGAAGAAGACTCCTAAAAGGAAGAGTATGTCCCCGGAGAGTGTTGCTATCATTGATCAGCTATATGGTGCTGATAACTGGTGAACAGATTCAAGACAGGGGGAGTTTTTGATGTATGGGGGAGAATTTGCAGATTATGGAGATGCAGCCATTCCAATGGCCCAGTCCTTCCCTATATTTCACTATAAAAATTTCTTTCTGTGCTGTAATCTTTTATTTACTGCTCTTTACTTTATAAACTCTGTTAATGGACAACTAGATGATAGGTTTATGTTTCTGTCATTTACTTTATGTTGGATACTTTGTTGGCCTAAGTACACTGCTGATGTACTTAGTGCTTGTGTTTGTTGTCTGTTTTTAAATTATGATTTGGTTGGATAGTAGTTGTTCTCTGAATGAGTATTATTTGTTTCTTTCTTGACACAAGTTTGGATGTTGTTTTTAACATCAGGTGTGTTGTAGTAGAAAGTCCAAATTGGGGGAGTTTGTTGATGTTGCACGAATGTTGTTCCAGATGTTGGACAACATTCTGCACAACATCATAAATTTGTCCTTTCTCCTAACATTGACTCCGTTTTATTAGATGTATTTTTCTATGTTTCCTACATTGCAGGTTGAAGACAATTTTAGATATTGTCAAGAGGTTGCACTGTGGTGGAGTGAGAATAGAAAGATCATGGGTGGTTACACCAAGATCATGGAGATAGTGGAGGAGAAGTTCAAGGCTATCCAAGCCTAGTGGATAGGACAATGTAGTTGATCTCCAAGTCTATAAATACACTGCATTGGTTGACATTCAAGTTTGAGGAAAAATGAAATACCATTTGCTCTACACCAAACTTAAGAGAGTAGCATCCGAGACACAACTGTGAGTGGAGTGTGAGGGTCGATACTATGTCTATTTGTACTGGTCTTGTGTATTCCAACATTTCCCATTAGTATTGATTTTGTCTTAGTAGATCAAGTTTTAGGTTGAATAAGATCACTAGTTACTTGATTGAATAGATTGAGACTTTGGTGTGTGGTTTTTCACTACACCTTTTAGGATCTTGTAAGAGGTTCTTGTGTATCTCACTACTTGTTATAGTGATGTTTTTAACCATGAGGTTCGTATAGTCTGGATTACAGACTATACACAATTTTGAAATCCTTTGCACTACAATTTTATACTTCCGCTGTCATATGTTGTTTTACATGTTGCACAACATTTTCAACAACACTCTGAAAATACACACACACACACTCTCATTTCGCTTTGAGCAAGCCACTCATTGGGAGGGTCAATACCGCCACTAGTAATAATCCACAATCATCCTTTCAGAATTTACTCATGTGAAAGCTGTCTTTTGGTCCATCCGTTGGGGAAAATCACCAAAAGATTTCACAAATAAATAAATTATGGAGGTCATAATTAATTTAATTTTATTATCCTAAATAAAATTTCAAATTAATATTTTAAAATATATTCCCTTCGTCCCGCTATGTTTGTCACGATTCTTTTTGTTGAATGATTTAAAGAATAACATTAAAATAATATATAGTGAGTTTTTATAGTATTTAATGGATGAAAAGTGAAGTTATGTGGGGTAGTTGGGATGAAAAGTGAGGGGAATAATATTAAAATAATAGGTAGTGGTGTGTTGTCTTTTCCTTTTATGGAATGTGACAAACATAGCGGGACACCCGTAAAAGGAAAACGTGACAAACATAGCGGGACAGAGGGAGGACTTAGTAATTTTCGAAAGTAAGGATTTTCAACGAATTCTCATGCAAACACATATTTAATCAAATTCAAAACAAAATTAAACACAAATTGTGCACATATATCCAACTATCATGGTTTATCTTGAATACGAGAAATCGTCCTTCTTTAAGCTTCGTCGTTCGTCTCGATAAGCTCCCACTCGACTGCAATAAAAAATTACGCCACACCACTCCACGCCAGGACGAGAACAGCCCTAGGCCGCCCCATCTCGTGTTCATGCACAGCACTAGGCGCCCAGCCCGCCGCCCAGGCATCGGCAGCTCTCGGCATGGTACGCGTCCGCCCAACCATGTTGATGCCGCGTCCAGCCCGCCCGCGTACAGTGCCTGAAGGCTATCAAAAACGCTGCGTACCCGCGCGCACCCTTGCGTGAGCCCGCCCACGCGCATTTTGCTTGTAGTGCCTGGCTGCGTCCGCGTCTCCGTGTGTGCGTGTTGCTCGCCTCTCGGCAGCGACCGCGTCTATTCACATGCCCGCATCGTCTCGCCCGTCCTCGCGTACCGTCCGGCCCCCACATGCACGTCTGGCGCCTTCAGCCCCCGTGTGTGCCGACCAGCTGCCCTCACGGCGGGCTCCACCCGGTCCGCTCATGTTATCCACATCTCAGGGCGACATCACCCATACAATCTAGTTGATTCGCAATGCCCTATTATCCGACCCTGATTTCATCGCATCACTTCTTTCCCACAGCGATCGCGACTCGATCGACGATCGCGGGCTTCGCACATCCAATCACAATACACCGACACCCAACACTCTTTCATCCATTCCTACTGGTGTTTCCATTCCTGCTCCTGCACGCCTGGATCATGCATCCATGATTTCTGGAAATCCTAATGCCAATGTCAATCGAATGACGGCTGATAACCCTAGCCTTCACGATCTTGAGGCTCCTGTGATTTCCCACATCCATGATCGTGTCTCTCCTGCCGGGCATGACTTGATGCATCATAATCCTACATTGACATCGTCCCTCTCGCCTCCGGCACCAACGTTCACGGACCCCTCTCCGGGATGGTTCCCTCCCAAGCCCCTTTTGGCGAACACGGGATTACACACCCAGTGTGGGTTTGTGCCATCCCCTGCTGGTCCTTTTGTTGCGGACGCTTCTCCGCTTGGCAATTATACAGCCGGAACCGGTTTCCCTCCGGATTCCAGCACTACGGGTATCGTTTCTCACTTCCCTATCTATAGTCCTGCTATGTTTGCTCCGTCTGGCTTGGTGCCTTTGTTTGTGCAGGGTTCGACCACCACGCCTGGTGTTGGCTTGTTTCCATGGAACACATACGCTGTTGTGCATACGCATGGTCTTGTTGAATGTGGTGTCTCGTGACCGATCATGACGTTATCGAGCTTTGAGGCACCTTCTCATGTTGTGGGGTCTTTTCAGCTTGGCGATCAATTGGCCGGAACCAAGTCACACTTGGATTCCGGCATTACGGGTATTATACCAACCCCTGTCTCTTTTAATAATACACACATGATGCTTGGTACTGGTGTTTTGTCCTCTTTGCAGGCTGTTGCTCACTCGCGGTGTTTCGACACAGGAGAGTTTCCCCTTCTTCCTCATCGACAACAGCTTGGTGCTGGTCTGGCAAGGACCTCGGATGCTACTATCATTGCCTCATTTCACGTGGAAAAGTATATCAAAAGTCAGGCTATCATTACACCTCCTCCTCTCCGGAAAGGGGAATATCTATCGGTTAATATTGATGATCAAGTACATCATATAGGGGTCCGTGAGCACTCTAATTCTCTCATTTCTAGAGTTCTTTTGAAAGCTAAGGTTGAGCCCATGTCTTCAGCAGAGCTCCGATCAGCCATTAATGATGTTTGGGAAATACCGGGCGGGTGGCAATTCCTGCCCATGGGAAGAGGCTTCTATAATATTCACATGGCTAATTACCTTGAACGGGAGCGCATTCTCACACGTCGTATTTGGCCATTCAAGTATGGCACAGTCAAGTTGCAACGTTGGACCCCGGAGTTCAATCCGTACAAGTTCAACTCCCTTATTGTCAATGTGTGGGTCCGTATATATGAGCTACCTCCAAAATATTTTTATGAACCAATTGTTCGTGCTCTTGCATCGGCTCTCGGTCCGGTGGTTGCTATAGATGAACGAACCAGCATTCGCAAAATGCTACACTATGCAAGGGTACTCTTGGAACTTGATTTGCGAAAAGAAAAGGAATCCTTTCTGATGTATGAACCTATAGTCTCCTTGGGCTATGAAAACCATCAGAGTTTCTGCACTTCCTCCGACATTTCCTGAGGGTACTTTGCTGGTTTCTACTTCAGCTGCTACTACGGACATGGCTCAGTACTCCCCTGCTGCTCGTCCCGAGCCTGTATCCACAGTTTTGTTGCCTTATGTCACCACTCGCTCCCCTCCTCTTGAGGCCACTGCTCTTTCTTTGCATGGGACCCCTGACACATCTTATGCAGCTGCTCGCATGTCCCCCAATGTTGATGAGAATGGTTTTGAACGGGTTACACGTAGGAAGTCCATGTCTCCTATGACCTCTCCTTGCCCTCCACCTGCCATCGCCAATGCTTTCTCTACACTTACGCTGTCTGCACACTAGGGAGGGTGACACTGCTTCGGACTCAGATCATGAGGTCGAGGGCTTCCCTAATGACCCCCTTCCACCTGAGGGAGTCTCTTATATCACCACAAGAAAGGGGGATCGCCCCAAGCGTGGGGCTAAATCATCCCAGGCACATGGCCCGTAAAACACTCGCAGTAGGGTTACAGTTTCAATGGCTTCGTCTATCGCTGCTGCGTCCTCCAACACTCCTTTCCAGATCAATGATTCTAGTCTGGGTTCATCAGGTATGTCTCATTACAGCTCTTGGTCCGATCAATGTGAACAAGAGCCCATCCCGCCGATGCACGGGTCATATTTTGGTGGTCAATGATCTGTCTCACTTGGAATGCATGCGGGTTGGGTAACAAACAGACTGGTCGCGTACTTGATCATCTTTGTGTTACTCACAATCCTGACTGGGTTGCAATTTTTGAGCCCAAGATTCTTGTTACTAAGCTGCCTCGACGCTTCTTCTCAAAACTTTGTCTTTCTTTCTTTGCTCAGAATCACAGAGATGCTATGAAGCCTAACATTTGGGTCCTCTTCCGTCCTCAGCTTGCTTCTACTGCTACTGTTATTTCCACGACTGATCAATTTGTTTTTGCCCGTGTGGTTGATTCCGTTCTCGTGTTTGTCCATGCCAAAAACTCCGCCATTCTGCGTCGTGCTCTATGACTTGACATTCTTAGTATCCCGTATGCAGCGGTTTGTATTATGGGGGACTTTAATATCGTCCTTGGAGCCCACAAGCGTTCATCGAAGGTGCTCTCTATCACTTCTCCGACCGAGGAGTTTCGGTAGTTTATCTCTACTGGTGACCTTTTCGACATCGAACCCATTGGTCCTCGCTTTACTTGGTCTACGCGACAAAATTCTAGTATCGTTGCTGCTAGGCTTGATCGTTCCTTGGCCACTCATGCTTTTTTTGATCTTTGGGTGGACGTCGAGTTGTTGGTCCTTCCTTTGCTTAGTTCGGATCATCGTCCCATCCATCTTCGGAGTACCGTGGGATCTCCTCCTGTCCCGCGTCCTTTCCGGTTTCAAGACATGTGGACACTTCATGAAACTTTTGATCCCTTCGTTCGTCAGATTTGGATGCTTCCGACCCCTGGTGATCCAGTACATGCTTTTCTTGACAAGCTCAGGCGCCTTAAGGGCCGTCTTATCGTGTGGAACCAACAGGTTTTTCGCAATATCTTTGGGGAGATCCAATATGCCACGACTACCCATGATGCTATTCAGCAAGCCATTGATGACGATGGTGACAGTGATGCTCTCTTTGATTGGGAGATGATGCAGATTAGCAAGGTTAATGATCTTCTTGCACGTCATCATTTATTTCTTGCTCAGAAGAACCGTCTGTAGTGGCTACAGGATGGGGATCGTAATTCCTCTTTCTTTCATCAGTTACATAGGGCCAAGAAGTCTCGCGCCTCCATATATACTGTGCAGGTTGGCGATAACTTCGTTACTGTTGCTTCTGGCATTGGCCAGCACATTGTGGATTACTATGAGCTCCTCTTCAAGGAGGACTCCACTCTGCTTCAGGACTATACTGTTCTCGATTCCTTCCACTGGCCTACTGTCACTGCCCACCAGAATATGTCTCTTACAGCTCTCCCCTCTATGGAGGAAGTTCACGATGTTATTTTTGGCCTTGACCCTTCCAGCTCCCTGGGCCCCGATGGTTTTGGGGGTTTCTTTTACTAGAAGTGCTGGGATCTGATTTCCGAAGATGTCTTTGCTGCCATCTCTCATCTTTTCACTTCCCTGTCCCTGCCGTCTGGTTTGAATTCATGTTTTGTTACTCTCATCCCAAAGGTCGCGGACTCTATCAGGGTTACGGACTTCCGTCCGATTGTCATGGGTATTTTCATATATAAGGTTTATACAAAGATCATTGCCACCAGACTTGGAGGGTTCATCGGGACTGTTATCAGTGGCTCTCAGTTTGGGTTTATTCTGGGTCGCCGGATTCACACCTGCATTGCTCTCGCCTCTGAGACGATCAATAGTCTCAACATGGGCAGGTACGGTATTATGACTGTAACACCCCAAAAATTTTAAGTCAGTTATATTTTTAAAAATTTTCATAAGAGATTTTTCTAGAAATTTTAAAATTCAAATCTATCTTTCAATATTTACAAAATATATTTTTATCAAAATTTTAGATTTTCCTCCAACTTATTCTCATATATTCACAAAATTTGTATTAGATTTGAATTTAATCTTTTTTCTTCAAAATATATCTCGGCTAAGAATAAAAGACTCGTTTCATGAGCCCCAAATTTATTCAGTGAATATTTGTTTCAAAGAGATGGCTAATCTTAGTTTTTTTTTTAAACCCATAAATCCTTTTTGATTTAATAAGATAATTTCGAAGCTAAAACGTAACTGCCCAATCTTGTTTACTATTGAGGCCATACGCTTTTTTTTAAAACCGTTTCAAATACCAGCACCAAAAAGGATTTGTTATACAAGGTAAATCATATCCCTTTTATATTAACTTTATTATATGTTTTAAAATCTAAGCATCTTATTCCTTTATTCTGTGTAATAAAAATTTAAATAAATTAAGAGAAGATCTTGTGTGAAATATTGCACACCAGTGTTATGTGCAATACATCACAATCAAGGTAAATTGGCTTAAAATTCGAGGGTCAGACGCGGGCGCGGTTCGGGTCGGGTCTGGCACGGGCAGGGCGGGCAGGGCGCGGACAGTGGGTTGTGGGCTTCAGGTTGGGCGGGCGAATATCTATTAATAAAAGGATATATTTATCAAATATGTATTGTAGCCTAGTGGTTCAGGTTTTTTGTTAATGTATTTAGTTGCAGGTTTAAATCCTACTGAACACATAATTTTATTTTATTTTTTTTGGTCAATTTTTTGTGTGTTACTACATCTATGTATAAGTGTTACTACATTGTTATATTGAATTTTATTTATTTTTTGTTAATTTTTTGTGTGTTACTACATCTATGTATAAGTGTTACTACATTATTTTTTGTGTGTTACTACATCTATGTATAAGTGCTACTACATTGTTATATTAAATTTTATTTATTTTTTGTCAAATTTTTGTGTGTTACTACATCTATGTATAAGTGTTACTACATTGTTATATTGAAAAAACTTCATATCTTACGTAACACTTAATAAAACATATCGTAACACATAAATATTCATAACGTAACATGGGTCACATGGTAACACATTATTATTCATATGATAACACATGCGTATTCACATAGCATTACGACGATATATGAACAGTGTTACATATTACTAAAAAAACACGTGTTACTACATGAACAAAAAGTGTTACCATATAAAGAAAAACGTGTTACCACATAAATAAAATCAGTAAAGCGAAAAAAGAAATTCCAGTCCAAAATTACAGATTTAAAGAACAACTTGATGTGTTACTACATGAACAAAAGGAGTGTTACCATATGAGCAAAAGAGTGTTACTACATGAAAAAAAACAGTATAGACGCGAAAAAAATCTTCAGTCCAAAATTACAGATTTACAGAAAACAGAAATTGTGCAGAAGGATATGAAAAACTGCTTCACAAAACCATAAGAAATCACCTGTAAAACTGCGAGGATGAGAAAATTGAAGAAACAAAAAGAATATGGAAGAGAAAGAGAAAAGGAAGAACAAGAGAAGAAGAGGAAAAACCTAGATACGCACCACCATCAAAATCAACGGCGATCTGGTCGCGTTTGTTGCAACGCGAGAAGAGGAAGAAGAAGAAGAAATCTGCGTGTGAGTGCGCGAGCGTGAAGAAGAAGAAATCTGCTCTGACTGCGCGAGTCGTGAAGATGAAGGAGGAAGCCTATTAACCCGTCAGCAATCTGCCCTAACCCGGCCCTATTATTTGACCCGCGGAAAAAAAAAAAAGTCCAATTGCACATATCACTTGTATGCAATATTGCATACAAGTTTTTGTCATAAATTAAAGATCACATTAGCACTTGTTTTAGTTTTCAAATACGGTCGGCCCTTTTCTTTTTATTATTAATTTTAGTTATTTAATTGTAAGATTTTATGAATATATCTTTAAAATTTTATCTCTACAAGAATTAAATCTCAAGATTTTCACGAAATATCCGAATCCTAATTTCTCTAGGAAATATATTTTCTTGCTTATAAATAGAGGTTGCTTTTCATAAAATCAAAACACACAGAAAAATATTTCTTCATACTTTTCAAAACTTCAGAGCTTTTTCGCAACAAGGATTAAAGTTATTTCAATGAATCTTTTGCATCCACGACATTAATTCGAGGTGGGGATTTCTATCCAATTTTACGTTTGTCTTTATTAAATTCTTTGAATGTGAATTATTATTGTCTAAATGCGACATTCCATAGCTACAACAACAGGCAATAGTATACATGTTTATGACATGTTCAACAGTTTTTATAGTAGCTCCGATCACAAGTGGGTCCTTGCTAAAATTAATTTACAGTGTGTTGTCATATTCAGTGATTATTTACATGATTTGTGTTTAACATTGACAAACGAGTTCCCACTGAGCTAGTGTTTTGCTCACCTCAATCTCATTAATATTTTTCAGATCAAGAAGGAGTGTGGTGGAGTGACGGTGGATTTCCTCAAGTGGTTAATTAAATTTTATCCAACAATTGATTTCATTTAAAAAAATTGATTCATGTTATTTTACATTCAGCTTTTAATATTTAAATTATTTTATTTAAATAAGAGTCGCATCCCTGTTATTGTATTAAATTTTATTTGAAATAAATAAATTGTCGCTGATTCAATATAAGGTTCAAAATGTATAATGTTGTAATATTTACTTCCGCTGCATATTTTTATTTCAAATTAGCACTCAAAAGCCTACGAAAATCGGGATGTGACAGAGTGGTATCAGAGCAGGTCTACGTTCTTGTAGACTTGTTAAAATAAAATTTTCTTACTTTTAATGCCAAGAAAAAATATTTTACAAAAGATTTTTAAATCATGTATTATTAAGTATATGTTACGACATCTACCACCTCCCATCACTACAACTCCAAGGTATGACAAGAAAGTTTATAAGCTATTTACAATTTGATCATGAAAAGATGATCACATGATATATGGTACATGCATCACAACTATAGTTCAAGTTTCAAGTTCAAATCAATTTTCATGTTATCAAGTACATTCACTACATGACTATTTTAAAATTTTTACACATGCATGCATGTTTTATCAATTAAAACTGATTTTCGAGGACGAAAATATTTTTAAGGGGGTAGGATGTAACACCCCAAAAATTTTAAGTCAGTTATATTTTTAAAAATTTTCATGAGAGATTTTTCTAGAAATTTTAAAATTCAAATCTATCTTTCAATATTTACAAAAGATATTTTTATCAAAATTTTAGATTCTCCTCCAACTTATTCTCATATCTTCACAAAATTTGTATTAGATTTGAATTTAATCTTTTTTCTTCAAAATATATCTCGGCTAAGAATAAAAGACTTGTTTCATGAGCCCCAAATTTATTCAGTGAATATTTGTTTCAAAGAGATGGCTAATATTGGTTTTTTTGTAAACCCATAAATCCTTTTTGATTTAATAAGATAATTTCGAAGCTAAAACGTAACTGCCCAATCTTGTTTACAAATGAGGCCATACGCTTTTTTTTAAAACCGTTTCAAATACCAGCACCAAAAAGGATTTGTTATACAAGGCAAATCATATCCCTTTTATATTAACTTTATTATATGTTTTAAAATCTAAGCATCTTATTCCTTTATTCTCATGTGTAACAAAAATTTAAATAAATTAAAGATCACATTAGCACTTGTTTTAGTTTTCAAATATGGTCGGCCCTTTTTTTTATTATTAATTTTAGTTATTTAATTGTAAGATTTTATGAAAATATATCTTTAAAATTTTATCTCTACAAGAATTAAATCTCAAGATTATTACGAAATATTTGAATCCTAATTTCGCTAGGAAATATATTTTCTTGCTTATAAATAGAGGTCCCTTTTCATAAAATCTAAACACACAGAAAAATATTTCTTCATACTTTTCAAAATTTCAGAGCTTTTTCGCAACAAGGATTAAAGTTATTTCAATGCATCTTTTGCATCCACGACATTAATTCGAGGTGGGAATTTCTATTCAAGTTTACGTTTGTCTTTATTAAATTATTTGAATGTGAATTATTATTGTCTAAATGCGACATTCCATAGCTACAACAACAGGCAACAGAGTACATGTTTATGACATGTTCAACAGTTTCTATAGTAGCTCCGATCACAAGTGGGTCTTTGCTAAAATAAATTTACAGTGTGTTGTCATATTCAGTGATTATTTACATGATTTGTGTTTAACATTGACAAACGAGTTTCCACTAAGCTAGTTGTTTTGCTCACCTCAATCTCATTAATATTTTTCAGATCAAGAAGGAGTGTGGTGGAGGGACGGTGGATTTCCTCAAGTGGTTAATTAAATTTTATCCAGCAATTGATTTCATTTTAAAAAAAATGATTCATGTTATTTTACATTCAACTTTTAATATTTAAATTATTTTATTTAAATAAGAGTCGCATCCCTGTTATTGTATTAAATTTTATTTGAGATAAATAAATTTTCAGTGATTCAATATAAGGTTCAAAATGTTTAATGTTTTAATATTTACTTCCGCTGCATATTTTTATTTCAAATTAGCACTCAAAAGCCTACGAAAATCGGGATGTGACAATGGCGCTGAAGATTGACATTGCCAAGGCCTTTGACACTATCTCTTGGGGTTTTCTTCTTCATGTGCTTCCTTGCATGGGCTTCTCTTCCAAATTCATTGACATGGTTTCTGGTATTCTTCACTCAGCACACCTTTCCATCCTGGTTAATGGTACCTCGCATGGTTATTTCTCCTGCTCCTAGGGGGTTCGTCAGGGGGATCCGCTTTCTCCCCTTCTTTTTTGCCTTGCTGAAGAGGCTCTGGTTCGTTGGATTGACCACACTATTGCTACATCTCGTCTTACGGTCCACCGCTGTCTCCCCCGACATCTGCTCTATGCCGATGATATCATGTTTTTTTCTCGAGGCCACTCGGGCTAATGGCCGTCATATTCGGCAGCTACTTGATGATTATGGTCGGATTTCGGGTCAAGTTTTCAGTCCATCGAAGTCCCGGATCTTCTATGGTGCTAAAGTGATCGATCGCATGAAGAGTTACATTAGTCGTTGCACCTCAATCTCCACTGGTTCCATTCCCTTCACCTATCTTGGTGTTGCCATCTTTGAGGGCTCTCCCTGTAACGCCCCGAATCCAGAATGTCGGCTCTTGCACCTTCGACACTCTAAACTCGGGTCGCCACTTAGTGTTTGTAAAATTTGAACTTAAAATTTTCTTTTTAAAATATAACGACAAACATAAGTTTATATTTTTCAGCGGAAAGTATTAATGACAAATATAAGTTATGAAAAAGCAGTGTGGGCCCGTTTATTAAACTATATCATTTATAAGTATTAGTCAATTTTAAGGATATCTTACAAGATAAACATCTAACAACTTTTAAGAGAAAGATCTTTACTCTGCATACAAATATATCATCAAGTGTTAAGAGTGATAACATTTATTTAAAGAGTCATATCTATATATTATTATCATTAACCAAGGGAAACTCCGTGTCATCCCTGCTGCAGCTCCGACCCCTCTCGATCATGTCCTGAAACATCAAACTGTGGGGGGGTGAGATAAAAATCTCAGCGGACAACTTGTACGTGTTACTCATACTGGTCACCGAAATATAATTATCTTGGTATTTTATTAAAGATTATTCATACACTTTTGCGTAGATGATTTTTTTGTATTCAGGGTAGATTCATAGTACATTCACATTCATGACTTGAATTTCTATTAGTACACTCTTTTTCATAGTTCGGATAATAGTAACTTAGAATCTCCTTTATCAATAGTGGGACAACATTAGTAACGACTTATAGCCTGAAATCCTCTTCGTTTCTTTTACATCATAGTGGGACAGCACTGGTAATGACTTACCACGTGCAATCCTCATCGTCACCTTTTCATTATAGTGGGACCACACATTCACCTTTTCATTATAGTGGGACCACACTGGTAACGACTTACCACGTGCAATCCCCATCGTCACCTTTTCATTATAGTGGGACCACACTGGTAACGACTTACCACGTGCAATCCCCATCGTCACCTTTTCATTATCATATATCTCATATCATCATATCATAATCATAATCATAAGTTTATTTTTGAAACTTTATATTCTTATATACTTGTGTTCTTTGGTTATAGATTTGTGTTTGTTTAGTCTAGTTCAGATACACCAACAATCCCTATAATATAAACCACTGCATACAAATAGTGTCACCCACTTTGTTAACTTTTAAGGAAAGTTACAAACTTGAAACCGGTTTGAGAGTTTGAGCGTGGCGGTGGTCGTCCGAGTTATGATTCGAGCAGCACTTCCCCTAGCACAATATTTTCATGTTCTCGTTATTAATTACTTTTGATTGAAATAAATTATTCGTAAGTTTATCGATGACGTTAAACTTTGTTCTTTAGATTTCCTTACTCGTGAGCTTTTATCGAAATTTTATTAAAAACGGTCATTGAAGATTATTAATAATGTCCCAAAATTCTCACACGCAAGAATGAAGCTCTAAGGTTCATTTTTCAGCTTGACGCAGTTTTAGAAAACATTTTTTTGAAATTGTTTATATAGTACCAAAAATCATCAAATAATTCATAGAGGCAGATAAAATCATGTAGTATTTGATTATGAATTTTTTTTTATAAAATAATTGCAGACGTAAAAAAGTTCCAGTAATTTAATAAGTTCGGCTGTTCTTCAGTTTCACAATATAGACTTCAAAAATTCATATCTCTTTAATTGCAAGTCCAAATCTTATGAATTTTGAGGAGCATGTTTATTATAGTTTAGGACTATATTTTTAAATTTTCTACAAAGGTCATGTGTATAGTGCTAGAAAAATCTTCTAAATTAATAACGTGTGATTTCTTAACAAATGGTCCTAAAGGATTTTCAAATAAGTGGCATAAAAAGAAAAATAAAACACATATGGTTTGTGTGAAATAAAGTCATCCAAATAAATTATTGTACAAACCATTAAGCATTTCAAAAGTTTTAATATTCAGTTCTGACATTTTTAGAAAAGTTAGTGTCCCAAATTTTGTGACTTTCTTCCATTTTCGCAAGCTGTTTCCATTAAACGGTTAATCTATTTAATACAAAAATTTAGGATAATTAAACTTCGTCATCTCAGGTTTCTTGGCAAGAAATTTCATATTAAAATAACGTCTCTACGTTGGGTAAAATGGTCTCGGAAGAGTGCACCAGAAACTGTTAGAATTTTGGTGAAACAGGGAGGATCAAAAGTTCAGCTTTTGCTATTTTCAAAATTCATTTCCCGTCAAATGGATAATCCGATTGACACAAAACTTTGGGGCTTTTGAAGCTTATAGTCTGAAGTTTATTGGCAAGAAAATTCGTTGGAAAAACACAAATTGAAGTTGGTTAGAAACGTCACGAAAGTCTGTACCTGGAACCAAATGTCTGTTGGAAAAGAAATTCCAGATTTTCAGTTTCTGAGTGACCATGTTAGAGTGTAAAAATGAGCAGCGCAACGACACTAAAATTAAATAACGAGACTACGAACATGAACTACACATATAAGGGAGCATGTGAGTATTTTAAAATAATAGTTTTCAACGTAACGGAGCGCTCGACGGCATAGCCAAAAATCAGTCGAACATCATTTTAACTTTTCAACTTAGCATATTTGAGCGTAAATTTTGGCAGCATGACGGTATAATTTTTGGAAACCAAAAATACATGCATGAAGTATGCACTTCAACCAACATATAAGAAGTTTATTTCTACAGATTTCACCAATATACACCCCATAACAAAATAGCAAAGAAATAAGAACACAACTAATACACAAAGGTCGAAATCACAACCTTTGTAGTTTCCGTCTAGATTTTGGATGAAAACTCGAACAATCGTTGATTTCCGAAGGCACGCTGAGTGATCGAGGTGTAGAGCAGCTTCCTCTACGGTTGGATGGAGGATGATGGTTCGATTTTGACGGATGGTGGTGAATTTTGATGATGGTGGTGGATGGATTCCGGCAGCGTTTGGACGGAAGTTATTTGGGCAGGGCTTCGCCGATGGAATGGTGGAATTTGGTTGATGAGGAGTAAATTTGGGGTATATATAGATGGAGTAAGAGGCGTGAGTGTATACTGAAAAGGGGATAGTTTGTTTACATTTTTCTTTTTGAGCTACTAGCTTAATTTGAATAGTAATTTGTGTGTTGGTAAGTTTTTGGCCACATATCCTTGTGGATAAGAAGCTCTCTAAGAAGATATTAATTAGTGTGATATTTATTATTACTCGGTATTAATCTCACTCCATAACTGTATTATAAGTTCGTAATTTCGTCAATTAAAATTTACGACTTTATTAGGATTAATTGTTTAGAACTTTTAACGATTAAATCGTCACGTTCCGAGACGAAAATTATTTATTTAATTAAAACTTCATTTTTTTCTTAAAGTTATTCAAAAATTCTAATTTAGTTAGACGGAGTAGTTTTTCCGTCGCAGTATTTATTATTCATCAGATTTTCGATTTTTATATCGAAAATCCTAATCCGTTGAAATATTAAATTTTATTTCTTTAATTTGATATTAAATATTTTTATTTAATATCTTATGATTAAATCTTTATTAAATATTCCGTTATAGTGCTAGGAGTGCTCCCGGTACAAAGTGCTCGTCTGTTCCCTGAAAAATCAAAACCTTTTACAAACATATACGCTCTAAAATCATTCGAATAATCCTTAAATCATATATTTATTTTATTAAACTCGTTTCTTTTATTATCCTTATTAAACTGGGACAGGGTGTTACATCCCTACCCCCTTAAAAGAATTTCGTCCCCGAAATTTTGCTTATTCAGTTCTCTTAGTCATTGCAGGTATTTCCCTAAGATCATTTCTCTTTTTCAATTCATTCTTATTTTTCATGTCTACAAAACCAAAACATTCTCGTTTCCCATAACCTTGAAGCTTTCTTCTTAAGTTTTTCATGTGCATTTCCTCGAAAGTAAAATCATGTCTTATTCTAAGTTTCTAAAACTGGTCCAAGATACCTCTATATTTATTTCGTCGTCTAAAGTATGAAACACGTTATGCACTTGTGACAGTTCGGTTGGTAAAGCTAAAATATAGGTTTTGTCTCCATCCTAAACGAAAAGGTCGAGTAGTTTTATGTAGCGAGACTTCATTTTGTCCATCTTCCCAAAGCGAATCAATCTCTCCCTCGGTGAAATTCTAAGAAATACTTTCTCATCAAGTTTGAAGTGTAAATCCTTTCTCCGAGTGTCGGCATGCGATATTCGATAAATCTTGTGTCGTCTTGATCCTTTCTTTGATCTTTGAAACGAATTCCACTAATCTTTGTACGAGCATTTTTCGATATTCACTTCGTCTTGACATTAAGCAATTTTCTCTTCTTTCCACTAAGTGTTTCAATCGGTGTCATGTTTATATGTTGGTACGACTTTGGCCATGGTGATGCGTACGGAGTGTCTTTCCTATGTTGCATGATGTCACATTCTTGTTTGGTTTAGATGTGTTGTCGTCATATCCTCCTCCACTCAAAAGAATTTCGTCCCCGAAATTCACTTATACTAAACCCTTGGTTTAAACGAGGTGGTCAACATAGGGGGAAAGTTGAATTTTAATTCTAAATCATTCGACTCTACTTCTAAACGTTCTACCTGATCTTAAAATCTAATTGCATTTCTAAGAGAAAGTAACTATGTCAATACTCATCTTCCTATACTTATACTTATGTGCCAAAACTAGCTCATCTTAAATTTATCTAGGTTCTTCGACTTAAAAACGTAAAATTTGGTATTTATTCGGTGTCCATCCAATTCTAGCTTTGCTCATTCTTCTTGATTTTGGATTCTCATTGTATTTTGACGGAGTATTCATTTTTTAGAATATGTCCTTCAATACTTCATATTCCCGACTCCCTCAAAATTTCAAATACAAGAGAGTGGGATGCTCATGTATCAAGCAATACATGCATAGGTATTTGAAGCACAAGTAATGTACATGCTAGGCTTTCAAGCTGCTCGGACAGTTTTTGATACTCGAGTAGCATTGGTTCCTCACTCTCCTTCCCGTCTTCGAGGATAGCATTTACATAGGCTTGTTCTTGCTGGCCTTGGTAGGACGGATCTCTTCTCGGTGGTTCGAGTAGGTGGTTGTTGTGTACAGAAAGTTGTAGAGCCTGAAAGTTTCCCACAGATTGCAGTTGATACTGATTCGTTCCCATTGGCTGATGATTAGAATTGTTCATCATCGGGCGTCGAACATTCGGTGACATCGGGCATTTAGTGGTTTTATGCCCTGTCTGATGACAACGATAACAATTTATGGTTCCCTGGAGGCATACTCCCAAGTGTCTCTTCCCACAGTTGAGACAGTTTGGTGTGGTTCTCGGGGCATTGAAGTTGTTTACTCTTGGTGGTGGATAAGGGTTTCCCTTGAAGTTTGGCTGCCAATTGCGGTTGATAGACACACTTGTAGTAGTTTGTTTAAACTCCAAACCCAAACCAATCGAGATAGTTAGTGCTCGATCGAAAACCTCATTGTAGTTTGGCAGTTTCAGTCCTGCTACGATCCCTCCGATCTCGGGCCTCAAACCCCTTTCAAATCTTCTTGCTTTCTTTGCATCAATCTCCACCAGGTGTGGAGCATATCATGATAGCTTAATAAATTTCCTCTCGTACTCCGATACTGAGAGGGTGCCTTGTCGTAGGTTGACAAACTCTTGCTCTTTTTGATCACATAGGGCCTGTGGAAAATACCTCTCCATTACTGCTCGTTTAAATTCTTCCCATGTAAATGCTTGCCTTCCCTCAGCATTTAGGGTTCGCTCATAGGATTCCCACCATTGCGCAGCATCTTCTGCAAACTGGAATTGTGCACATGAGACCTTTTGTGCGTCAGTCAATGTCATGTGACGATAGATACGTTCTAGATCGGCAATCCACTCTTCAGTTGCCATAGGGCCTTTTTTCCCATTTAGCTTGGGTGGTTGCAGCCGTCGAAACTGTTCGACGAACTCATTGGCTCTCGGCACCACATGTGGCATAGGTGCATATGGTGGTGGTGGTGGGGGTACTTGTTGTTGCATATAGTTATGGAGAGAATTGAAGAATTCTCTTGCCATGTCGGTTGCGGGTGCCGCATTGGGTGGTTGTTGTTGTCAGGCATTCGGTGGTTCAACTGGACCTTCTAGAATTTTCCTATGAGGTCGTACATGTCTACGTCGAGGTGGTACCATTCTAACAGTAAGTAAGACTCTGAGAGGAAAAGAATATACAGTTACTACGTATAAGTATGAGAAAACTTTTAAGAACAGAACCCAACTATTGTAATTAACACGGTATTAACACAAGTTATACATTGGAATACGCAAAACATTGGAACACACTGTGGCCACCAGTGGCACAATGATGGATCAACAATTGTAATTTTAGGAACCATTGATCGCATGTCAATAAAGCAATAATTGGGTAAAAATAACGGATAGAATAAAACAAACTTACTTGAAGTAAGTTGTAGAATAATATATATAAATGTTTAAAACATGGAGTGTCCTCCATTTAAAAACAACTAACAGTCCCAATAACATAAAATAATAATGTAAGCATCCAGTGCCTTCTAGACTACACAGTGATATAGGGACTGTAGTTCATGTGAAGGGAGTCATTCTAGGTCCATCTTATATTCTACAATATATAGAGATCTAAAGGTTTAAAACTAAGAGTGTTCGGATGATATCATAAGTGCCGTGAATGCATGTAAAATATTTTCATAAACTTCCACTTGTACCATGAGGAAATGAGTAAATCATTCCACAACATTTCCTTTCATTTCCTAAACATGTAACATTTCCTTTCATTTCATAAACATGTGTTATCAATGCATAGCTTATCATTTCTCACTTTCGTAACTTCCGTAAATTATGCAAGTCAATGTCCTTGAAACCTCTTTCAAATCATAACCTTACTTGAAAATCTTTAAAACAAATACATACCTCGAGGTGCTTCGGCTGCGGCAGGAGACACATTTTCCCACAAGTAACTTAGTTCAAGAAGTTCATTTATTAGCATAATGTTTCTATTAACCATTTTATACACAACTTTTAAGAATTTCTAATTACTAGTATATTAATATATTAAGGCAAGTTCTTTTATGTAAGCTTTTTATAAATAGATTTTAATATGAAAAAAATTGTATTTTAGTTTTTGTCCGAAAGTTGAACCTAGGCTCTGATACCACCTGTAACGCCCCGAATCCAGAATGTGGGCTCTTGCACCTTCGACACTCTAAACTCGGGTCGCCACTTAGTGTTTGTAAAATCTGAGCTTAAAAATTTCTTTTTAAAATATAACGACAAACATAAGTATTACATTTTGCAGCGGAAAGTATTAAAGACAAATATAAGTTATGAAAAAGCAGTGTGGGACCGTTTATTAACTTATATCATTTATAAGTATTAGTCAATTTTAAGAATATCTTACAAGATAAACATCTAGCAACTTTTAAGAGAAAGATCTCTACTCTGCATACAAATATATCATCAAGTGTTAAGAGTGATAACATTTATTTAAAGAGTCATATCTATATATTATTATCATTAACCAAGGAAAACTCTGTGTCATCCCTGCTGCAGCTCCGACCCCTCTCGATCATGTCCTAAAACATCAAACTGTGGGGAGGTGAGATAAAAAATTCAGCGGACAACTTGTACGCGTTACTCATACTGGTCACCGAAATATAATTATCTTGATATTTTATTAAAGATTATTCATACGCTTTTGCGTAGATGATTTTTTTGTATTCAGGGTAGAATCATAGTACATTCACATTCATGACTTGAATTTCTATTAGTACACTCATTTTCATAGTTCGGATAATAGTAACTTAGAATCTCCTTTATCAATAGTGGGACAACATTGGTAACGACTTATAGACTGAAATCCTCTTCGTTTCTTTTACATCATAGTGGGACCGCACTGGTAATGACTTACCACGTGCAATCCTCATCGTCACCTTCTCATTATAGTGGGACCACAATGTCACCTTTTCATTATAGTGGGACCACACTGGTAATGACTTACCACGCGCAATCTCCATCGTCACCTTTTCAGTATAGTGGGACCACACTGGTAATGACTTACCACGTGCAATCCCCATCGTCACCTTTTCATTATAGTGGGACCACACTGGTAACGACTTACCACGTGAAATCCCCATCGTCACCTTTTCATTATCATATATCTCATATCATCATATCATAATCATAATCATAAGTTTATTTTTGAAACTTTATATTCTTATATACTTGTATTTATTGGTTATAGATATTTGTTTGTTTAGTCTAGTTCAGATACACCAACAATCCCTGTAACATAAACCACTGCATACAAATAGTGTCACCCACTTTGTTAACTTTAAGAAAAGTTACAAACTTGAAACCGGTTTGAGAGTTTGAGTGTGGCGGTGGTCGTCCGAGTTATGATTCGAGCAACACTTTCCCTAGCACAATATTTTCATGTTCTTGTTATTAATTACTTTTGATTGAAATAAATTATTCGAAAGTTTATCGATGATGTTAAACTTTGTTCTTTAGATTTCTTTACTCGTGAGCTTTTATCGAAATTTTATTAAAAACGGTCATTGAAGTTTATTAATAATGTCCCAAATTTATCACATGCAAGAATGAAGCTCTAGGGTTCATTTTTCAGCTTAACGCAGTTTTAGAAAACATTTTTTTTGAAATTGTTTATATAGTACCAAAAATCATCAAATAATTCATAGAGGCAGATAAAAGCATGTAGTATTTGATTATGATTTTTTTTTATATAAAATAATTGCAGACGTAAAAAAGTTCCAGTAATTTAATAAGTTCGGCTGTTCTTCAGTTTCACAATATAGACTTCAAAAATTTATCTCTCTTTAATTGCAAGTCCAAATCTTATGAATTTTGAGGAGCATGTTTATTATAGTTTAGGATTATATTTTTAGATTTTCTACAAAGGTCATGTGTATAGTGCTAGAAAAATATTCTAAATTAATAACGTGTGATTTCTTAACAAAAGGTCCTAAAGGATTTTCAAATAAGTGGCTAAAAAGAAAAATAAAACACATATGGTTTGTGTGAAATAAAGTCATCCAAATAAATTATTGTACAAACCATTAAGTGTTTCAAAAGTTTTAATATTCAGTTCTGACATTTTTAGAAAAGTTAGTGTCCCAAATTTTGTGACTTTCTTCCATTTTCGCAAGCTGTTTCCCGTCAAACGGTTAATCCAATTAATACAAAAATTTAGGGTAATTAAACTTCGTCATCTAAGGTTTCTTGGAAAGAAATTTCATATTAAAATAACGTCTCTACGTTGGGTAAAACGGTCTCGGAAGAGTGCACCAGACACTGTTAGAATTTTGGTGAAACAGGGAGGATCAAAAGTTCAGTTTTTGCTATTTTCAAAATTCATTTCCCGTCAAATGAATAATCCGATTGACACAAAACTTTGGGGCTTTTTGAAGCTTATAGTCTGAAGTTTATTGGTTAGAAACATCACGAAAGGCAGTACCTGGAACCAAATTTCTGTTGGAAAAGAAATTCCAGATTTCCAGTTTCTGAGTGACCATGTTTGAGTGTAAAAACGAGCAGCGTAACGACACTAAAATTAAATAACGAAACTACGAACATGAACTACACATATAAGGGAGCATGTGAGTATTTTAAAATAATAGTTTTCAACGTAACGGAGAGCTCAACGGCATAGCCGAAAATCAGTCGATCATCATTTTAACGTTTCAACTTAGCATATTTGAGCGTAAATTTCGGCAGCATAACGGTATAATTTTTGGAAACCAAAAATACAAGCATGAAGTATGCACTTCAACCAACATATAAGAAGTTTATTTCTACAGATTTCACCAATATACACCCTATAACAAAATAGCAAAGAAATAAGAACACAACTAATACACAAAGGTCGAAATCACAACCTTTGTAGTTTTCGTCTAGATTTTCGATGAAAACTCGAACAATCGTTGATTTCCGAAGGCTCGCTGAGTGATCGAGGTGTAGAGCAGCTTCCTCTACGGTTGGATGGAGGATGATGGTTCGATTTTGACGGATGGTGGTGAATTTTGATGATGGTGGTGGATGGATTCCGGCAGCGTTTGGACGGAAGTTATTTGGGCAGGGCTTAGCCGATGGAATGGAGGAATTTGGTTGATGAGGAGTAAATTGGGGGTATATATAAATGGAGTAAGAGGCGTGAGTGTATACTGAAAAGGGGATAGTTTGTTTACATTTTTCTTTTTGAGCTACTAGCTTAATTTGAATAGTAATGTGTGTGTTGGTAAGTTTTTGGCCACATATCCTTGTGGTTAAGAAGCTCTCTAAGAAGATATTAATTAGTATGATGTTTATTACTACTCGGTATTAATCTCACTCCATATCTATATTATAAGTTCGTAATTTCGTCAATTAAAATTTACGACTTTATTAGGGATTTAAATCGATTTGGTCCCATAACTTTGGACCTTTATTGAAATGGTCCCGTATATATCACATGTTTCAATTTAGTCCCGTATATTTTTAATTTGTGCCAATTTAGTCCCAAGACGTCGGAGACCGGTCAAACTACACTAAAACGACGTCGTTTTAGGGGAGTTTATCACATGCGCCCCTAATTTCTGGCCAAAAATACTGAATTGCTTCGATTTGGACACATGGCTCCAGATGTGTATTTTACCGATTAAAAAAATGAAAAACGAAAATAAAAATTACACATCATTAATTACAAATAAAATAAATCAAATTTAAATTAAATATATATTCAAATTTCAGAATAATATTAAATAAAATCATATTTTGACCTCGCCCCTAAAGATTGGCTCCTCCGCCGCCCATTTGTCAACAAGCTCATCCACCTCCTCAAATCCGGCACCCTCACCGACATCATCGACGTCCCCACCTCCACGAACAGGCCACCGCCCTCAGCATCCCTCTCTCCACCCTCGACACTCACCCCCACCTCGATCTCGCCATCGATGGCGCCGACGAGGTGGACCCCAATCTCGATCTGGTGATTACACTTGCTCAAATTTGATTCAAGTCCAAGAATCTAAATATTCTTACTCCAGTTATATCCTAATTCAGGCAAAATCCCAAACTTTTCGATTTCTTTTTCTGATTTTACAACCACCAGTTGGTGGAGATGCTCAAACAGGGTAATATCCTCCACCATTACTTTTTTCCTTTCATCCCCTGGACTCACCATTTTCCTCTGTTTTGGAAGAAGGGTTTTGGATTAAGACGCGTGCACCGCAGGCGGAGGTGCTCCACCATGGAGCGGTGGCCGGATTCTTTATTCTCTACGGGAGGAGCTCGGTTATGGAGGCGATGGCGGCCGATGTACGCGGATGAGTAGGGTTTTCATGGTGGAGGAGATGAAAGAGGGGCTGTCGTTTGATGAGGCGGCGGATAGCTTCGTGACGGCGGCGGAAGTGGAGAAGATGAGTTTCAATTTGGGGGAGTTTCAATTCGGGGGTGTTCGTTGTTTTCGATTTTCGATTTTGAAAATCTGATTTTTTTTTTGGAGTGGGGAAGTTTCCAGAAAGCTTCAATTTTTAATTTAATTTTGATTTATTTTATTGTTATTTAATGAAGTGTAATTTTTATTTTCGTTTTTTATTTTTTTATTTTCGTGTCCAAATCGAAGCAAGTCAGCATTTCCGGCCACAAATTAGGGGCGCGTGTGATACACTCCCCTAAAACGACGCCGTTTTAGTGTAGTTTGACTGGTCTCCGGCTTCTTGGGACTAAATCGGCACAAATTGAAAACATACGGGACTAAATTGAAACATGTGATAAATACGGGACCATTTCAATAAAGGTCCAAAGTTATGGGACCAAATCGATTTAAATCCCACTTTATTAGGATTAATTGTTTAGAACTTTTAACGATTAAATCGTCACGTTCCGAGGCGAAAATTATTTATTTAATTATTTAATTAAAACTTCATTTTTTTCTTAAAGTTATTCAAAAATTCTAATTTAGTTAGACGGAGTAGATTTTCCGTCGCAGTATTTATTATTCATCAGATTTTCAATTTTTATATCGAAAATCCTAATTCGTTGAAATATTAAATTTTCTTTCTTTAATTTGATATTAAATATTTTTATTTAATATCTTATGATTAAACCTTAATTAAATATTTTGTTATAGTGCTAGGAGTGCTCCCGGTACAAAGTGCTCGTCTGTTCCCTGAAAAATTAAAACCTTTTGCAAACATATACGCTCTAAAATCATTCGAATAATCCTTAAATCATATATTTATTTTATTAAACTCGTTTCTTTTATTATCCTTATTAAACTGGGATGGGGTGTTACACTCCCAATGGTCGTCATCTTATGGCCATGGCTGACTCGGTTATTCAGAAGTTTTCCAGATGGACGGGCAACTCCCTATCTCTTGTTGGTTGTCTCATCAATAGTGTAATCACGAGTTCTCTGGTTCAAACTATGATGGTCTACAAATGGCCTGAGCAGCTGTTGCATAAAATTGAGACTGCTATTCGTATCTTTCTTTGGACTGGTGACACTTCGAAGAAAGGATTCTACAATGTGGATTGGGCTCGCTGCTGTGCCCCTACTGCTGAGGGAGGCCTTGGCATTCGTTCAATCAGACTTGTGAATGCCTCCTTCATTTTTAAGCTGACTTGGGACACCGTTACCTCCACTGATGATACCTCCCGCCTGCTTCGGGACCGTTACATCACGAAGGATGGCACACCTCGGAATTTCCAGCGCTGTTTTTCTATTCGGACGGCCCTTCATGCGCATGCTAGGAGGATTGATGAGGGTTCTTTCTGGCTGATTGGGAGACATTTGAAGATTAGGTTCTGGACGCATAATTGGTTGGGTTACCGTCTGGCTGACCGCATTACTTTGCCTCCAAACTTCTTCCAGCACTATGACTGTTAGGAAATAAAACAAGCAATTATAGGAGAAAATAATGGAAAGAATGAATTAAGGAACACACAATTTGGTTACCCAGTTCATCAAACTGACTACATCTGGGGGCACTACCAAGCTAGGAGAGATCTACTATATCGTATAAGATAGTGCAAGTAGTGCAAGATACAATGGGGGAGTCAGGGGGTTATTTATACAAAAAATCCGAACTGGGAAACTGGGCCAAAACCCTAGATTTGGTCCATCCCGCGAAAACCCTATTTCCAAGATCAGCCTCGGAACCCGCTCGACCTCAGCCCTTGGTCGAGCGGTTCTGCTCGATCACATACATTGCTCGAGCGCCCTCATGGCGCTGGATAGGGGGGGCGCTCGACCGATCACACCTGCTCGACCTCTAGGCTGGTCGAGCGCCCTCGCTTCGCAGATCCCGTTTCACTCAGCTCCATAACCCAACAATCTCCCCCACCGAGATCGACATCGAGCGAAGTGCACGACCTCAACTAGGTCGAACGCCTTGTCCTCCCCGACTCATTATTTAACGCCTTGTCCTCCCCGGACTCATTCCGCAACTCGACTCCAACAATCCCAACAATCTCCCCACCGAGACCCGGACTCCAATCAGAATTCGTCTTCCCAATCTCTCATCGGCAAAGAACTCTCGATCCGGAAGCAATGTCCTCAACGTTTTTGATTCGCACCGTAACCAAACAACGCCCCACAACATTCCTTGAATCATTCGCCACCGATTCCCCGCGACGATCTCGTGCACGTGTCTAACGCCCATCTTGATCTTGCATCCAACTTGATACAACGATCTCAGCCACGTGTCAACGCCCATCTTGATCTTGCATGAACTCGACATAACGATCTCGTGCACGGTCTAACGCCCATCTTGATCTTACATCTAACCCGACATAACGATCTCAAGCCACGCCTCAACGCCCATCTTGATCTTGCATCCAACCACCTACCCAAGCAACGCCCATACACCGCGGAATCGCTTACGGAACCCGCCGACCGGGGCTTTGGTCGAGCGGTTCTGCTCGACCAACCAGCTTGCTCGAGCGCCTTGTGCATTCTCGGACGTTCAGTGGTTGTGCCCGGCCTCATACCGAACAATAAATCCCAAATCCGTTCCATCAAGCTTCTCAATAGGCGATTTCCCTTTAGCCACCATAATTGCTCCCACCAGATCCCTTAAGCCTGATGCTCTGATACCAGTTGTTAGGACTTAAAGCAAGCAATTATAGGAGAAAATAATGGAAACAACGAATTAAGGAACACATTAATTTGGTTACCCGGTTAAACCGACTACATCCCAGGGGGGGCACTACCAAGCGTGAGAGATCTACTATATCGTATAAGATAGTGCAAGTAGTGCAAGATACAATGGGGGAGTCAGGGGGTTATTTATACAAAAAACCCGAACTGGGAAACTGGGCCAAAACCCTAGATTTGGCCCATCCTGACTGAAACCCTATTTCCGCGTCCAGGCCTCGGAACCCGCTCGACCTCAGCCCTTGGTCAAGCGGTTCTGCTCGATCACATACATTGATCGAGCGCCCTCATGGCGCTGGATAGGGGGGTGCTCGACCAAGCACACCTGCTTTCGAAGGCCGGGTCGAGGCGCCTCGGCCGTCGCAGATCCCGCTTTTACTCAGCTCCATAACCCAACAATCTCCCCCCTGAGATCGAACACGAGGCCCGACTTCGAGCGGAAGTGCACGACCTCAACTAGGTCGAACGTCTTGTCCTCCCTGGACTCATTCCGAACGTCTTGTCCTCCCTGGACTCATTCCGAACGCCTTGTCCTCCCTGGACTCATTCCGCAACTCAGACTCCAACAATCCCAACAATGACTGCACTGTTGGGGACTATTTTATTGAGGGTGTTTGGTACTTCACTAGATATTTCATCACAACCCACCTAGACTTGGTTATGGATATCTTGAAGACTCCGATTCACGAAATGGACTAGAGGATTTGGCCGGATTCTGCCACTGGTACTCTTACCTCGAGAAGGGCTTATGACCTTCTTCGTTCCCCTCTTCTTCAGAAGTCTTGGGCTCCCTGGCTCTAGGCGCCTTTCATCCCTCCCTTACATAGTACCACTTATCCGCACGTCATTTGGAATAAATTGCCTACCTCTGATGTGGTATCTCGTATTTTAGATGTTTCGGGCCCTACGATCTGCCCTCTCTTCCTCTGTGTGCCTGATTCTCAAGAGCACATCCTCACGGAATGTAGGTTTATTCGTTCTCTTCTCACTTCTATCTCTGATATCTTTGGTATTCAGCTTTGCTTTGATAGGGGCTTCTCTAGCTTGGTTTTACAGGCCCAGCAGGTGACTCGGACTAAGCAGATCAAGAATCTATGGCGCCTTACCTTCATCACCACGGTGTGGGCCATTTGGAAGACTCGGTGTACAGCTGCCTTTGATGATATTCGTCCCTCTCATCACAGATGCATGGTCCTTATTCTTGGCCTTGTTCATGAGATTCAACACTTTCCAGTTGGGACTATGCATGGCATCGACGATTTGCTCGTTTGTAGGAAACTTCGGGTCCTCGTTGTCCCGAAACCCTCCTTGACGACTTCGGTGGTTCGTTGGAGGCCGCCACCTCCGGGGTGCTACAAGCTGAATGTGGATGGTAGTGCTGAGGCAGGTAGCATTTTTGCGGGTTTTGTTGTCCGGAATTCTAGAGGGTTGTTTGTTGCTTCTTTTTCGGTCACCCTTGGGAGCAGTATTGCTTTGGAAGCAGAGATTCTAGCTGGTATGCATGGTGTTGTTTTTGCTTGGGCTAGGGGTTAGACTAACATTTGGGTGGAGACTGATTGTGAACTTGCTATCAAAGTTCTTACGTGCAGTGGCCGTGATATCCCATGGAGACTCAAAGCCGGTTGGCCGAAATATGCCGAGGCCAGGTCCGATGTTACCCTCACGGTTTCCCACATTCATAGGGAGGGGAATTCCATTGATGATTCGCTTGCTAAATTACACAATGATAATGTTTGGATCGGGGGTTGTCCCAATTTTATTAGTGACAAGCTGTACTCTGATATGAATAAGGACTACTTTCGTCTCTCGAAGTAGTCCCTATTTAGAGGAGTTTCCCTTTTTACATTCGACCAGGGGTTTTGCCCCAAGGGGGTTTTACCCTGACAAGGTTTTTAGTGGGGCTCCAGCCTCTGGTATGGTCTGTGTACTTATGGCTCTAGGGTTCTTTTCTTTTTTATTTTAGGTATCGTCTATTTTCCTGCAAAAAAGATCTAGCGATTCTACTATCCGATTTCAAAATTTAATGAACAACAATTTAAATTACAGAGCCCGAAACCGAGGCTCTAATACCAATTGTTGGGGAACGATTTGCCCAGATTTATTCGGATGTAATTTAAATACAAATTTAAATAAACAATTACCAACATCATGATTTAACCAATTAAATCAAATAGTAAAAGTCAACAAATAATACATGCATAAGAAAATAATAAATTTCACGCAAATCTTAAACATGCGGATCTAAGAATTTAGTGAATTATACCTTTGAAGAGACAACCATTGAGAAGAAATGACCACGATCAATCGATCAACCAAAAAGCCTTCTCAAGTATTCTCAAGTCCTTGGTCGTTGATTCGGTGGGAAATCCTCAAGAACAATTAAACAATGGAAAAATATTTTTTTTTTTGTTGCACCACCTTTGTGGATTTCTAATCCTTCCAAAGCTTGGAATTGTGTTGGGAAGAAAGAACTTCTCTCCTATTTATAGGGCTAGGGTTCAAAATTTATGGCCCAATGATTAGATGTAGGAAGATCTTTATTTCTTGTCCAAAAAAGTAATCTTGAATATATCAAATATATTCTCTTTCCCATAAATAATTATCCACAAAAATCTTCCTCATTATTTTATCAATATTTTCGAAAATTGCTAGCAAGAAAAGTCAAATTCAAAGATTCTTGAATTTATGAGATAATTTTGTATTCCAAGAATACTTATCTTGTTGCCATAAAATCTTTTCAAGAAATCTTTTCTCTCTTTTCTTGATATTTTCGAAAATAACAAATAATTGGGCAGGAAAATTATTTCTTTTATTTTAATAATCTTTTCATTAATGAACTTATATTGGACTACTTAGGGGCCTTTAGGAAAATTAAGAATTGGACCTCGCAATGGGCTCTGAATTACAATATTGAGCCACAATATTATTCAGCCCATTAAAATTAATTTATTCCACTAAAAAATTAATATTGCATTATCCATCTTAATCCATAATATGATAATATGGCTCCCGGTTATTATTTTCCGTGTTTAAGATTATTTTGTCCATTAATTTATTAAGCCATTGACACCTTATATATTAATTAATATATTTTCCCTTGGAGTAAGGATAGCTCAATATTATTATCCATATCGGAACTTAATCCACGTGCACAATTTGGTATGATAAAACTTCTGGTCCCACCAAGGGGACAAATCATACAAGACTCTTATTGCACACGATTCTCTGTATTAAATCTTAACAATTATCATGTAACTAATAATATTGCCCAAAGTACAAAGTATTGAATCTTCAAGATTCTCTACCCAACATAAATCAAAGCAATAAATATTAATTACATACAATCCTATTTAAGGGACAGAGATTTAGAAATCAACAACCGTTGAGGTCTAATTCTTCATCCCGTCAGTCAGTACAGAAGAATTACCTCTATGTAGGTCCACTTCGGCGCATAATCATGCACTAGTATAATCTCTTGGTCAAGACAAGCCAATCCGAGCCTTAAACTTCAATATTTACCAATGGATTGTTCAATTCCATCTAGGTTGTGAATTTGTACTTATTTACAAGGAACTGATAATGTGATTTGGTATCACCACATTATCTACAATGTAACTTGTACTAATATTGAATGGTTTGCAATAAATAACATTCACATTATTTAAACTAATAGTGATAAAAGATTTATTCTCAGTAAATAAGTTCAAGATTATGTCTGTTATACAAAGTAAAAACATATTTGCTAGTATAACCCCAACAAAATGTAGATTGCGTAATTGCATGGGTGATCAATTATTAAATAATTGTTTGATAACTTTCATTGAGAAATACATGGTTCCTAGAAATTCCCGATGAAGATGTGATAGATCGCTTTTAAAAAATGAAGACTCGTCTGGCTTAGTTGTAATTTATAGTTCCAACTTTTTTTAACTCTAAGAAATATCATCGCTCAGTTGTAATTTGTAGTTGCAACTTTTTTGAACTCTAAGAAATATCATCGCTCAGTTGTAATTTGTAGTTGTAACTTTTTTGAACTCTAAGAAATATCAACTTTATATGCATATTTAATCTTATATGCATTTTACATATAAAACAATGCATTTGTACAAATCTTCTATATATATAAAGAGAGGATGCACTTCACCGGCTTCTAGCATGTGTCAGTTTAGGTTTTCTCTCCTTCTGCCATTTGTCAGTCCATGTCAATTTTAATTATGCCAAGTGTCAAGTACATGTCAAGTGCTGCCAAGTGTAAATTAAATTAAATTTTAACTAAAACCCAGCAAAAGTAAAAGAGAACGGTAACGTCGAAACGCCCATTCTCAATCAATTCTCATCATTTGTTGTTTCAGTTTCACACTCCCAAATTAGAGAGAAATGGGGAAAGCCAGTGGCTACGCTGCTACGCACGAAACTTTCAATAGAGAAAGCGGTAAATGAGAGAGATTCATGTGCGACCGAGAGAGGATCCAAGATCAGTATTGAGGGTGAAGAAAAAAATGGGTTTTAAGAAGGTAAGTTTCCTCTTCCCCTACAATCGATATTGATGGAGTGAAATTATGGGTGTATTGATTTTGTGACTCAAATAAGGGTTTGTATTGATTGATTGAAATTGGACTCTAAATTAGGAAAGAGTTGGACTCTTATACCAAATTAGGCCCCGTTTACTTTGATAGTTGAAGATTATACTGGATATGATTATGTGGGATGAAATTTGGGGATAGGGATTAAATTTTCACTCCGATCTCTCATTTACTTTGGTGAATTTCAGATTAAAGATAATCACGTTACAATTTCTTTTAATATGAATTTACCAAATTTACCTTAAATCAAATCCCTTCAGAAGAAAATTTTCCAAGAATTTTTTTTTTTTGAATAGCGCTCCACGGTATTTCTTATTTCTCCATCGCGGGATGAAGCCAACGAGATTCGTTGAAAGAAGTCTTTGGATTCCCTCAAGGCGCTTTAAGCTAATTTGGGTGATAACTTTTTTTAATTTGGGCGGTTCAAAACTTAGCAGAATCCATATAAATTGCAGAAAAAAGTAATAAAAAAACACCGCAGAATACACAGTAAAATTGCAGAAAAGTTTGAATCCTAAATTACCGAAGATATCGTCGGAATTTATATTTACCTTGTTAAACCTCTGATCTCTCTATCGTCAAGTTTGAACCGTAGAAAAAAAAATTTACCGCTTCTCCTCCTACTCCTCTTTTCCGCGTTTTCCTCCTTTTTGTGAGTGCGAGAATAATGCCACGATTTGAAGATTTCCAAGGTTAATTTAGTAATTATAATGTGAATTCCCGTAAAAAATAAATTATCACACCTCCTAGTAGTGGATTCTTTATCAAAGAGAATTCAGTTTTTAAGCTTAATCCCCGAGGCTCCGGGATGATTTTATTTTTCAAATCTAATAAAGTAAATAAAAGATAAACATAAATAATTAATTGATATCTAACCCTATCACTCAAAGTAAATGGGCCCTTAGTTTATTGTTGTTAGTTTATAACTGATGCCTCCGAAATTGTAGAAAGTTGAGCTACTTAGTTTATGATATATAATTGTTATTAGTTTGTGAATTTAGTTAAATATTTGGATTGCAAATATGTTTAGCATAACAATGAAGAATGTTGGAGTTCCAACCGTCCCTGGAAGTGATGGATTGTTACAGGTATTGCCTTCCGTAGAGATAATTAGTATTGCATCATGGATAACTTTTCCTGATGAATCCAGTATTTTTTTTTCCTTTCCTACAGTTGTGTTTCGTTCTTTCTTTCTTTCCTTCTTTTTTTTGTTTAAAATATTTATTTTCATTGCAGAGTAATGAAGAATCAGTGAAGCTTGCGGATAACATTGGTTTTCCTATCATGATCAAGATTTTTTTTAATATGGCTATGAGTTCTTCATTTGTTTGATTCTACATGACTTTTGGTTAGATTCAATTGCTTAATGTGGCTCCATTTCAATTTTTTTTTATTGGGTTTGTTGCTGCGCGGTGATAGCTTGCACTTCGTCAGGTTTATATTTTTCACAGGCATAATATGTTCTTCTTTTAGAATCTGGTTTCGTTGATCTTTGTGTTGAGTTTAATTATCTGCTGGTATTTTTCTATAATTATGGTTCAATTTATGAATTTTTTGGGTTCGTCTCCATAACTATCAGTTTCAAAGATTTCGAGTAGTTGATGGGTTTATGAATTTTCTGGGTTGACGTTAGAGAAGGATTTCCACCGGAAATTGTGGATTTAGATAATTCCAGCTAGGCTTTTGGACAATAATTGGTTTTACTTCAGTTTATGGCTTGGATGACTCATAATAGTTTCATTTGATAAAATTGGATAACGACGGTGAATGTTGATGTTGTTTCATATTATATTATCATGATATAGTCATCATGTCAAAGCTGTATTTTAAGAGGTGTGACATCACCACTAATTGTTGTGCATTTTGAATTGTAGCGGCAAGCTGTGGCTTACTGAAGGATTCAGGAGATTAGAGTTTTCTTTTTCCAAACTCAAAATGCAACTTTAGTTTTTGTTGATATAGATTGTTGGGACTGATCAACATAATTTCTGCATGTTGTCTTATATTTTAATCCATTAAGCTTCCTACACTGATTTATGGGAGTATTTACAAGGTTTAACTCTACTTTCATTCTCATTATTTGTGTGCATGTCTAGATGTTTGCTGCTCAACTGCTGAGGATTCTTCGAACCATCCCAAGTAATGTGAAGAAGAGTGTGAACATTTTTTAATACTCAAACATGATAGTGGTGATGTATGTTGCATTTGTGTTGTTATTAAGAGAGGAATTGAAATCATCGTTGAGTGTAATTTCTCAAAGGTACGAGTTTTCAATTATATAATGTAAACTTTAGTATGTATAGTTTATGTGTTCATTCTAGAGTTTGGTTGTTTGTGGGTGTATTAATCTCTTTTCCTAAAACACTTATATCTCCAAAAATCAATTCTTTTGTCTTGGTTATTGGTGATCAATGTAAAAATACTCTTATTATCTATTTTTTCGTGTAACTTCGTATTCTGTCTCATACCTCTTATTAAAGAAAAATCTTTGATTTTAATTTGATTTGCAGGTTTGTCTGTTAATGGCACAAGCGACTAGGTTTTAGTTTCTTCATTTCTCCTCTAATAAAGTAAAATTTGTTCATCTCCCTCACCCCATTAGACGTTGATTTGCTATTTCACATGAATACGTCTTGAAATATTTTAAGTTTGACTCATATTTTATAATAATAACTTGATATGATGAGATCATTTTAAAATTTAGCACATATTAGGTGATTTTTCCTGGACCTTATGTAAGTTAAATGTCAGGTCAAATTATTCAATTTTTGTGCACTGTAAGTAGGAAGCCTGATTATAAGGCTTCCTGTTACATAACTAGATGCATGGGTTTGTAATTCCTTAGAACCAAGTTATCTCGCCAAACAAAAAATTGGGATAATAAAAAAGGCACATTGTTTTAACACTTTACAAAATACTAATTCAATCAACTCAAAAAAAAAATTGTCTCAACTCAAAAAACTTTTTTTAAAAAAAATCAGATTAACAACAGGCCCGTTCATCACACTGACATAGATCTTATCGGATGACAAGTGTATTTAATAACATTGGAAATTCTTATTGTGGTATAGGCCGATTCTGCAAAAAAAATGTAAATTTTATATTAATATTTCATTTTGGCTACTTTTCTTACTTATGTTGGGTTTTATTTTTGGGTATGGTTGTGCTTTCTAATTTATGCATTTGAGTTAGCTTGGAGTATTCTGGAGAAGATGCCAAGAGCATAACTCATGGGTGGGGTGAATTTACGTAGACGTTTTAGTATTTTTTGACTTTTTTATCTCAACAGGTTTATGGAACATAGGGTACACCGTACGCTGACGTCTTCAGATGCTCAGGTAGTGAAGTCTCTCAAAGAAACTCTGGTCATCATCGTTGTAAACTTTCATTAATATATATAAATATTTATTTTATAATAATTTATTTGTTTGTCTTATTGTGATTCAGAATCAAACTATAGAAATTTGTGATTGCTCTTTCTCCATTTGAAAGGGGTGTGCTTTGCAGTAAAATGCAGCCGAAGTGGAAAGAATGATACAGTATTTTTAGGATTTGTTGACTGTAGTTTCAGTTTGTGACCGTAAGAATGATGTGTATAATATAAAAGGAATAATAATTTATGTATTTTGATTGTTTTGTATTTATGACTAACCACCTGTCAAAAAAAAAAAAAAAAAAAAAGAATAACCACAAGCATAAAGACTAATTTATATTTTTGTGTGATGCATTTTAAGACTCTCAAATAATATAAAAGATAAATATTGATGTATATTAAAGTCTTTATCCAATGAAACCCTTAGATATGTCCTTTAGATTTTCTGAGCCATAGTTGTTACATACTGCAGTTCCATTAATTAATTTAGTTTAATTCATTTTGTTTGTAGTTTATTGTAAATGTTACTAATCATAAGCTCCAACATCTTTCTTCTAAAAATATATTGTTTTCACTAAGATTGCCACACAAAATATATGTTATTCTTATATTATTATTAAAAGAGAATGGACACTCTCATACAAAAAGAGAATCAAAATCATTTTTAATTTTATCAGGTAACCACAGTTAATTTAGTATTTCATATGATCCACACTTAGTTTAAAGTATTAAATGAGTAACAAGTTGTAAGTCTACCTAAATGTAATATTTAAAGTATTAAAAGAGTAACAAGTTGTAAGTCTATCTAAATGTAATATTTATAACACGGGCAAAAGATTAGTATTTTCAAATTATCTATGGATCGTATCCCCAATTGTAAAATCTTGGGTTCGCCACTGTCGGGGCGTTACAAAAGCTGTAGGTGCTTTATATATTTATAGATTGTATGATTGTACGGTCATTTTTATTGAGTAGAATTTATCTTACAAATTATAGATGATAATGTCATAATTTGCTTTCAAAAAAATGAAGTTTCATACCAGTTGTAATTTCTAATTGTTATTTTAATTGAACTCGATGTAACATCTTATTTATTTGAACGTATAATTTAATTATGTACATTTAAAATATAATATATATGTATATGTATATATATATTCTTTTGAGTAAGTCTTCGATTAAATTTGTTCATATTACAAAATTTATACCATTACAATGACAAATTAATATCACTATACTTATCAACTTATATTATTACATTTATAAACTAAGACCATAGTATTAAATGTTATTGATATTGGTTTATAAGAGTAGTAATATCAATTTTATGCTATGAACAAGTTTCACATGAGAATTTGTGTCTAGTATTTAAAATTATTAACCGCACCTTTAATTTTAAAATCCTGAGTCCATCATTGCACCGAAAGAGATTTGTATGCTAGCTATATACCAACACCCCAATCCACTCAAACATACAATTTTCATCATGTATATATTTATATATGGTCTGATTACATGTATGTAACCAAAATTAATGGACGATCAAGGATCCTCCAGAAAACAAAGGGGAAGGAGGGGAAGGGGATACATATATATAAAGGGAGACTTACTGATAGGTACATTTCAGGATTTCAATTTACTAATAGGTACAAAATTATTAGACATATATATATATTTTTGCACTTTCATGTGCAATTTTGACTGCATATGCAATTTATTTTGTATCTATTAGTAAGTCGGTCCAAAATTTTATACGTATTGGTAATTCTCCATATATATATAGAGGGACAAAAATGATTACTTTCACCTACTTAATTCTCTGTCGTTTGAAGCATGACAGATGAATTTTAGCTTATATGATGGCTATATTTATGGTGAATCTTGTCTATCTATATATCTATATCTATTGCAATTTGCAAGAGAGGGTAATTATGTGCATTAGCTACTGCTGGATCCAATTGTGGTTCCGCTTTCGTTGCTGGACATGACCATCATTCTAAACTTGATAATGTCAGCGTTGTACGCTCTCGTGTCGTAGGGGTTATTGGTCGACTCTCCTCCTGCTGCTGCTGCTGCTGCCGCCTTGGCCCCGTTGTTCAAATCATCTAATGATAAATTTCCATCCAAACCACGAACGATCTGACTCATGCGAGGGCGCCTTCTAGCAGAATGGCGGATGCTAGCAGCGGCACACGAAATCATACGACCCATCTCCTCGGGGTTATAATTGTTTTCTAGTCGTGGATCTACCAGTTCACTATAATCCCCACTTTCCTCTCCTTTACTAATAATTGCTCTTGCCTGTTACCCCCACATTATTTTAACACTTACTTAGGTTCACATTTATTATATTAATTGATATACATGGAATTCAAGTATTCAACAGATGATAAAAAAATAATATGATCAAGATAAGTATATGTGTGCGTACCCAATCGACTAAGCTATCTTCCATGTCATCGGTGGGGTCGATAGGTCGGCGGCCAGTAATAAGCTCCAACAGCATCACTCCAAATGAGAACACATCTGATTTTTCTGATAGCTTCCCGCTTGACGCATACTCCGGAGCCAGGTACCTAGACAATTTTTTATGTAATTCTTTAGATTGATTTAAAATATATATATATATATATATATATATATATATACTCCCACCATCCCGGATTAACTTGTATCGTTTGACCAACACACAAAATAAAAAAGTGGAGTAATTAGTAGGATTATGAGATATAATTCTATAAACTTTTATGTATAAATTAAATAGATTGATTGGAATGTGAGTATGTATGGGTTCAAAAGTAATAACATTTTGTGTAATACTGTGAATATTATGATGATGAAATTTATCGAGGACTTTCTATTTTTAGATGATGCAAGTTATTTTGGGACGTCCAAATAAAAAAAGTGTGCAAGTTATTATGAAACAAGAGAGTAATATTATATTAAATGTAATGGATTTACATTTCCTTTCTAATTAACTATAAAAATGGTGCGAGACCTAGTTAGAACATGTTAACCACTACTCAAATTCTAGAAGTATTTTTCTTAAAAAGAAATTAGGTCACTTCAACTTAAAATAAAAAATAAAAAAAGGACCCGCATATACGAATTGTACGATCTCACCAACTATAACCAAAAGTACATGCATTATACATATAGACGAGTACTCAAGCTAAGCTACATGGAATGAGTCTCATGTACATCCAGGTGAATCGTGCACTCATAGTGCATTTTAAAATAGTGTAACTTGTTATAAAGAAAAATGCAACTTGTTTATATTGAACCGTGCAATTATTAAATTAGAAAAATATTGCATGTTTCAGTATAAACAAATTGTATCTTTCAATATAACAAGTTGTACAATTCTAAAATACACTATGAGTGCATGATGCACTTGGATGCATACAAGACTTAGCCAAGCTACATGATATGTTCTCCATCCTTGATGTGTTAATGGGACTTTTCACAAGGACTTAGAAAGTTATTGAAAAAATCAATTGAACAAGTAAATTTAATTTCTACCATATATGCCTATATACAATTAATGCATCATTATAAATTTCAAGTAAAAAAAATGGAGTTCTTCGTAGAGGAGAATGAGGGAGTGATGATGAATAAGAAAAGAATCAAAGTTGTGTTTGGTGCAAGTAACAGCGCGGTTTCCTGTTTTACAAGCCTGTTTCATCTGGTGTTTCATGCCTTGGATTTGCGCCACATGTCTATGGGCCGAGTGAACCATTTATACCCTAAACACTAAATAATAAACCCTAAATCATGGTCTATTCGGGCCGGGTGAACCATGAACCACTCGGGCCGGGTGACGGAACGGAGTGGGCCGAAATGGACACGTGGCGCAAATTTGAGGCATGAAACACCAGATGAAACACACATGTGAAATAGGGAATCCGAGCCGGTGCAAGTAATCTTCCATCCACAGAAATTATTCTACACTTGAGAATTAGAGCATAGTTGACGAAAATTTTCTGTTTTGAACCAATTATCATTGCATTCGGCCTTTTAAACCTACCAAGCAGCTATTAACTGAATCCTATTGATGGGGAGGATTTTGTGATGTACAGGAGGGTGTTGTGCACCCTCCCCATCCTTGGATCACACACGCGTGTATAATTTAATAGTGTGTGTGCACAGGTGGGTGTTGTACAGTACAAGATCTGAATCCTATTAATTGATTATTTAATAATACATATTGAATCTGATCGTATATATTATTAAATTGGACTATATGTTAACTAGGACACCCGGAAAAAATATCTCATAAATACATAGGAGCGAGGATATATATATTTTCACAAACCCTTGTATGAAACTTGTTCATTTTATAAAATTGATACCTAAATGTCATGATATCAATTTATAAAAGTAATAATATTAATTGATAAATATTATGTTATGATAAGTGTAATGATATAAATTTTATATAATGAACAAGTTTTACCTAACACCTACTCATATATATTAACTCAAGACTAAGGCCTATTAAGACAATTTATGTACAAATTGCTAATCTTTATTTTAGTAGCTAGCTAAATTTCACGTTCTCAAGTTCTTTCCTCCAAGATCTATGTATATGAAATACCCAATACGGTGATGACTCAACTCAACTCAAGTATACACCAAGGCAAACTCTTTATGATACTTTTTTTTTAATTATATCCCATGTTTCACTTAACAGTATTCACTACTACACATTTGAGCTTGGAGAGCTCAACTTGGACAGCCCTTTTTTCGAATAGCTCTCCAAGTGGTCCCTTGGAGAACAGTTCTATTAAAAAAAAAAAAAAGACAGCGGTTAAAAACCGCTGTCCAAGATCAAATCTTAGACAGCGGTTCATAACCGTTGTGCAAGGTACTTGGAGAGCGATTTTGAACCGCTGTCCAAGGTAAAGCTTGGAGAGCGGTTCATAACCGCTCTCCAAGTGAATTTTTTTTTTTTTTTTTTTTTTATAAAGCTTATATTTTTTGTTTTATTTTTTTGTTTAATTTAATATTTTTTTGAAACTCCCTTACATCTATTTTCCAATCTTCTCTCTCATACTTAGCATTATCCAAATTCCTACAAATTAAATTCTTCATTGAGCGTTTTTTTTTTATCTTACAATTTTTTTATTTCTAATTACACTAATCTTATTTTAAGTTTTAACTTCCAAAATTTCTAACTTTCTCATTATTAAATTTCCAGATCCAATGTTATTTAACCACTTTAAAAATTCACTATCTCTTTTTTCGTAGTTTTTTATTATTCTACATTTTTTTATTTTTAATTAAAGTTTAATTAAAATTTTCAAATCTAATCTTAATGAAATTAATAATTTTTTTAAGAATTCCGTTTAACATGTGGGAATTACATTAACTTCTAAAATCCTTCATTGTATTTTCTCTCCTCCCTAGCTCGTGTAACACTCTTTTCCATTCACATTCGTCACGGGAAAATTTGAACAAGCCTCTTAAACAATTCTCTCTTCCATCCAACTTTAATAAATATTACTCACAAATATTAAATCATTGGCAGCAAATCAAATTCAAAGTTAGTTGAAAAAAATGGATTGAACCAAACCCATTTTGACTAAAAACCGTAAAATAAATTTATGGACATCAGAAATTAAAGAAAATCAAAACTCGTTGAAATATAGGAAGATGCCACGACTATCAGATTTGAAATTACCGGTCAATTCAAAAGTTAATTTTAATTAAATTTTGTAAAGTACAAGTAAAAAATATAATTTTAATTTAATTTAATTTAATTTAAATTTAAATATATATAAAAAAATTATATAAATATGTGATTGAATTAATAAATAAGATAATTGAAATAAAGAATTTTAAAAAAAATTGTAAGAAAAAACGATTTTTAGAACATATAGAATTAATTTCATTAAGTAAACGCAAGAAAGCAAGTGCCCGAGCGGAATTGATCCCCGCTCAGGCGCCCAAGGTCCCGTGTTCGGTCCCCCATGGGAGCAAATAATTGCCTCAATTAATTGGGAGGCTTGGTGGCTTATATATGAGATGCTTGGTGGGTCCGTGCCTAAAAGTTGATTTTAAAAAAAAAAACTATTAGACAGCGGTTGAAAACCGCCCTCCAATGAGGAATTTGGACAGCGGTTGAAAACCATTTGTTTGCCGCTAATCTTCTTAAGGCAGTTCAAAACCGCTGTCCAAGTGCTTTTCTTGGACAGCGGTTTTTTATCAGTTGTCCAAGCTTGGACAACTGATGTTTGGAGAGCTGTTATAACCGCTCTCCAAGGTCATTTTTCACAGCTGTCCAAGCCCAAATGTTTATTAGTGATTACTTGTTTTCGCTAAATAGTATTATATGTTTCACTAAACAATATCAATTGTTTTCAATGAACAATACCCTTTATTTGCACTAATTAAACATTATCATGTGGTCGGTATTAGTGATTTAATTTCACTAAACAATTTACTTGTTTAACCATATTAATTGCACCAATTTCGTACTATATATGAATAAGTTTTATAAGAGACTTTAACACTAAAAAGGAGAGCAATAATGATTACCCAAAAGTTCCCATGACTCGTGTGGAGACATGAGTGTGATTATCTGTAGTGAGCTTAGCTAATCCAAAATCAGCTACCTGCATATATATAGGGACGGATTCTAATCAAAACACTTTCTCAACATAGTAAATATAATTAAAATCATGTTAGTTCAATGTAAATCTCAACCTAACTCATGATATGTTTTTCTGAAAAATATTAATAACAAAAATGAGAGGACAAATAAGAGGACAAGCAGTTAGGATTTCTTGTTAAACTTTGTTAGTAAATGAATGAAAAATTGTAACGTCTACCATTATTATCATCTTTATGCCATAGAGATTATTTTTTAGACAGTAAGTTAGAGATTGTGTTTTAATTAAGAACAATAATTTAAAAAATTTGAAAATATAGGATAATATATTTTAAATTAAATATGTAAATATAGGATAATATATTTTAAAATTTGTAGATGTAGGACAATCGAGCCCCAATAAGCTCAAATCGGGCTAAAATATCACATGAGATTTGAGCTTATATATTCGAGCTCAATTGTCCTATATTTCAGATTTTAAAACAAATTGTCCTATATTTACAAATTTTAAAACATATTGTCCTACATTTCCAAGTCCGTAAAATTATTGTCCTTAAAACACAAGCCCTAACTTATTCCACTAAAAAAAATAATTCCCCAAATACATATATGGTTGGATTATTTTGTTAAAAAGAAGGCAAATTCTCATGTGTACCATTTGCACAAAATTAATTTGGTGTAATTTAATTTTAGAAGCTTTTTTTCTAAAAATTTTCAGTTTTAGTTTTTTTTTTTTTTTTCAATTTCAATTTGCTTTTAACTTTAATTTTAGTTTTAGGTTTTTTTTTTACCCGGCTCAAACCTGGTCAGAGTAGTTCATGGTTCACTCGGCCCGAGTGGTTCATGGCTCACCCGGGGGAATAAATTATGATTTAGGGTTAATATTTAGTGTTTAGGGTGTAGATGTTTCATCCAAATTGAAATTGAATTCAAATGCACCAATTGCACCTTGTGCAAATGGTACACCGAAGAGTCACTCTAAAAAGAATTGATTGATGAATACGTACCATGGCTTCAAAGTTGAAGTCGATGAGAATGTTTGCCGCTTTGATGTCACGATGGATGATTCTGGGTTGGCCTGAAGATCACACGATATAACATTAATAATATTTAAATATTTGAGCGGGGAAATTAAATTATTTATATCCTTAATTAATTTTCATACAATCTTCATGTAAATAAGCAAGCCCCTTAGCTGATCCCACGGCAATACGACGCCTAGACGCCCAATCCATGACTCTGTCTTTTCCTGATTGTTCCAAAAATTAATCATGAAAATCAGTACTAAATAAATAGATGTTAAAAAAATTTGTGTTGAGAATAACCCTAAAAATCTAAATTTTAAATAATTAAAGGATAAATTGTAAATGAAACCACGATTTTTTAATATTTCTGGTTATTTAATCTTGAATTTTAATTATGTTAATAATATAACAACATATATATTAGTACTACCTCCGTCCCAAATTCGAAGTCCATTTACTTTTCAAACTTGTTTTTGCAAGCGAGTTTTGTATTAGTAATTGAAATGATAAATTAATTTTTAAGGAGGGGTATGATAGATGAGCCTCTTATTTATCATACTCCTCTTTAAAAATAAATTTATTATTTCAACTACTAATAAAAAACTCGCTCACAAAAACGCGTACAAACAGTAAATCCTCCTTTGAATTCGGGACGAATGGAGCATTATATTTTGCAATTCCATGAACACCTATTTTTGGCATTTTTATGCTAGTAATTATTTTGATTGTCAATTTGTCATGTCAGCAAAGAATCGATAGGTATATTATTACACACAGAAACATATGTAACTATCTCCTAGAATATAACTGGCGTTGTACATGTTACTCTGCTGGGTAGTACACAATATTAAAGTGGGGTGTTGTACCACCTGCTGTATTGTATTGTACCTATTGTAGCATAGGATTGCAGTGAGATGCTATAACATCTGCTGCAGTGTATTGTATAGTGGGGTGTTGTATCACCTGTTGAATTGTATTATATTGTATGGTACACTACAGCAGGTGGTATAATATCCCACTGTACAACAGTGTTTTAAAATTTGGGTCCGATCGGTCGATCCGACCGGAGAACCGGTGTTGGACGGCTCAATAGGGGTGCCTAGAACCGCTATTGAGCCGCCCCCCAAAAACCGGAAAAACCGGGTGAAAATCGGTGAAAACTGGGAACCGGTGAACAGACGGTTTTCACCAAAAAAATAAAAAAAACAAAAAGAAAAAGGGGTTTTTTTGTAACTTTTGTATTGTTGATGACATTTTTATTATGCTTGGGAGTTAAAACTTGGAAGTTGGAACTATTTATGTTAATGGACAATTCTATTATGTTTAGAAATTTAAGTTTGAAGTGACTTTAGATGCTTTATATTCACTTATCATATTTTATATTTTGAATTTTTTTTAAAAATCATGCATACAAATATATATATATATATATATATATATATATATATATATATATATATATATTTATTATGACGTCACACCGGCTCAATCCGACCAAATTGATCCGACCCCGATCCAGCCTTTTCTGGGGGTCGTCCGGCTCAACTTCCGGTTCCGATTTTTAAAACATAATTGTACAACACATTACAATAGGTGAAACAATACCCTACTGCAGTGTTGTGCACTGCCCAAGTGGACAGTTAAAAAAAATCAATATAACTCATGCAACAGATAAAGAATCGTTTAACTATGAATAAATATTTTGAAAGTAAAAAGTGATACATATATTTTACTCATAAAAAATGATTGTGTGCACCATTTTGAAAAGTATCATTCTATACCTTTAAAAGATTTTTCCATGCTATACTATTAAACACTGCCTAGTTGTGCATTAGCATATTGTACTAATGTATTGTGTTGTACAATATATTAAGCATGTGGTACAACATAATAAAACACTAAGTACTTTAAATTATATACTTTTAACTTTTTTAATTGCTGAGACAATAGATGTCATGAGATGATCTCATACACCACTGGTAAATTTTAATACTAAATAATTTTGTTTTTTTTTAATTCTGGTCTCAATAATTAACTATTTAATAGAACCGTCACTTGACCAGAATTTTGAAATTCTTATGGAACCAAAATTGATCATAAAAGGATCAACTTCGTAAAATTTCTAATAACATGTGTATTTCACGCATCAACATCCATTAATTGTGGATGAAAAATTCCTATGGGACCAAACTTGTTAAAGAAAATGACCATTTTGGTGAGACAAATCCTATTAGACTAAGAACACAAGTAACCCCATAAAAGACTAATGATATATTAGGTATATATTTGATATTATCAAAATTAAAATGAACCGATTAATTGAAATGTACTTAAGATTCAAATCCCTCCCATAATTTGAACTTTTTAGTAAAAAGTCCAATTTTTTTTGCAGTTTTTAATTTAGTTCCATAACTTATAAATTGGTCAGATCGTGGTCCTATTTTCGTAGGAAATTAAAAAAATGATGTCGTACGGTCTCGCCAAAAACCAAAAACGACATCATATGTTGCAAACAACGTGAGACTATACGACGTCGTTTCTGATTTTCCGGCAAGAAAAGGACCAAAATCAAATCAATTGATAAATTACGGGACTAAATTAAAATTTTCAAAAATTAAACCTTTTGCCGAAACGTCCTAAGTTGTTGGACGAAGTTAAGATAATGAGAATTGCAAGAACAAAATTTATCTTTGCCCATAAATAGCACTTTGATGGTTGGACTTTCGACTTTTGTAGGAAAATTACCAACTATCAAATTGTTACAAGAAAAGGTCCTGGACCCGAGGTCGGTCCTTTTTTGCAAAAAATAGTTAGTACCCACAAAAGTTAAAAGCTGGATTATCGAAGTACAATTATTAACAAAAATAAGTTGCGTTTGTGCAAGTGAATCGTCCTTGAAATGAAAGAAGTACGTACGATGAATATGGTATTCCAAGGTGCGATTAGGAACAAACTCATAGACGAGCATTCTTTGTCCACTCGCAATGCAATACCCAACGAGCGAGACGAGGTGTCGATGGTGGACACGGCTAATGATTTCAACCTCCGCCTGGAATTCCCTTTCTCCTTGCCCGCTGCCCGACTTGAGACTCTTGACGGCCACCTCCTGCCCGTTTGGCAAAACGCCCTTGTGCACCAACCCGAACCCGCCTTGACCCAACAAATTAGCGTGAGAGAACCCGCACGTGGCAGCCGCCAACGCCTCGTAGCTGAACTCACACTTGGTCCCACTAAAAGTGTTCATTCTTGGTGATGGTGTTGGAGTTGGACTATTTAGCTGTTGCATACCATATTGCCCTGATTCGTTCCTGTACCCTAAAACCATACCACCAAACTTTTGACCCACCTGCACCTGGTATTGCTCACCATCACCTGCACCTCAATCTTAATTAATTTTTCTGATTTATTTAAGAAGAGTGGGGTAAAACTCAAATATTCAAAGTATATAGGAAAAAAAGTAGGCAAAAAGTTGATCGTTTTGTTAGAAAAAAATTATGCATACATGATACTCGAAAAACAGTGAACTTTGCATAACAGTGACACTCGAAAAAAAGGGACAATACATTTTTTTGTCCTGTAACTTTGACCCATTTTGATCTTGGTCCTACTAATTTAGGATTTTTGATCTTGGTCCTGTAACTTTATAAAATTTGACATTTTCGTCTTGTCACTGGCTAGTTACATGCAATAGCAGGTGACAGGACTAAAAAGTTGAATTTTGTAAAATTACAGGACCAAGATCATAATTTATAGATTTTGATTTTAGTCATGTAACTTAGAAAAAATGACTTTTTAGTCCTGTCACTTGCAATAGCCGGGACAGGACGAAAAATTCAAATTTTGTAAAATTACATGACCAAATTAAAAAATCGTAAGTTACTAGGACCAAGATCAAAATGAGTTAAAGTTACAGGACAAAAAGATTAATTTTTCCAAAAAAAAAAATAGAAAATATTGCTTATGCATGTTCTGTTTTGTAACTTACGCGCATTTTAATTTTGGTCTTGCTAACTTATTAATTTTGATTATGATCTTGTAACTTACAAAAAAATCGACATTTTAGTCCCATCAGTAGCTGGTTACGGGACTAAAATGTCGAACTTTTGTAAGTTATAGGACCAAAATCAAAATCTGTAAACTAGTACGGATTTTGATTTTGGTCTGCAACTTATAAAAATATCGTCATTTTAGTCCTGAATTTTTATAAGTTACAGGACCAAAATCAAAATACGTAAGTTAGCAGGACCAAGTTAAAATTGGTGTAAATTACAGGATAAAAAATTAAAATTCCCAAAATATTCACGTGAACTTGAGTTTAAATGAGACCTACTCTTGTGCTTATTTCTAACATTGTTTCCACGATATGTCTAGAGGACAAAAACCAGGTAATTTTTTTTTTTTTTGAAATGAAATAATTTTAATTATTTTACCTTTAGGGGGGAATCCGTACTCCAAGTTGTGATGTTTATTCTTCCTCCTTTGCCAGCGTCTCAAAAATACCATGATAATTACGAGAATAACTACTCCCCCAAAAATAATTCCAAGAATGACCGGTAATTTATCTTTATCGTCGGATGATGAAAAAGAAGGAGCTGCCGAGGAGGACCGTGGGTGATGGATCCCACGAGGAGGAGCTTCTGCTAATTCTGGTCGAAATAAATACAGTTAGTAATATTTATTTTTTTGAAAGATGTTCGAGCATAGAGTACTTCCTCCAACTCATAAAGATAAATTTATAAATTTTTTCATACAGTATAAGAAATAAAATTAATATAGTTAATACACTAAATTTTTACTTTGTGTTTCCATTTTCCCGTTTCTCAAGACAATTACTAATAACAAGTTAAATTAAATATGAGCAAACTATGAAAATTAAATTTATGGCTAAATCTTGTATGCACTCATAGTGCATTGTGCACTGATACAGCATTTTAGTTACGAGAAAAAAAGTTTTTTGCTCCCATAACTTATCTACTGTCCATTTTTCGTCCCAAAAAATTTAACTGTCCAATTTTAGTCCCATAACTAAATTGATTGTCCAATTTTGATCCCATTTTTACCGAAAAAACGTGAATAACGCCATTTTGATGATGTGTAAGTCACGTGTCGATAAAATTTGGGGGTTCTCTATACTCCCGATGACGTAAACGCTGACTATTTTTTATTTTTTATTTTTTTACGTTTTTCAATTAATTAAACTACTCATGTGTAAATAATCCAATAAATCTAATCAAAACTAAAATTTCAAATCTGTAAATTTAAGAACAACTAAATTTTACCGGCACGTGACTTGCATAAGACCGAAAATGACGTTTTTTCCAACTTTTCGGTGAAAATGGGACCAAAATTGGACAATCCATTTAGTTATGGAACTAAAATTGGACAATAAATTTTTTTGGGACGAAAAATGGACAGTGCATAAGTTATGGGACCAAAAAACTTTTTTTCTCTTTTAGTTACCATGCAACTTGTTATACTGAAACATGCAACTATTTTCTATATTAATAGTAGCACGGTTCTGTGTAAAGAAATTGCATCTTTCATTATAACAAGTTGTACGATTTTAAAATGCACTATGAATGTACGGTGAAACTGAATGCACATGAGACCCGCTCAAAATTTATTGATATTTTAAATATAATAACAAATCTATCTTTTAAAGATAGATTAAGTGCAAGTTTATCTTTTCAGAATAGATGGAGTATTAAATATTTATATTTAGAAATAAAAATAAAAGAAAATTGATGTAGTTTGGTAAAATGTCAATTTAATGTGAAAGAGGTCCGAAGTTCGATACTTAGGGACTGCTGAATAATTCTTTATTTTGTTTTAAGATAATAATTTATAAAAGTTGGGCCAGCCACAACATACCTCCGCCATCAGGTGGAGCCAACACGGGTGGCGCTGCCGCCTGTGTGGAATTGTCATACGGAGGAGATTGCGTCGCCGGTGTTGTGGGCTGAGGCGGTGGTGGTGCGGATGAATCCAAGGGTGGTGGTGTGGTTGCAGTAGGCAGTGGCTGAGAAGATTCCGGCGCCGGTGTCGTAGGAGGTGGCTCAGAAGATTCCGGCGCTGGCGGCGACGGAGGTGGCTGATCGGATGATTGGGGCGGCGGAGAGGGCGGGGATGATGGAGGAACATTATCCGATGGAGCAGGTTCCGGGGATGAAGCCATTAATTGCGAATGAAGTTCCGGCAAATGATTAATCGATCGTTAATCAATTAATCAAATCCGAAACTCCAATTTCGCCCGCATGCAAAAACTCTGCCTTCACATGTGGGACCCGGACAAGTTTTGTTATGGAGATGGATTTGATATGCAGAATTCGTTAGGTAATTAGATTTGGGTTATAGGGGAGAAAGCGTACCTGAGCCTGAGCCTGAATTGAAGAATCAAAAAAAGAAATGTAGGAGGAGAGAGAGTGTGTTGTATCATGGTTTTCTTTTTTTCTAATCTTAGAAAGGAGAGACCCCTACCTTTGGCCTCCTACAAACTAGGGTCTTAATTTCTTCTCTCTCTCCAAATCTTGTGCATAATATGGGTATATGTAAATCTATTTTGGGCAACCATTCTTTAATTTTTTTATTTCAATCACTACAAAAAAAATAGTGCATTGTATACTAAATTTTTCACATGCCTGTGAAATTTCTAACAAAAATAATGTTGTCCTTAAATAATAAAATTTGTCTACGATTTTATCTATAATTTTTTTTAAGGAGATGAAGAGAAAAGCTCTTTTGAATAAGGCTCAAACATTTTTGCCCTCTTTTGATGAAAAAAAACATTTTTGCCCTTTAGGGGTGTGTTATTACCGTTTGACCCTTACTACCATTTTACTAATTTTAAAGTCAACAATGACTAACCAATTCACTAACCATTGTCCGACCCAATATCCAACCCATTGTCCATCCCTATGTCCAAACGAAAATCCAAGCCTAATGTTGACTAAATTAAAAGTATAAAAGTAAAAAAAAAATTGACATTCACATCACTTTTTTGGTCTGTTTTATTTCTCGGAGAACGATTTCTTCGCCGTCGCCGTGTTCGCCGTCGCCAGTCGCCTTCGCCATTTTAGCAGTCGGTGTCTTAGCCATTTTTTGCTTCCGTCTCCGTCGTCGTCTTACCGTCTCGTCGCCGCCTTAGCCGTCTCCATCGCCATCATACTCTTATACTCTGTAGGGTTAGAGTGTCATGCGGTGTCTTAGTCGTTGCTTTCATCTGTCATAAAGGTAAGTTACCGAAATATGACTCAATTTTTACTCAATTTTTGCAAATTTTGTTGGGTATTTCTATAGTTTGATAATTGTTACAGAAATATTGTTGGGTACTAAATCAATACGAACATAGAATACATTTCATTGTTCAATTTATGAAATTTGGTATTGAAGATGAAGTTGGAATTTGTTGTTTTTATTTATTTGATAATGACGTTGGATTTTGGTGTAATTTTTCGTATTTGATGCTTATTATAAGTTTGCTTGGTTGATTGTATTGTTGCATGTTGACACTAAGCTATATTGTTCAATTAAAGCTAGCTATATTAAGTTGTAGTTGTTTAGTGGATTTAGTTTCAGATTATTAGTTGACCTTTTTTGCAAAATTTGTCAATATTCTTTTAAGTTGTTCCATACTTTGTAATCTGCAGGATAGTGTGTAGATATGACATGTATCTCTGAAGTCGAAGTGTTTGATGGAAAAATGTATGCACTGTCGGACCTTAACCTCTTAAGATTAGTTAGTAAACATCTAAAAGGTGAAAACTTAAATAAGTTTGAACTATCATGTTTTGGTCAGTTTTTGAAGTTGAAGCATATGATATTTCAAGATCAACTATACCTCCATCTCCTTTTTAATCAAGATTCATCTACTTCAAGAAAAGAGATTTTGTTTGATCTTTATAACCGAAAGGCAGAATTCGGTCCTAGAGAGTTCGCCCTTGTTACTGGTTTAAAATTTGGGGGGATACCGGGCTTACCCTCAAGTTCTAAATTGTACAATAAACAATTCAAACAAGGGAAAAAAGGGCTTGAATTAAACGATATAAAGAATGCCTTTGTCAATTCTAATGGCGAGTCGGAAGATAGTTTGAAATTGGCTTTATTGTTGATCGTGTACGGGTTGCTTGGTGCAAAACAGAAGAAGAATGATAAATTGACACGCAGTACTTCCATATTGTTGATGATCTTCAACAATTCAACCAATTTCCGTGGGGGAGAGTTGCTTTTGAATTGTTGGTAGATGACTTGTGTGTCAATGTTGTCAAATTTAAAACTCATTTTGATTCTTCAGATGTTGAAAAATGTAAAAACAAACGAAGAAAAAGAGGTAGACCTGTGAAGAAAGGAAGGCCACGACCCTTTTATGTAAATGGCTTTGTACATGCTCTACAGTGTTGGGCGTTTGAAGCATTCCCCTTAGTTGGGAGTTGTTGTGGTTCCCATATTGAAATAGTAGATGACAACCATTGTTATCCCTAGAATGGTGTTTTGAGATTCTTTCGTCTTATCAGATAGTTTCAAGAACTTGAAGGAGAACGTTTTGAACGACCCCATAAAAGCTCAGATTTTTGCTAATAATGTAAGTAAGCCTTTCTCCCTCATATTCAAGAACACAGTGAAATTTAATTGATTTGTTACAACATATTAATTTGTGTAATAATTTTGAACAGAATATTGTATTTGGAAGATTGATACCCTTGGAGTGGGAAAAGAATTCTTTGGCATTTTTAAGTGTTGTTAAGTGGGAAGAGAAGATATGCCTTCATCCAAAGCCAAGCGAAAGGGAGCAAAAGCTGGAGACTTTAGTTGATGAACATGGTTTTGAAGAATTATGTAAGGAGGCTAATGAAGATAATATTCCTGGATGCAGCACCAATCCTCCAAAGCCAAGCGAAAGGGAGCAAAAGCTGGAGACTTTAGTTGATGAACATGGTTTTGAAGGATTATGTAAGGAGGCTAATGAAGATAATATTCCTGGATGCAGCACCAATCCTCCAAAGCCAAGCGAAAGGGAGCAAAAGCTGATGACTTTAGTTGATGAACATGGTTTTGAAGAATTATCTAAAGAGACTAATGAAGCTAATATTCCTGGATGCAACACCAATCCAGAAGTAACAAACTCATTTGTTCCCGGTTGCAGCACCAAATTAGCAGAGGAAGACTCGTTTATGGAGTTTGTGAAGCAACAATTTTGCAATCTAAATTCGTCATTAAAAAAAATAGAGGATAAAAAAAAACATAAAATGATATTAACATCCTTGATGAAGATGAAGTAGTGTGGATGTCAAATATCATCCGACAGAGTGGGTGTTGAAGAGATTTGAATTGAATTTACTATAACCATGTGTTAACATCTCTTTTTTGATAAGAAATTTAAATGATTATTGTTTTGTTTATATTTCAGTGTACTCCGTCTGGTGGTCAAGGTTTGGGAAAAAATGATAATACAACTGCTGAATGCGTTGAAGATATGACAACAGAGGCAAGTCAAACTCTCATAATATATGAAATAGTGAATACAATACTTATTATTATTTTATTTAATATTATTTTGTAATAGCAGAATAATAAATTATTTGAAGAACGTGGTTGCGGTGTTGAAGATATCAACTGTACGAAACAAAGAGAAAGTCCTCCTGAGGTTTGTCATTTTTGTTGATACAACGGTGTAGTTACCTTGAAAATTATATAATCGGAGAAAAAAAATTTCTTGCAACATAAATGTTTTAGTTTTAGGTTGTAGTCGAGGAGGATGTTGTAAATAGTGTCAAAGATCAACGATTGGAGAATGAAGAAGTGGAAAAAAATAGCATTCTAGTTGGTGGTTCGGTCAAAGTCCCAAAATGACCGAAACGAAGGTTAAAGTCGAGTCGTGCTGTACAATCACCATACACTGTTGTCAATCGGCACAATAGAAAGATGTTTAAAGTTTCTGTGAAAAAACCGTGTATAAATGAAATTGAGTGTTATGGTGACCCATTTAGTCCATACTCGAAAGACATACTAGACCAATTTTACAGGTGGTTTCGTCTAAATTCTAATCTCAAAATCAAAACCAAACTGATTCTTCGTCTTCCTTTGGAACAAACCGATTATGTTGATGCTGCATTCTTTATACCTCTAAAAATCCAAGAGGATGGCTTACAAGAGAGGTAATAAATTATTTTTAATCAGAATATTGTGTGCTTATACTTTATATTGTTTTTAATCAGAATATTGATGTTCTTATGAATATGAGACTCTGGAAGGCCAAGAAATACCCTGATCTATTTGAAGGTCATTGGACCTGTGTTGGTGTATATTTCTGGGTAAGTTTTGAGTTATGAAGTTTGTCAATTGCTCCCACTCATATTTTTTGTTATATGTGTTATGTTTGTTTGCAGAATAAGTTGACAAGGATATATCCCGAGTGGCAAAAGACTATTGACAAACAGATGGATTGGGATTTGAATGTGAAAGGAAAAACAATTATGAAATATGTGTATGGTAGTTTACCGATTAATGGACCATCATTGCCATGGAGGAAAGCTAAGAGTGTTTATGGTGTTGCCAATATAAATGGAGATCATTGGGTTTTTTACGAGATTAATCCATTTGAGAATCATGTGTCTAGTTATGATCCACTTCCTGGTTATGGTGGATGGCCAATTGAAAAGTTTGAGCAAGTGCTGAAAATGTTACCTTCGTTGTGCGCTCAAGGAAGAAGATCTGTTGGAACAGTGGGTGAGAGTGGTAATATAGAGTAAATGATGCCCCTCGCCAGTACAACACAACCGACTGTGGTGTTATGTACATCAAGTACTTTGAGTACACGATAACCGGTCGCAATGTCACAGAAATTGATCCTACAAAAGGGTCAAGTTTTCGATTGGATATGTATTGTGACATATATAAACATTCAAATGTGATGGAGAAACCCGTGTGTATGTAGGCTGTTGGTCCCGGTGCAAATGAGTCTTACACGTGTATGGGGGGAATACACGTGTTCAGTGTTTTTAAAACTTTTCTTTTATTGAGGTCAGCTTGGGTCAGATAATCCTGAAGATTAGGTCCTGAGAAGCACAAATCACTCTGAGTCAAAGTCTACTGAGACAGTGATCCTGAGCTGCTTTCAGATACCTCAGATAATCCCAACTGAGTCCTGAGTTTTCAGAGATCTTGAGTTGCTTGGATCAGATAACTAACTTATGAACCCTCGTAAGAGTAAGTTCGGGTTTGGTAACTATCCGTTCTAGCTACTCAGATAAAAGCGAATGGTTGGCCCTTTAGTTTATACTGTTTTAAGCTTTTCAAAAAACCTTCCTTTAATGGAATAGTGATTAGGCCGTGATTCAATTATATGCAACTTTCGATTGGATTGATTCCAACCTGAAATATCGGTGAAAATATGCTTTCAAACTCGGTGATGCAGCGATTAAGCACACGATAATGAAAGCAATAAACAACACAAAGAATTATAGTGGTTGAGCCTCAAGCTCCCACGCCCACTCTCTCGATCCTCGAGAAATTCACTAATCACTTCCCCGAGCTTCGACTACCTCGCGTAGTTTACTTACTCAACTTCGCCCCGAGCTTTTCGACTACTCCACGTAGTTTACTTACTCAACCCGACCTTGAGCTTTTCGACTACCTCCGTAGTTTACTTACTCAAACACAAACAAGCTTTCGACTACCTCTGTATCTTACTAACTTCACCTCTAGAGCTTTCTGACTACTCCGCGTAGTTTACTAACTCTTTACAACTCTTCTCACCAACAAACACACTCCAACTACCTTCTAGAGGGTTTGGAGTTTCTCGGTTGGTTTCCAACTAGGATGAGATATCCTTTACGATGAAGTATAATGCAAAGGCTAGGATATCTCGACTAAGCTTCGGATATATCTTATCAAGCTAGGCTTAGTTTAGTGAGCTCTCTTCAATATAAAAGCACTTGGGAAATTCTAAGTTTTTCGAAAGTGCTTTAACTTTCATGATAATAAGTTTGAGCTCTTGAGTTGCTTACAAATTTCCCGTCACCTTACAATGTAGAGGGTTACAAGTATTTATAGGCATACACCAAGGTCACTCTTGAAAAACTATCCGTTGGAGGAGATAGCTTCGTGAGTTTCCTTTTATGGTGTGTGAGGAATTGCTATATTTAGGATTTGAAACTCCCTAACACGTTTTAGGCAATAGCCTTTCATGTAGCTGGTCTTCACTTTTTGCAGTCTGGAACTTTTGTACCGACGACATCTTTTTTGTGACACATCCTTTGTCGATTGTCGGTATGGTGCGATGTTGTCTTCCTCTTTTTGACTTTTGTCTCCAGTTAAAGGTAGACACCTTCAACGGCTCTTTTGGTTATAAACTCTGAGTTGATATAACCTTAACAACACTCTGACTTAGTTCCTTTTGTCTGCATTTGAATGTCTTGGCAAATATCTATTTTTCTAAGGAATCGCGATCTTCTCAGTATTGCATCAGCCGGATAGATATTCTCGATTGCCTCGGAACATTGGGTTTTATCTTGAGCATTCAATGACATTCTTGAGTCTTGATTAATTATGTGCCGATATTCTTGATCTTGATTCTTGATCTTACATCTTACGTGTCTTCTAAGTCTTGTGGTCTTACGAGTCTTCGTCTTCTCGAGTCTTACGAGTCTTACGAGTCTTCACAGATATCTTGGTCGATATATTGAATCTTCATCTTTGAGTCTTGATTCCTCGGTTTCTCAATTGAGTCTTGATTCTCGATTTCTCACGAAGTCTTGATTCTCGGTTTCATATCGAGTATTCAAGATCTCGGTTTCATAATCGAGTCTTGAGATCTCGATTTCACAATCGAAGTCTTGATTCTCGATTTCATACCGAGTCTTGTAAACTTCAGATCCTAATCTGATCTATATCTGATGACTATACATTTTGCAAGATATCATCCTAGAATACTATAGAATGAATCTTGACTCAACTATCAAGATTATCCTGAACATGTCATACTCAGGGGTTTTGGGATCTAATCAAAATCATATATCTTTATTAAATTCATCTCCCAACAATTTCCCCCTTTTTGATGATGCCAAAACCTATCTTGTTACAACCATACAACCTAAACTCAGGTTTCAGTTTATCCTATTACAAGATTGGTTTCTGAATAGAGAATCTCCCAACAATTTCTGAGAATCTCCTCAACAATTAATCATTCAACAATTTCTTCAGTAATGAATCTCTCAAAGGATTCATTACCAAATACTTATAAACAATTTCCCATAAACAATTAATTCAGAGACAATCATTCAGCATATCAAAAGTAAAAGACATTTAAATAAGATAATGAGATATTATCTTTTGAGCACAAATGATAAATTTTCATTGATGATGAGTAGATCGTTATAAAAGTTACAATGAAATTTATCGTAACAAAAAATAAAAGACAAAAAGATAGAAAAATTACAAGTGTCTCGTAAGTAAGTCTTGATCTTGATCTTGATTTGGCTCTTGGTCTTACGCTCTTCAACAGATCCTCTTCAATTTCATCGGTACCTACCTCGGGTTGAACATTCCGAAATACCTCTTCTTCAGAGCATTTCTTTTCTTGATGATATCCGGACTGTTCCCTGTTAGACCTAACTGTCCAGCATATTGAGCAATTTCTTGAGTAATGGCTTTTTCATTCACCAGGCCATTATCAAGTCTTGGAGGAGGGTAGGTATATGGACCGAGGGCTACTATTTACACCTTTCCTTCATCCGCAAGGTTTATCCAGCTTTGGAGATATTTAGGATAGAAGGTTAGGAGATATTCAATTAATGCTTCATTTGGATCTGAGCTTTCCCCTTTCCATTCCCTGAGCACTTCATAGTAGAACCAGAAGGTTCTCTTGATCTCTTCCCAACTATCATTGAATTGGATGGGCATCCACTTGTCAATGTGTGGCCATTTTAGTGCTTGTGAAGTCCCTCTCCGTTTGCTCGCAAACTTTTTGTATCCACTCCTTCGCTTCTGCTCTTCATTTATTTTCTTCCTGATCACAGGCACGCCTGAGACCGAAGCAGCAGCTTTCTTAGCTTGTTCTATCTGGAGTGTCTTCAGAGCATTCCTGGTGTTGAAGACTTTCTTCTGAGGTTGACCTGCAGACTCTTCTAATTCTTCCATCAACTTCCTTTTCAGACGGCTTAGAAGCCTTAAGACGCTTGCTTGTGTTCAACAATGCCCAAGGCTTTCCTCTTCATATGCAATTCAAAGAAGAACTGGCTTGTTCCAACCTTAGCTCTCAAAGTTTCTCTCTTGCAACATCAAGCATGGTTTCCTCGAAACCCGAGTGTAGATCGGCTTCTCCACCTTCTTGAACTTCCGGTTTTTTCAAGACCGACTTCCTTCAAGGCTTTGGATAGGCTATTCATTTCGAAACTTCTTTTTGCGCCTTTTTCTCCAAAGTACGTGCCAATAACTTCCTAAGGTCTTCTTCTGGTCTTTCCCCCTTCTTGGCACCGTAATTTGGAAGAAGTCTCGAGAGTCTGTGTCCATGTGATATTGCTCTTTGCTTACACAAACCGCACCTCCCGCTAATCGATCTTGTTCATCTTCCAAACCTCCCGAGGTGGTTTTTAGCCATAGAGAACTCTTCAGAAAGATGGGCAAACTGGCCAGAGAGAGCATCTTTAAACATCTCTGTCATCTTGGTCATGAGCATTGAGCTCATTTCCTCAACAGCAGATTTGATCAGCACTTCATTCTTCTCTGCCAATTTCACCTCTAGAAACTCGATATTCTCCGGTGCTTCATTTAAAAGATTTCAAATTTTTCGTTTGACTCCCTCCACCTTCTCATTCAGCTTGTCTTCCATGGAGGTCATCTTTGAGGTCAGAGTGGCTTGGAGTTGCACCAGTTCTGAAGATGAACTCAGATTCTCCATCTTCTGAGTTTGGCTGGCCAATGTCTCTTCCATCTGAGCGATCTTGTTCATCATTGGCTCAACCTTCTCAAGCTTCTCCAGAATGGGAGTGAGGTCGATCTCAGGAACATTCGCGACCTTCAGGCCGATTGATCATCCTCGAGGTTCGAGACACAACCCGAGGGTCGGTCCGCACGAGCATCACTTTCATCCCGAGCTCCGATCTCCAATCGAGCCTCGATGCATTCATCGACAATTGAGTTAAAGATAGAAACGGTAACTTTGGCATAATTGTTAATAGTGCCAAAAGGTACACGAAGAGTGCTAAATTTTCACCGAGGTTGAATGATTTCAGGTTGATCAGCACAAGAAGTTTCCTTCTCCATCTGAGACTGATCCTCAGCATCTCCCTGTTGGTCCCCATCTTGAAATTTGTCTATGCTGCTAGGGGCACCAACTTCAGTAGCTCTCCTCTCAGCTATCTTCTTCTGAACCAGCTCATCAAAATCGGAAATTTTCATCCTGAGCTTTGTCTTCCTAAAACCTGAGAACTCAGTCCAGAAGGTCGTCTCCTCATTCCACCAGTCTTCCCCTCCGAACGCAAAGAATGTTAAGCATCTCCGGGAAGAGTCCGATTGAGGATGAAAACCATCGCCCTTAATCAAGAAGATATCTTGCAGATCGAGTATGAGCCGAGCTCAGGTAGCGGTCGGAGGATGAACCGTTCCCCTTGCTCCTCCACTCGGTTTCTTCAGCTTCGCCCTTCTTCCATCTCGGGTTATCTGGTTCAGTCGAAACATCAGCTGAAGGATCAAGAAGTAGATCACTCAGGAGCTCATCCAAAATGTTCGCCTCCCGAGTCTCAAAGAACGTCGAGAATATTGTGCAGTCAGGTCCTCAGTTTGCATCTGAGTAGGTTCTGGGGCCTAAGCTGGCACGTCCTCAGATTGACTCTGAGTTAGCTCTTCTGTCTGAGCCGGCACATCTTTGGTAGGAATCTCTGAGGCCTGAGTTCCTTTAAAAATTTCCTGAGAAATTTTATCTGAACTGAGCGATGTCTCAAGCACCTCAGAGAAGACCTGTTCCTCAGTCTGTTCCTGTGCCTTAGAGATAACCTGAGCCAAGACTTGTAATGGTGAATTCTGAGCGGTTTGGCTCTCAGGTTGAATCTCTTCAGAATCACTGCCATCTTCATCGGTGAGAACCACCAATCTTCTGCGCTTTGGAGCAAGGTTCTTCTTCTTCATCAATTTTACACCCTGCTCCTTCTTCGCCTCCAACAAAATCTTCCCCCTGGTTTGTTGGGTCTCTTCAGCAGCAGCATCTCTTGGTGATTCTGCTTTCTTTTCTTTCTTTCCTCTGATGGCCTGTTTCTTCACAGCAATGGGCTTGAAGAGCACCTTGGATTTAGGGAATGGGGTCGAATTGGCGAAGATGTCCTCCTACTCTCTGCACATCTCCAAAATAAATGCTATTTTGGTGGCATGGTGGATCTTGCCTTTGATCGAGATAGCCCCGTCCTTCTCTCTTTTTACGACCTTGGCTTGTTCACTCACCGTTTGAATTAAGAATCTGAGCCAGTTGATGTCGGTGGTGGGTGAAGCCTCGATCGCCGCCATTAATCTGAGCTTCGGGGTACTAATCTGCTCAAAACTCCCCGAATTACTCATGATGCATTTGCTCACAATATCTATCAAAACTCTATATTGTGGCTTCAAATGCCTTTTATGCAGTGTAGCCTCAAATTTTACAGGATTCTCAGCAATCCTATCTAAATACTCCTGCTCTCTACCCAACATATACACAGCAGGATCCTCTCCACTATCACAAAGCTCAAAAACATCGTTTAAATTCTTCGGAATTATATACAATTCCCTTTCAAAATCGATGTATTTAGACGAATGCTCTAAATGTGATACAGTAATCTCAGAATGCATACCATCTTCTTCATCTATCTTCATATTACAGATGAACTCGATTACCTCTTTCGCGTATTCTTAGTCCGGTCGGCTTGCGACGAGATGAGTGAGCTTGGCCAAATGGATCATATGGAGAGCCTCCTCTTCTGGTTTGGAGTTGGTTGTGCTATCGAGCGAGATAACGAACTCGTACCAAGGTTTATTGGTTTCGGCTAATTTATCGAAAATGGTAGGAGCCATTTGAGAGATTGAAGATTTAGGGTTTGGATTTTCTGGGCAAAGGGATTAATTTTGCAGAGGATTTTGGGAACGAAGGGTTTGATAAAATTGGGCTTGAATGGCTTCTTGAGGAATATAGAGATCGTGGGAATTCGCGTTGGTTAGGTGAAAAGCAACGATTGAGATTAATCTCCGATTAATCGGGTATGCGAACAGTCGATCTTCCGAAAAGTAAGCCGCCAAAATATCCTCATTGGTCATTAATGTAACAGAGCATTAAATGACTGTTAACCTTCTTTAGAATTTCAAACGATCCCGCCCAAAAACATTCCTTAGGTGTTTTGTATTTATTGCAAATAATTACTGAGCTTCACATAAGCAATAAATGAGTTGCATGAGTCATTACTTCTTCAGACTAATTTCTCTCTATCAGTCTTACTGAGTACTGACCTTGATAAAATGTCAAGATAATATCGAAAATCTTGAATGGGTTCAAGATAACAACGAAAATCTTGACCTTCAAGAATCTGAAGTTTCGAGACTCGATTCAAGATTTCCATTTTATCCTGAGCTTCTTAGTAGAATTCTGAGAAAACTTCATGCATCTGAAAACCTTCAATTTTTCAGATTTTACTCTATACACCTGGATCTAACATCCCTAATTCAACTGAAAGTTCCTGAAATCTTGATTCAGCCAGAGGTTTAGTCAAGATATCAGCTCTCTGCTTATCAGAATGAATTTTCTCCATCCTTATGTCCTTTTTCTCAACATGATCTCGATGAAGTGATGTCCCGATATCCACATGCTTGCATCCGGTGTGTAATAACGGATTTTGTGAAATAGCAATGGCACTATTATTGTCACAAAATATTGGTACTTCATTGGCTACAACTTTATAATCCCTTAATTGTTGTGCGAGCCAAAGAATCGAGCACGCTTGACTTCCCGCAACCGTATGTATTCACCTTCGCAAGAAGATGGTTGCTATCGAGGTCCTGCTTTCTTCAAAAACCAAGATATCACCATTTCCTAGAAATTGACAAGTTCTGTAGTGGACTTCCGTCAATCCTCAAGAACCTCCATAATCAAGATCCGAGTAACCAGTTAATTCAAGGTTATCATCAGCTGGATACCATAATCCTCTATTCACTGTGCCCTTAAGATACTTTAGTAACTTTTTGGCATCCTCCATGTGACTAGCCTTAGGATTAGCTTGGTATCTTGCACATATCCCAACAGCAAATGTTATATCCCGCCTACTTGGCGCGGAGAGATAGAGCAATGATCCAATGATTCCTCTATAATCGATGACTCACCGATTTGCCTTCGTAATCGGGATCCATCTTGTAGTTAGTATTCATAGGAATCCTAATCGCATTGCAGTCTGTACACCATATTTGGCAATCGATCTCTCGTGTACTTTCACCGGTTGATGAATATTCCTTCCTTTGATTGTTTCACTTGAAGACCTAGAAAGAAATTCATCTCTCCCATCATTGACATCTCAACTTGCCTTTCATCGTTGTTGAAAACTTTTCACACAGCTGATGGTTTGGAGATCCAAAAATGATGTCATCAACATATATCTGAACCAGTAAGATATCTTCCCCATCTTCTATCCTGAACAGAGTTCTATAAACAGTTCCTTTGACAAAACCATGGTCAGTAAGAAACTGAGAAAGAGTATCATACCATGCTCTGGGTGCTTGCTTAAGACCATACAAGGCTTTTCTGAGCCTGTAAACTTGGTCATTCTCATTTTGAAACCGGAGGTTGTTCTACATAAACCTCTTCTTTAAGCACACCGTTCAGAAATGCACTTTTCACATCCATTTGATAGACTGTGAACTTCATGTGGGCAGCATATGCAAGAAACAATATGATGGCTTCTAGTCTTGCAACAGGTACAAAGGTTTCATCATAATCCAAGCCTTCTTCTTGGGAATAACCTTGTGCAACTAGCCTTGCCTTATTTCTTACAATGTTGTTGTTTTCATCTCTTTTATTCTTAAAAACCCACTTGGTTCCAATGACATTGTGCCTTTCAGGTCTATCTACTAGCTCCCATACTTCATTCCTTGAGAATTGATTTAGCTCATCTTGCATAGCAGTAATCCAATGAGAATCTTGTAGAGCTTCACCAATCTCAGTAGGTTCTTTCTCTGATAGGAAGCAGCAGAATAGTGCACGCTCACCATGGAACCTTCTTGTTTTAACACCTTCAGTTAGATCACCCACAATCTGACTTGTAGGATGACTATCTAACCATTTCCTTCTTGATGTTCCCCTTCAAAGAAGATCCTCAACATTTGAAATGTTAGGTTCAGTTAAATCAGTAAACTCAGGGAACAACAGAAAAGGAGAAAGGGAATCATCTTCCTTAGGGGAAATTCTATTCAGAACATTGTCAGAGACATTTGTTCCCCTTTGGTTGATAGATTCAGAATTTGCCTCAGCTGTGACCACATCTTCATTGGCATCACATACCGAAGTCCGAGGCGGTGTTTGTTCAGATTGGTCACCTTTGGTGTGTTGGCTTTCCGAGTCTCACCATCCCGAAGTTCCATCCTGGACTTCTTTTATCTCGAAGTCCGAGTCACTCAAATCATAGATAGTGACCGACTTCTTCTTTTCAAGTTCAGTGGATGATTTGTCATTCTTTTTCAGGCTTAATCTGGTGATCCTCTTGGTCAGTTCATCTGCATCATGTTCCTATTTCTTCTTAACACAAGTAGATTCATCAAAAACAACATGAGGTGTTTCCTCCACAATAAGAGTCCTACAGTTGTAAACTCGAAAGCTTTTTATCGACTTCGAATATCCTAAGAATATTCCTTCATCGACTTTACTATCAAATGTTTTCAACCGATCTTTACCATTATTGTGTATGAAACACTTGTAACCAAACACACGAAAAGAAAGAAACAAGAGGCTTCCTTTCATTCCAAAGCTCATAAGGTGTTTTGCCTTGACTCTTGGTCAAGATGGATCCGTTACGAGAGTAGTATGCATGGTTGATGATTTTCTTCAAAACCAAAAAACCTTTTAGGAATATAAACTTGATTATCATTGTCCTTGCGGCTTTGTTTTGAGTCCTGTTCCTTCTTTCAAAGAACACCATTTTGTTGAGGGTCCTTGCGGTGATGTTTCATGAGTAATTCCATTTGTCGCACAATAATCAAATATGATATGATTTATAAATTCAGGTTCCTTTGTCGATCCGATTTTGACCACACTCGATTTTTTCTCAATCATCGAGCCTTTTCAAAGAATTTCGGAAGCTTTATCTCGAAGTCTCTTTCTTCGAGTAAGAATATGACCCAAGTATATCTTGAGTAGTCATCAACTACTACCAATTTGTATTTCCTGCCATTAGTGCTTAGTGGTGTTATAAGACCAAAAAGATCCATATGCAGTAACTGAAGTATTCTTTCAGTAGAAACATCTACTTTGCTTTTAAATGATGTTCTAACTTGTTTTCCTTTCTGGCACGCATCACAAATATGTTCCTTACTGAACACTTCATTAGGCAACCCTCTTACAAGAGCTAATCTTGCAAGCTTATTCAGGGTTTTGAAATTCAGGTGATTCATTCTTTTATGCCATAACCAACTGGTATCTGTGGAACTTTTAGCAACCAAACATGTATCTTTAGGAGTTGAACTCCAATCAGGAAGATACACATTTCCTTTTCTAGTACCAGTCAGTAATATTTTCTGTGTTGTATCATCTTTCACATAACATAAGTTCTTAGAGAACTCAACATTAAAACCCTTATCACAGAATTGGCTTATTGAAAGCATATTATGCTTCAATCCAGATACATATGAAACACCATGGATATGAACTGAGTCAATTTCCAAAGTTCCATATCCTTCAGTCTGTCCCTTGGAGTTATCTCCAAAAGTGATCTGTGGGCCTCTTTGTTCAACATAGTCACTGAGTATCTTCTTGAATCCTGTCATATGTCTTGAACATCCACTGTCAAGATACCATACATCAGGGGCCTTTTTTCATCTCTGCCATCGTCTTTATGTGATCTTTAATCACCAAAGTGCCCTTGTTTTCCCCCGAAAAAACAGATCAATTTTTAGGTACCCAATTTGTGTAGGGTCCTACAAGGTTAGATGTACCTTTCGAATCCAAATCGCCTCGACAACTCTAATCACTTTAGAGTGGCTAATTTGTCTTCCATAAACATCAACATACACATTTACTACTCTGGGTGCCTTAGCAGTTTTTTGTGTATGTGTGCTAGCTTTAGCATGAACATGTGCCTTTGAATTTTTCTTTGGTTCAGGCTTTTTGTTCATTTGCTTTGGCTTCTGTGCAGCCGGTCTAAATCTTTGATGACTTCGGGTTGGATAACCTTTACCCTTAGGCAAGTGGGGTTCGGGTTGCATCTTTGAAATTGGGTCTTTTCAAGATAATCGAGGACTTGGTCTCTTGAATTGAGAATGTCTCTGGCGAGTGTTTCTCATCGAGGATTCCTCGATGGTTCGGTGTGGAGCCTTTCAGATTGCATTCTTACCGAGGCTTTGAAGTACTTGGTCGAAACTTTCAATCGAAAGTGCTCAGTTTTCTAGCCTTCACCGAGGTTTGGGCTTTCCTACCGATCATTGGTTTTTCTTCGAGACCATAGGTCCTTTTCCTTGTCTACAACCTTGGGCATTTCTTGATTTGAAGTGTGTGTGCAATTTGGTTTTACAAAGATTGTCTTCTTGCTACTTGATGCAAAGATTCAGGATGACCTTGTGAGGTTCCCCCGAATGTATCCCAATCCAGATTTTATAGTGGCAGATCTCTGGTAACTCAATTTCATCTATTACTTTAGATGCGAGATTCAATAGAGTTAACTTCTTACATGCACTATCCTCACGATTCTGTAGAAGTTTCATGCTTCTCGAGGAGAGGTCATTGAATTTAGTTCGATCAATTTGAATCTCTTTTAGTGGATTTCTCCAACTTTTCGATTAGGGTCACTATCAACTTCTCTTTCTCGAGAGTTGTACTTTCGTAACATCCGATTCATCAAGTAGTTCCCATTAATTGAGAAGTGATTTCGGTTTTGCTAGTAGTCTTTCCATTTTAGATTTTAAACTTTTCGGTTTTTTTATTATTCGCTCTTGAGTTTCATTTAGCAGTTCTTGTAAACAAAGATAGTCCTTCATCGATTCTCAAAAGAATCCATCAGGTCAAATTATTTGTTTTACAGTTGAACTTGACAACTCTTGTGCTAGTGTAGGAGCAACAACAGAGAAAGAAGAGTTTACCTTCTCAATGGCCATCAGACAAATGTCATCACTTTCACTATCTGAGAATATCTCATCCGAAGAGCTAGATCCTCCTCGTAATGTTGTTCTTCTTCCGAACCATGGCCTTTTTGCTAGAGAACTTCTTGTCTCTTTTAGCTTGCCTTTCTCTTCTCTCCTTAGCACTAAGATCTGGACAATCATACTGGAAGTGACCTTTCTTTTGGCAATTGTAGCATATGTTGGCATCATCATCCTGATCACTTTCTTCTTTGGATTTGGAGTCCTTCCTTTTGGATGAAGATCCCTCAGCTTTCAGGTCCTTCTTCTTCTCAGTTGATCTGTCCTCAGGTTTCTTCTGGTACCTGTGATTCCTGTAATAGCTTTTGTATTTTCCATATCGACTATTAAGTCTTTCAAACCTCCTTGCCATCAGTGCTAGCTTATCCTCAAGCTCATCCTGATTCTTAGCAAGGGAGTTCTCAGACTCTCTAGTTTTACAGGTTTTATCTTTGGCCTTAAGAGCCACATTTTTACTAGATGATGAATCATCTTTGCTGTCAGCCTTTTTGGATTTCTTATCAATTACAAACTCATAGGCCTTCAGCTCAGAGAAGACTTGTTGATATGGCATTGAATTAATGTTTTTGGTGTTTTCAATCACCACTGCATGTATATCCCATTTCTTAGAAAGACCTCTAAGAATTTTCAATGCAACTTCTCTCTGTGGATATTTCTTTCCAAGTGCATTTAGATCATTCATAATACTAGTGAATCTGACTTCCAATTTGTCAATAGATTCACCTTCTTCCATTTCAAAACTATCAAACTTTCCTATTGCAACTGAAAGTTTGTTTTCCTTGATATGATCTGTGCCTTGGCACATTACGGCTAGTGTATCCCAAATTTCTTTGGCAGTATTGCAGTGAGAGATCATTCCCATCACACCATCATCAATTGTACTGTATAGTGTGTCTTTAGCAATGTAGTCTAGATTGACTAACTTTCTCTCCTCATGAGTCAATTGGTCATCAGACTTAGGAAATTTCGCCTCGGGATCAATTCTCTCATCTTCTGTTCCTCACAGGATTCACCACAAAGAAATTGGAATGGTCCTTCAGAGACCACTCTCCACATACGTTCATGTTTGGAATACAAGTGAGCCTGCATTCTCAGTCTCCATAAATCATAGTTCTCCACTGAGAACATGGGAAGTTTCTTAGAAGACATTTTAACTGAGTCTTTTAAGAATTAAGCAAATAAGATCAATTCAGATAGACCACAAGTATTTTTAGCAAATAAAACTTTGGTCAACAAACCCAGTGGTCAAGTTGAACCACCGCTTTCGATACCACTTGTTGGTCGGTGCAAACGAGTCTTACACGTGTATGGGGGGAATACACGTGTTGGTGTTTTTAAAACTTTTTTTTCTTCGAGGTCACTTGGGTCGATAATCACGAAGATTAGGTCCCGAGAAGCACAAATCACTCTAAGTCAAAGTCTCATCGAGACGGTGATCTCGAGTCGCTTTGAAACCTCAGATAATCCCAACTAAGTCTCGAAGTTTTTCAGAGATCCCGAAGTTGCTTGGATCGGATAACTAACTTCTTGAACCCTCGGAAGAGTAAGTTCGGTTTGGTAACTATCTGTTCTAGCTACTCGATGTCTTGGAATGGTTGGCCCTTTAGTTTATACTCGTTTTAAGCTTTCTTTGAAAAACCTTCCTTTAATGGAATAGTGATTAGGCTGTGATTAAATTATATGCAACTTTCCAGTGGATTGATTCCAACTGAAATATCAGAGAAAATATGCTTTCAAACTCAGTGATGCAACAGTTAAGCACAGATAAGGAAAGCAATAAACAACACAACAATTATAGTGGTTCAGAGACTCAAGCTCCTACGTCCACTCTCTCTGATCCTCAGAGAAATTCACTAATCACTTCCTGAGCTTTCTGACTACCTCGCGTAGTTTACTTACTCAACTCGGCCCTGAGCTTTCTGACTACTCCACGTAGTTTACTTACTTAACCCGACCTTGAGCTTTCTGACTACCTCTGTAGTTTACTTACTCAAACACAAACAAGCTTTCAGACGACCTCTGTAGCTTACTAACTTCACCTCTAGAGCTTTCTGACTACTCCGCGTAGTTTACTAACTCTTTACAACTCTTCTCACCAACAAACACACTCCAACTACCTTCTAGAGGGTTTGGAGTTTCTCGGTTGGTTTCCAACTAGGATGAGATATCCTTTACGATGAAGTATAATGCAAAGGCTAGGATATCTCGACTAAGCTTCGGATATATCTTATCAAGCTAGGCTTAGTTTAGTGAGCTCTCTTCAATATAAAAGCACTTGGGAAATTCTAAGTTTTTCGAGTGCTTTAACTTTGCGATATTAAGTTTGAGCTCTTGAGTTGCTTACAAATTTCCCGTCACCTTACAATGTAGAGGGTCACAAGTATTTATAGGCATACACCAAGGTCACTCTTGAAAAACTATCCGTTGGAGGAGATAACTTCGTGAGTTTCCTTTTATGGTGTGTGAGGAACGGCTATATTTAGGGTTTGAAACTCCCTAACACGTTTTAGGCAATAGCATTTCATGTAGCCGGTCTTCACTTTTTGCAGTATGGAACTTTTGTACTTCTGACATCTTTTTCAGCGACCTGTCACTGTCAGTGTCAGTATGGTACAGTGTTGTCTTCCTCTTTTTGACTTTTGTCTCCAGTTAAAGGTAGACACCTTCAACGGCACTTTTGGTTATAAACTCTGAGTTGATATAACCTTAACAACACTCTGACTTAGTTCCTTTTGTTTGCATTTGAATGTCTTGGCAAATATCTATTTTTCTAAGGAATCGCGATCTTCTCAGTATTGCATCCTTCAGATAGATATTCTCAGTGCCTCGGAACATTCAGGTTTATACTGAGCATTCAGTACATTACTGAGTCTTCAGTAATTACTGTGCCTTTAGTATTCTTGATCTTCAGTTCTTCAGTCTTCTGTCTTCTGTGTCTTCAGAGTCTTCAGAGTCTTCAGGGTCTTCAGCGTCTTCAGAGTCTTCAGAGTCTTCTGAGTCTTCACAGATATACTGACTGATATACTGAATCTTCATACTGAGTCTTCAGTTCCTCAGTTTCTCACTGAGTCTTCAGATTCTCGGTTTCTCACTGAGTCTTCAGATTCTCAGTTTCATACTGAGTATTCAGTATCTCAGTTTCATACTGAGTCTTCAGTATCTCAGTTTCACACTGAGTCTTCAGATTCTCAGTTTCATACTGAGTCTTCAGAAACTTCAGATCCTAATCTGATCTATATCTGCTGACTATACATTTTGCATATATCATCCTGAATACTATAGAACTGAATCCTGACTCAACTATCAAGATTATCCTGAACATGTCATACTCAGGGGTTTTGGGATCTAATCAAAATCATATATCTTTATTAAATTCATCTCCCAACATAGGCTACAGATGTTTAGTCCCAAATTTGATATTTTGACTAATTAGGGGTTCAAATGTTTTTAACATATCATTTGTTTATGCTACATTTAAATGGTTTGTAACGTCCGAATAGTAAATTCTGTGTATGAAAGCAGTTTAGGGTTTTAAGTCCTTCAACAATATTCTCTGTTTGTGTTGGTAAACTAGTTGGCAAAAAGTTGGGAAAACATATCTAAGTCTAACATAATCATAAGAACTCTTTATTTATATCAAAAGACTTTTATTCGTACATATTAATAAGAAAATAATGTATTGGTCCATTAAATATATTTTATCTTCAGGTTGGCACAGAGTTGGCTGATAAATTGAGAACAGTTGGCATCCATTGCCATAAAAGTAAATTTAAAAAAAACGAATATTAGTTACAAGACCCTTAATAATATTAGTTACAATATTAGAGAGTTGGCTTAGCTATACATTATAAATTAGTTGGGAAGAAAAATATAAGAACTATTTATTGAAATGAATAAAGGTTTTTAGTTGATACAAGTGTTTGTAGTGTTTAGTTGATCAAGTAAATAGAAGTTCGAGTTGGCAATGAACTTGTCATAGAGTTCACGCACAAATTGAATGCATCAATTAATAAAAAATTAAAGGCAAATGAATTTAAACACACGAGATGAATTAATAAAGTTAACCATACAAAATTTAATATACAAAACTAAAACAAAATATAAAATATTAAAACATAATTAAAAACTTAAAATTGTCCAGGATAACATAAATAAAAACAAAATATAAATAAGAAAAATAAAATTTCAACCGCCATCCCCTTTTCAGCATCACCCAGCATCACCTAGTCCTTGGATTTCTTAGATTCATCGTCAACCTTGTTCAAGTTTTCATTCGCTGCATCTGAAAGGAATAAATTTACTCAGACCGTTTACAGATTATTGTAAGGTATTAAAAGAACAATATATGACGGGTTCTAATCGAACTTATGAAAGCAGATACAATATAATTTGAGATTACAAACCTTGTTCACCTTCCCCAAACAGTTCATCATAATCTGGACCAGGAGAATTTTGTCGGTTATCCATAGATTTATCTAGCCAGTCATCAAGGTACATTGCAAGTGCAAGGTGTTTTGCCTTGACTTTCGTTGTACTTTTGCTTCCAAAACTGTTTGTTCCCCTTGCGTATTGGGCCAGATGATCGAATTCATAGACCTGTTTCTTCCTTCCTTTACAAAAGGGGCATGTGAACTTTCCAGACTTGCTTTTAATGTTGTACTTCCCCATACCGAACTGCTCATATGTTTTCCTTTTGTAATCCCTGATTTCAGAATCACTAATTTCAGAATCTGAACCGCTTGATGCCATCTGAGCATAAAATAACAGACATACATGTTAGGATTTTAACATATTTTTGTAAAATAGGGGGTTTTGTCCAAAGTTGAATTGGTAAAAACCTATATTTAAAAAATATAACTTGTGATTCCAAAGATTAGACGTACTAATAGTATTAATGTTTTCGGAGAAGAAATCCCTTGTTGAAATGGCCTTGGAAAGACTTTAGAAGTACTAACCGAATTTTTAAGCAAAGTAGAAGAAGTAGTGGTGGAGGAAGAAGAATACAATCGACATAATATAGAGTCGGAATCCAAGAGTCGTGTCCATTCAGACTTGACCGTCAGAATAGCGGAATTTGAAGAGTTGTATTTTTTTTCAGTTTTTCCAGTCGTATTCATTATGAATTTTGAACGGTGGGACTTAACTCTAAATGAATCGGTGCTCTATCCAAAATAGGAACATGGAAATACTGGATCAGCCCAAATTAATTAAAACCTGTTATTTTTAATTTTCTATTGAATATTAAATGACACTTAAATAAAGTAATTTTAATTGTTCACATATTAATTTATATTTTTAGTCGTACATGTTTAATTACATGTTTTTATTATCAATGAATATTTGGGCAATGTGGTGTGTGTTTTGTTATATTGGACCTATTGAACTGTGTGGTCAGTGTGTTATTGAATTGGACATTTTGGGCTTTGTTGTTTATTTAGTTTATAAATAAAAATCGTTTACGTCTCCATGAATGATACCTGTTTTATGAGTTGGAAATAAAATTTAAACAAGTTGGAATCGAGTTTGCATTATCGGTTTTTTAAAATATATATTTTAATACTATTTTTTATGTAGATGTAGACAAATTACAATAAATAAACTAAAAATATATATAAGAAGACCTTAATACTATTTGTTGTGTTGTTATAAAAATTATTTGAAAAATGCATTACATATATTAAACTTAGCATCTATCTTTAATTAACATAAATCACATACTACATTAGTAACAATATGTACACAGTCGTTATAAACAAATTTGACCTACTACATCATTTATTACAATGTCTACATAATGGTCTTTTGAGAATGACAAATTTGTACTTGTGAATGTAAGCTTTTTGTAAGAACTGTTCATGTATGTGTATGTGAATTGACTATACAATGCAAACTTTATGTGAGTTGTCTATAATATATTAGAGAAGTTGAAAATCTACTTTTTTGCAACTGTCTATAAGTACAAAGAAGATGTTAGCTCACTACAACATAATTGACTTTATGTAACACTTTGTAGTAACACTTTTAGTTTATGTAACACATTATGGTAACACTATTCTAATTTACATATTATGTAACACTTTATTAATATGTAACACTTGCATGTAACACATTTAAATATGTAACACTTCTTTTGTAACGCTTTTATATAGGTAACACTTTCCAGGTAACAGTTTTACATAAGTAACATTTTTTAGCAACACTTTAACAAAAGTAACACTTTTTAAGTAACATTTTAACATATGTACCACTTTCAAGCAACACTTTTAAATATATAATATAACATATTTTAGTAACAATTTGTATTAACTATTTATATAAATAAACATATAAATATACTTTATTTATAATACATATAATAAATAAATTCGATATGTATTATGTGCATTACATTTATATATATTTCTTGTACAGAATAATTTATTATATTATTTATTATCTTAGTAAATAATATATAAAACATTTTAACAGTATATTTTATAATTTTTAAACATTTTATGTTCCTATACTAAATTTATTACATAATATGTTTATTAATATATGTAAAAATATATAATTTATAGTTTTTATTTAGAATTATAATATAAAAAATGATTATACTAATTTTGATTTTTTTTTAAGAAGAGTAGGTAGGAAATTTTGATTTTAATAAATGCTATTTTAAAGAAAAGAAAGCAAAAAAAAAAAAAAGCAAACCAACAAACGAACGACAAACAGATTCAAGTATAATTAGAGTTCAGAATAGGTAAAAAGACGTGAATTAGCTTAGTTGGTATGGCTTAGTTAAAATTGCCTTGAGGCCCAAGGTTCAATCCTAAAATAACAATTTTTCACCTTTTTTTTTATAATTTCTTTTCTTACAAAAAGTGTTACCTAAAGTTCATCGAGTAACATTTTTAAAGTGTTACCATAAAGTGTTACATGATTGGTAACACTTTTTTAAAGTGATACATAAATTATAAAAAGTGTTACTTTAGATTTTAGGCTGTATTAGCAATTGCAACACCCTTAAAAGTGTTACTTATTTGCTATAGTAACACATTATAGCTATTAAGTAACATATTTTAGGCGTTACATAATGTAACTTAGGTTGTAGTGGCATATAACATTTGTTTCCAATAGTTTCTACTTTCTATTGCCTGAAAAAATATGTCAACATATAATCAAGCCCATTATTTTTACAAAACTCCAGATAATGAAATTATTTAGACCGAAGAAGAAACAATAAGTCTAATTTCTTCACTTGTTGGACAGAAAAAAAGAGGGTTGTGGAAGTATAATGCCCTCAATCATTTCGAAGGTATCGACGTTGCTCGTTTGTACCTAAAAGATGTTTACAATAAGATTTACGAGGTTGATGAAGTTGTCGATCGTGTTAGACATATTCATTTTTGATACAATCTTTTCGAACATATGATAAATACTCCTGAAGTTTATTGGGATAAACAAGCCAACAAGCTTACTGCGGATGAATTTCAATGGAATATATGGTTTACGGTGAGATATTGCTTATAGTGTTATGGATTATATTATTTTATAATAACTTTCACATTGTTTAATAATTATATTGCATAACTAACACTGTTTTTTTTCCTTTAGAATAATTTTGCATCAAGAGCTTATTTTGAACAAGGAGAGCCGTTGTACAATGTTCTTAAATTTTTGTTTGAAGGTACAGTGGATGAGGATGAAGATCATCGTAAGGTTGTTCCGGCAGAAGATTGCATTGATTTTAATGACTCCTATGTCTTTTTTGATGAGGTAAGAACTGCACTTTCTTATTACCTTGAGAATTTAAAAAAAAAATGGACAATGGTCTTATGTTGATCAGTCCGAGGGTATCAAAGCAGCTCGTGATTACATAAATCATTCGCAAGGTAAAAGGTACTCCGTGAAAGAAATAGAATATTGCATATCGGACTTACGAAATTGTATAATGGTGTTTGAAATAATGGTAAATTGGCCTAGAGTGGAATGGGTTAGAGAAAAGCACTATGTGTATGAACCAAATAAGGTTTGGAATCAATGGAAGGAGGTAAATAGTTTTGTTGTATTTGTATTGTGTTTTAATTTATTAATGGAATCACTAAATTTTTTTATTTTTTTTATTTATGTAGGAACTTCCAATGGCTCTCCACTACCGAAAATATGCAAACATTGATTATTATGTGCTGAAGTATTTGTTTGAAGGGACATACTAATTGTCCAGCTTATGTTTTAATTATATTGTATTTCACTATTTTGTTGTTTAATACTATATTGTTTATTTTATGTCTTAATTTGAAGTGTGTTGTATATGTGTGTTGTAATGATTTGTTTGATTTGACAATGGATATCAATGCAGCATGAAGTAGTTTATCTAATACCAAACAGTTGGCCGATTTGGAGAAAGGATTTTGTCATTGACACATCTTTTCAAATGTGTTCAACTTGTATCTATAAATAAGCTACTTTTCAGTAGCTTTCCACAAGCATGAAAATCGAAAAAGCTGAGACTTTCGTCCTTGACAAGAAAGAGAACTTGTGTGTATATGAATCTATATATATACAACAACGAAATATAATAGTAGTATATATAATAATATGCAATTACTACTATGTACTGTAATAAATAATGTGCAAAATTGTTAAATCTCAATAAATATTAGTCAATCAATATATCTACATACACACCTAACCAAAAGCCATTACATTAAATGTTTGATTAACATCTATAAAATTGAAATGTTTGACACAATTTTTTTCAAGTCCTAAAATTCATTTTTAGTTCAACAAAATATGGTATATCCTAATGTAGATCAAGATTCATATTTTTATGATCTAGTATGGTCAAAAGAAATAACTGAGGCTCTTGTAAGTGGTCTTGTACTAAAAAAAAGGGAATGTGGCAATGGAAGTCGGCTCTTCACAATGAAGGCATCTTTCTATGTCACGATTATATAAGAGATGTGTACCGAAAAAATTACGATTTATGTGAAATAGGTTCTCGTATTAACTCTCTTCGAGAACGGTTTAAGGCGTTCGAGTACGTTACTAATTTTCCTGGAGTATAGTGCGACGATGAATTCATTTACGCAAATTTGGAACAGTGGCATTCGTTTATTCAGGTAACACCATTTTTTTATTTTCGCTAATATGATATAAGATATAATCAAAATACATTTTTTATAGTAATACAGACAACATTATGCTGTATTAAACACATTTATTTTTGGTTTTTTTTATTTCGCACATTCACAACAAGTCATGTATTTTATTATTGTACATTATGAAATTATAAGTTATAACACAGTATCCATGATTTAGGTAGCTCCGATGGCAGCAACTTATTATTGGACTGGAAGTGATCGCTTGCATCATCAACTAAAGTTCTGATGAGGGAGATGAAAAGTATGACATTGAGTTGGCACATCCAATGAAAAAAAAAATTAACTGATTAAGCAGGTGATAATTTACAATGTTGAATATTATGATTCAATTTACAATATATAGGTCACTTAAGGTTTTTACATGTTACTTTATGTAATATGAGTTTTTCAATCACCATATAATATATTATGTTGTATTTTATATATCTTTGGTAGTAGTATGTTGGAGTATTATGTTGTAACTTGTACTAGTAATGTTTATTTACTCTTCGGATGATATAAATGTTAAGATGTTGACCTTTACTCATTCAGGTTTCTAAATCAAATATTTATACTCATGTAATTTATTCATTACCACTTACTAAATTAATAGACAATTTATTCACATACTTATTTGCACTTGAAGTTTAACAAAGATCCAAAATACATTAAAAAAACCACACGAATACTCCATACACAAATTGGGGACACATAATAGTAATTTAAAAACACACAATTTTTCATGTATATTAAAAACATAGAAGTGACCCTAATAGCAGAAATCGATATATGAACAACAAAACATTGCAAAATTAAAAAGAAAACATACATACTTTGATTCAAATTCAGAACTCCTCCTCCACTTTGATTGATTTGTCATGCCTTTCCACTTGAAGGTGCAAGCGCCTTTTGTCCATGAAATCCCACGAGAAGTGAAGGATGTCACCTTGTCCTATCATCAAGTTATCAACCACCTCATTCCATCCGTGGTTGAATCTACCTAAGCCCTTGCCGCTCTTGATTTCGTGATACTCATAAATACAAGATCCACATGTTACACCCAAGTAACCATTTTCAATTGAGAATTGTTTTTTCCCTTTTCCAAACCACTCTAAAGCAACTGATGGCAGGTTCTATATTCATTCAAAAAATATAAAACAAAATGGAATTAACACATAACAAAAATACTATAGACTAATTTAAAAAAATGTACGAAATGAACTCTAAATATAAAATACCAAACGATGGTGGAACTCCGTTGTTCTGTAAATAACCTTAAAGGACCTTTGATCGTCATCGTCGGAATCGGTTTGTTGGTGATTTTTCCTAACTGCAGATATAGTAATAGGCATAATTAAGGTGTTAATGGAAAATGTGAAACTGAATCAATGAAGTTGATAAAAAGTAGATGCAAATGAGAGGTATTAGATGTTGTTGGAAACATTGATAAAGTAGTTATTATAATTTTAAGTGTGAAAATGTAAAACTGAAGGTAATAAAAAAGTGAAGGCAATAAAATGTAATTTAGGACATATGTCATCGGTAAAATGTAGTGATGACTGATGAGTATTAAGCAATAAATTTTTTTTTAAGGAAATTGAAGGACACATGTCACCGGTAGTTTACAAATTAAGGACACATGTAAGTGGTAGTGTTACCAAATGTTGATATTTGTTATACATATTTTGAATATTTATTTTCATATTTATAAAAATTAATCAGTTTAATAATTGCAGATAGCCTTGGAAGTTGGACAATGTTAATATGTTGATTAATTATTAACGTGTTTTAATAACTGTCTTTATTTTCATATTTATTTTTATGATGTTAATAATAATGTGTTTTATTTTCATATTTATTTTTTCAATGTTGATTAAATATTGCAAATTGCATTCAAACTTTTATTAGTTAATATTTTGAGCAAGTGACATTTAAACAGATACAGATATACACAATTATACAGTTCCTTACCAGAAATAAAAAAAATCATAATATACAAATGATCCCAAACATTTAGATGAGCCTTGACGAAAATACATTTAATTTTAAGTCAAAATTACATAAATAAAGATGCAAAAAACTAACAAACATGAAACAAATTACATTCAAATACGCATACTAATTGATCTTACTGAGAGCACACACAAATTACAAACTACTTATAGCAAAATGCAAATGCCAAGAAAAAAATCCAGGAACCAATTAGAGTAAACTTCATCCTATTAATTTTTTTGACTAACTTCATTCTATCATCATCAAACTCAAGTTTCTCCTTCATCATTGTTGATATTACATATTTTGCTTTTGAAGTCATTGGAGTATCTAGCCATACAAAATAGTTGCATCCACCCCCACCTAGCTAAAAATTTGGAGACATAAACAAAATCTAAATTATCTTAAACATATGTATACGAAAAAAACAGAATGTAGAAAACTAATTATTTCAAAACTAACCTTCCAATTTTTGCAGCCATAAAACCGACGACCTGGATTATCGAGTGTCCAAGATATTCGTACACACGATTGGCTTCCACAAAAACATAGTCTGTACTCAGATCCCGTATTAGAGTAGGATTCGGCTGTAGACATTTCGGAATTTTTATCTGAGTCGTGGTGGTTTCGTTGTGCTATTTTGTTTTCCCCCTTTCTGCTTTTACAGCAACTTAGGGTTCACTCTTTAATATTTACATTGGGGCATTGTAGTTGGGTCGGTTTAGGGTTTAAAAATAAGAATACCCGACCCGAAAAAAATACATTTAAGTTAAATAAAAAGACAAAACAAACATATACTCTCAAATCAATTAAAGTAACATTAATTAAAATACAGCATCATATAGATAAAAGTAACTTGAAATGTTCATACGAGGAGTCATATAGTCGCACACAATGATAATACATTAAGTAAAACAGTAAAATTTTACACTGCTAACATAATTCCGACCTAAAGATCAACGTGGGGTTTTACGAAATCTGGGATTTCTGAAATTGTGACCTGAATATCATCATCCTTTTGAGCAATATCATTCTTCACTTTCACAATATCCTGCACAATCAATGTCTTCTCCACCATGGTTTTGTTGCAGTCCAACAGTCCTTCGCTCAAAGCTTCCAATTGACGTTCCAGATCGGTCTTCTCTTGACGCATTGACTTTAGTATGCACCTTGTGTAGCCAATAATCCTCAGATATTTCTGCAAATTCATCAATTTAACATGAAATAAAAAGATCTTTAACAATAAACAAACAATATTTATCTTTAATAATAAACACACAAAATACCTTAAAACATGGATCCATATCCGGATTGTTGAAATCGTATTCTTCTTTCATCAATTTTCTCACTTTCGCACGGTTGAACTTCACCGTCACCTATTAAAACCAAAAAAAGATAACTAAATTATTATTTAATAAAATAAACGAAGAATAAATACAAGAGAAAGAAGATAGAAACGGTAGATGGAAGAGCCCTTTTTTTTGTTCAAAGCAGATGACAACAATAAGTGTCCAATTGGTATTTACATAGAATGTTTTAATATTGAATTTAGAGAGATGATGAGGCAGATGACACCAATACGTGTCCAATACGTATTATAATTACTTGTAAAATTAAATTACATTATGTAATATCTAGTAATTTTGATGTACCATTTTTCAAGGAGTAATTCAACTAGTTTCATTAGTGATACCGATTACTATAGTCAACTAATACCTTCGGATTTGTTTACAAGATACCAACTCCCATTAGTGATACCGATTACCATAGTCAACTAATAAATTGGAATGTGTTTACGAGATACCAACTCCCATTAGTGATACCGATTACCATAGTCAACTAATACCTTGGGATGTGTTTACGAGATACCAACTCCCATTAGTGATACCGATTACCATAGTCAACTAATACCTTCAGATATGTTTACGAGATACCATCTACCATTAGTGATACCGATTACCATAGTCAACTAATATCTTGGGATGTGTTTACGAGATACCATCTACCATTAGTGATATCGATTGCCATAGTCAACTAATACCTTGGGATGTGTTTACGAGATACCATCTACCATTAGTGATACCGATTGCCATAGTCAACTAATACCTTGGGATGTGTTTACGAGATACCATCTACCATTAGTGATACCGATTACCATAGTCAACTAATACCTTGGGATGTGTTTACGAGATACCAACTCCCATTAGTGATATCGATTACAATAGTCAACTAATACCTTTGGATTTATTTACGAGATGCCATCTACCATTAGTGATACCGATTACCGTAGTCAACTAATACCTTGGGATGTGTTTACGAGATACCAATGCCCATTAGTGATACCGATTACCATAGTCAACTAATACCTTCAGATTTGTTTACGAGATACCATCTACCATTAGTGATACCAATTACCAAAGTCAACTAATACCTTCGGATGTGTTTACGAGATACCAACTACCATTAGTGATACCGATTACCATAGTCAACTAATACCTTGGGATCTGTTTACGAGATACCATCTACCATTAGTGATACCGATTACCATAGTCAATTAATACCTTCGGATGTGTTTACGAGATACCAACTACCATTAGTGATACCGATTACCATAGTCAACTAATACCTTGGGATGTGTTTACGAGATACCAACTCCCATTAGTGATACCGATTACCATAGTCAACTAATACCTTCGGATTTGTTTACGAAATACCATCTACCATTAGTGATACCAATTACCATAGTCAACTAATACCTTCGGATGTGTTTACGAGATACCAACTACCATTAGTGATACCGATTACCATAGTCAACTAATACCTTGGGATGTGTTTACGAGATACCATCTACCATTAGTGATACCGATTACCATAGTAAACTAATACCTTGGGATGTGTTTACAAGATACCAACTCCCATTAGTGATACCGATTACCATAGTCAACCAATACCTTCGGATGTGTTTACGAGATACCAACTACCATTAGTGATACCGATTACCATAGTCAACTAATACCTTGGGATGTGTTTACGAGATACCAACTCCCATTAGTGATACCGATTACCATAGTCAACTAATACTTTCGGATTTGTTTACGAAATACCATCTACCATTAGTGATACCAATTACCATAGTCAACTAATACATTCGGATGTGTTTACGAGATACCAACTACCATTAGTGATACCGATTACCATAGTCAACTAATACCTTGGGATGTGTTTACGAGATACCATCTACCATTAGTGATACCGATTACCATAGTAAACTAATACCTTGGGATGTGTTTACAAGATACCAACTCCCATTAGTGATACCGATTACCATAGTCAACCAATACCTTCGGATTTGTTTACGAGATACCATCTACCATTAGTGATACCGATTACCATAGTCAACTAATACCTTCGGATGTGTTTACGAGATACTAACTCCCATTAGTGATACCGATTACCATAGTCAACTAATACCCTCAGATTTGTTTACGATATATCATCTACCATTAGTAATATCAATTACCATAGTCAACTAATACTTTCGGATGTGTTTACAAGATACCAACTACCATTAGTGATACCGATTACCATAGTCAAACTAATACCTTGGGATGTGTTTACGAGATACCATCTACCATTAGTGATACCGATTACCATAGTAAACTAATACCTTGGGATGTGTTTACGAGATACCATCTACCATTAGTGATACCGATTACCATAGTAAACTAATACCTTGGGATGTGTTTACAAGATACCAACTCCCATTAGTGATACCGATTACCATAGTCAACCAATACCTTCGGATTTGTTCGAGATACCATCTACCATTAGTGATACCGGTTACCATAGTCAACTAATACCTTCGGATGTGTTTACGAGATACTAACTCCCATTAATGATACCGATTACCATAGTCAACTAATACCCTCAGATTTGTTTACGAGATATCATCTACCATTAGTGATATCGATTACCATAGTCAACTAATACTTTCGGATGTGTTTACAAGATACCAACTACCATTAGTGATACCGATTACCATAGTCAACTAATACCTTCGGATTTGTTTACGAGATACCATCTACCATTAGTGATACCGATTACCATAGTTAACTAATAACTTCGGATTTATTTACGGGATACCATCGACCATTAGTGATACCGATTACCATAGTCAACTAATACCTTGGGATGTGTTTACGAGATACCATCTACCATTAGTGATACCGATTACCATAGTCAACTAATACCTTGGGATGTGTTTACGAGATACCATCTACCATTAGTGATACCGATTACCACAGTCAACTAATACCTTCGGATGTGTTTACGAGAGACCATCTACCATTAGTGATACCGATTATCATAGTCAACTAATACCTTCGGATGTGTTTACGAGATACCAACTCCCATTAGTGATACCAATTACCATAGTCAACTAATACCTTGGGATGTGTTTACGAGATACCATATACCATTAGTGATATCGATTACCATAGTCAACTAATACCTTGAGATGTGTTTATGAGATACCAAATCCCATTAGTGATACCAATTACCATAGTCAACTAATACCTTTGGATTTGTTTATGAGATACCAACTACAATTAGTGATACCGATTACAAACAAGCAACTAATATCTTTGAAATACAACTAATACTGATAACATTACATATTCCATTAAATCATCAGATGTTATTTTTAAAATTCCACTATTTTCCACTAAAATTCCACTAAGTCCATCTGTCTCGTTAAAATTTATTCCATTACAAAAAGGATGTTAAACATTTCATTTTATAAATCTGGAAAACTAACCTTTCATTTTAAAGTTTAACATCATTCGACGTACATTACCATAAAAAATGGTAAACATCTCAAAAATTTTGAATCCTTCTTAAATATTGATTAACTTACTGTTAGTGGTTAATGAAATTTCCTTCAATTGTATAACTATGTTGTCAACAACTTAATGAGGGCAACTGGATGTAAAGATTTAGCTTTGTCATATTTGATGATAAAGCAAAAGGTAAGTGATTCTGTTTTATATATCTATTTTTGTTATGCTTCCTTTTAATGGTGTTAATCCTCGTTTTCCAGCAAGCCACCACGGTTCTCAAACTAATTTGTGAAAAGAATGAGATAATGCTGGAGAAAAGGCAGATTATTGAACTAAAAGTGAAGTTGTTCAAACTGAACTTCAAGATTGTTTGGAAGATGATGAAGTCAACCTTCGTCAACTCCTTGAACATGCTTCAGATGACCTCCACGATGCTGAAAATGAATACAAATAGCAGTTGAAGAGTTTTTACAAATAGCAGTTGATTAATGGTGTTCTGTTTTAGTTCTATATATTTTAATTAGTGGTAATTATCTATTATGATTTTCATGTAACTCTTTTGTTATGACATATATTGTCATAAGTTTAATATATAATATGTGGCTTATCATATTAATACCTTCCTTTTATTTAATGTGTACAACCTTAGATTTGGAGGTGTGTTCACTTCCAATAATTCATATCCTAATATAAAAAAATAAAATATAAAATAAACGAGATGGCAATCTTCGAATTGATTGATATAAAGTGTAATCAGTTTTACTTTATCAGTCGGTGGTGTGTCGGCGAACTCATCGGTTTTGCAGTCAACAATACAGCCCACTCCAGCATGTAATAAATTAGTATTTAGTAATGAGTTTTAATTTTATAAACCAAGGGCAAATAATATTATTAATATCAGTTTTTATTTTATATTTTAATTTCTTTTATGCAAAATTATAACAGCTGGCAAGATTTGGAGATTTAGACGGCCACGTGCACGCATACGTGTTAGAATATTATGTATTTATAAAATAAATGATTATTAATTAAAAATTAGTTTCACTTATTTCTTTTACATATTACATAAATCCTACTCCATATAAATACGAGTTGTGTACATTACAAACATTCTTATCAACAACATCTCTCGAAATGTCAATGATAATCTTTCTTTACTTCATTTAGCAAGCTTTAATATTTTAGGAATCAAGCTTTGAGCATATTCAACTTGTTAACCTATGCTTTAATATTTTAGGAAACAAGCTTTGAGCAATTGATGGAGCTATGCGCGGCTCGCCGTGAGAGTGCACTCAATATTCTATCGTTAATGCAAGATGTATTTGTTTATTTAATAATATGTTAGTTTGATCTGAAATATTTATTTTGGGTAATTCTTGTAACATATATTTTATTGTTTTGTTTTTTCAAGTTAGAAAAGCTGCGTCTCAAGCTTAAGATGTCGAAGGCTACTATCTTGCTTGAGAAGGTTCATCTCCTTCAGTTCAGGATCACGATGTTGGACGCCGATCTTGACGAGGCAGAGGGTCAGATTGCAAAGGAAGTTGTGGTTGAAAAAATCTCCAAAGCAAAGGAAGAACTCGTTGTGACTGAAAATGACTACAATGCACATTTGAAAGAAATTTCTGAAATGTGGTTTGTGACGGTTCCTGTATCTATCTATCTATCTATCATAAGTTATGAATATTTTGAACCGTAATGCTTAAGGAAAGTTGTATTTTGCTATCTATGTTATTATTGCAATGTTATCATTTGTTTAATTTAGGAAATTAAAATTTATGTTTATTGTTTACTTTATTTTATATATTACTGTTTCCAGTTTATTTTATAACAATTAAAATCAATTTGTTATGATTTTTATTTTATAAAACATAAATTACAACATCACATGTTTCACAACCTAAATAAATATACTATAATAATGTAATATTTTTTTAAATATGATAGAGAAGTAGATGGGTCATCATTATAATTATCTTGGAAGTTGTATTTATTTCCATACTTCCATGTGATGTGCTTATATGAGTTTTGTATGTATAGTTTGCGTACATGTGTGATAAGTATGTGTGTGTAGATTTCCAAAATATATTTGAATATATATCTAGAATATAGATAGATTGTGTCGTGTTCGACTTTGTAGGCTCAGGCCACTGCGCCGCTGCACAGCTGCACATTGATTGGACAGGTTGAATGACCCGATAGACTTCTGCTTAATTGTTAAATTTTCTTTAAAATAAATGGATGTTTCCCTTCTCTTCTCAGTTTGGAATTTAGTGTTATTTTTTATTTTAAAATACACCCCAATAATAATAAAGTTAAAGCCAAAGGCAACAAACCAACAACCTAAAAGTAAAACTATTAACTTATAAATACCTAATATTTGTCTCAATTTATATCATTATCACAAATGTACTAAAAAAAATGCTTCGGTCCTGGAAGCCAAAGAACAATTTTGAGAGGTGCGAAAATAATAGTTTATGGACGCCTGAAGTTGATTTTGCACTTGCTACATATTTGTTGCATGAGAATTCAATTGAAAATTGGAAATTTTGAGCAATAGAGAACAATCAAGCTATTATGAATGTTACTTTGAAATTGAATCAAAATTTTTACGAAAAAAAATACAACACAACAGATGTTGCACATCGAGTTGCATCACTCAAATCTAGGCATGATTTATGGTCCATGATGATAAACACAAAGGGACAATCAGTATGGGATAGAGATTTCACTACGATTGTAGCGACTACAGATATATGAGAATTTTGGTTGGATGTAAGTTATTCGTGTTTTATTATTTATATGTTATTTGCTTTATAAAATTTTTGTTTGCATATTTGTTTAAATAATATTGTTGCTGATGTTTTTTAAATTAGGTGGATGAACAGTTGCGTCTGATGGAGAAACAAGTAGGAGATCTTAGCGCCTACATCGAACCATGTGATCACACCATCATGTGCTTTGGGGATGCTATAACCCGGCCTTATGGTTTGATTAGGTTAGGTGTAGAGTTAGAGTCATCTAGAGACCCAAACATCCGACGAACTAGAATGCTAGATTTTGTAATCATCGATGTTCTGTCTACTTACAATGGGTTTCTGGGTCGCCCGTTTATCCATGAATGTATGGCATCATGTTCTACGTACTACTATTGTCTTAAGTTTCCAATGGTAGAAGGAACGGTCAGCGTGAAGGGCGACCAAATGAAAGCCAGTAATTGTCTACTATCATGTTCATCTGGAGAACAAGCTATTATAAGCATGATAGAATCCACCGATTTGGAGATAGGAGAAACATGTCAACCTAGCCCGGAAGCAAACAGAGTTTCCGAGCTAATCACGGGTGCAACGACCGAGTTGATCCCCGATCCCATGAACATTGATGACTCTGGTGGCCAAGCCGAACAACCATTCAACCATCAGTCACCAGACTTGGAACCTCGTATAGGTTTCGAACCTGTAGAGGTGGAAGGCGAACACATGGGGTTGATCACGGATCCGCGATGGAATCAATGGAAGCGGCGAGCAACGCCGGTCGAGGAATTTGAGTCTGTGCAGGCCGACCCGACCAGACTAAAGTTGGAGATCTTCATTGGATCTGAATTATCGGAGCCACTTAAGTCCGAAATAATCGCATACTTGCGAGTAAATTTAGATGTATTCACGTGGTCGCATAAAGATATGGTAGGCATTGATCCCAAACATGCGTGCCATCATCTCAATATCAACCCGACACAAGTTCTGGTTATTCAGAAACGTAGAAAGTTTGGTCCGAAGAAATATACGGCGCTGGACGTCGAGGTAAAAAAGCTTCTCGATAACAAGCTTATTCGGGAGGTCCAATGCCCCAAATGGCTAGCAAATATTGTGCTCGTCAAAAAGCCTAATGGTACGTGGAGATTATGCATAGATTTTACTGATCTGAATAAAGCATGCCCCAAAGATAATTTTCCAGTACCACATATCGACTATCTGGTCTACAGTACAGCAGGGCATGAACTCATGACCTTCATGGATGCATTCGCCGGGTACCATCAAATTCCCATGTACCCGGACGACCAGGAAAGCACTTCATTTTGCAACGTGAAAAATATGTTTTGCTGGAAGAGCATGCCATTTGGGTTGAAAAATGCTGGGGCAACATATCAGAGGTTGGTGAACAAAATGTTTGACGAGCTTATTGGGCGGACAGTTGAGGTGTACATCGATGACATCGTGGTCAAAAGCAAACACAAAGAAGACCACCTCGGCCATCTCGCCCAAACCTTTGTTATTCTCCGAGCATACAACATGAAGCTAAACCCCAAGAAATGTAGTTTCGGAGTTCATTCGGGAAAGTTTCTGGGGCACATGGTTAGTCAACGAGGAATCGAGGCAAATCCATCAAAGATTCAAGCTATGCTCGATATGCAGGCCCCTACATGCAAATGGCAAAGTACAAACCTACAAAGTTAGGTTGGCGGCGAAGGGTGATAGTCGACGTTAAGGAATTGACTATGATGAGACCTTCTCACCAGTTGCAAAGATCAAGTCCATTCGAATTTTACTTGCGATAGCAGCACACTGTGATTATAAGATTTGGCAGATGGATGTCAAAACACCTTTTCTCAATGGAAACATTGATAAGAAAGTGTTTTACCTAGAAGGTTTTACATCTAAGCTAAATTCTAATCTAATGTGCAAGCTGAAGATATCCATTTATGGATTGAAGCAAGCTTCTAGGAGTTGGAATATTCGATTTGATGAAGCTATCACAGGGAGGTCACCAATAGGCAAACCGCCCCCGGCAGGCATAACCCACTCCAGGGAATGCCGACCAGGGGGAACGACCAGTGCCACCCATGCCTGAAGGCGCTGGAGATCGCATCATACACACCCTCTCCCCGCTCGGGGCGGTTGGGGGACTCTCCACAACCGGCTCATCCAAAAGGCGAATGAAGGCAGAGATAAGAGAGATAGAGAATGCCAGGAAGATGGTGCTACCGGTTTTCACGGTAGGAGAGGAGACCAGCACGATCGAATTTAGCGAAAAGGATAAAGCCGACATAGTCTATCCAAACATCGACCCTTTGGTGATTAAGGCCAATATCATGGGAACTACCATATGCCGGTTGCTGGTAGATGGAGGGGCCTTCTGTAACATCCTCTTCAAGAAGACCCTATACCAGCTCGGGGACTATGACGCCTACATCACCCAATGCGACCACATCGTGAAAGGCTTCGGAGATGTAACTGTGAAGCCAACAGGGATGATCCGCCTAGCTGTTGAATTAGTTTCTACATTGAATGAAGAGGTTAGGGCCACCAGGCTTTTAGATTTTCTAGTTGTCGACCTCCCGAGCTCCTATAACGGTTTCCTCGGGAGGCCCTTTGAGCATGAATTCGAGGCTGCGTCCTCAACTTTTTATTTTTGTGTAAAGTTTCCCACTAAGAGTGGGCTGGTCGGCACCGTCAAGGGTGACCAAGTTGATGCAAGGGGTTATTTGATTTATTCCTCGTCTCTTTTCAATTCCGCATTGATATCTAGCAAACAAATACTTGTAATATATAGTGAAAAATAATGCGAAGAATTGAGTAATAAGAAAAGTAATCATGACGACCTCGATCCAAGAATGGGGCCCGAACCAGAAGAATTTCTACTCGAACCAGAGATAGACGACCCCCAACAAGATACCCTAAGGGCCGTCCCGGGGGAAGACCTCGAGAAAGTCAAGATAGACCCAGTCCGATCAGATCTAAAAGTGTTGGGATATTTTAGTTTTGATAATTTATGCCAAAACATTATTAACTTGTGTTATTCAAGCTAATTTACAGATAACAAGTTAAGGGGCGAAAAAAGAACAAATTGAGGGGGAACTCACGAAATCAAAAGAAGATGATCGAGATCGGGACGAGGTGCGGATTTAGACCGATCGAGATCGAATAAATTAGATGAGTTCGAGTGTTGATGAGTCATGCAAAATCGGAAGTGAAGAAAAAGCTAAAGCCAAATAAATCGGAAGAGAAGGTTGCCACGAAGATGAGCAAAAGAGACCGGGTCAAAATCGAGATATGATCGATCGGATATGAAGACGAAAGCGGATAAAGAGACCGACGAGATCGGGGACGGATCGAGATCCGATATGATAACTGATATCGAACCCGATATCTCGACTCGATGCTATCCCGAGATGCTTAATCGAAGAATGATGATCCGATCGGGCCGAATTGATCGATCAAAAGAAGAAATCGATAAAGAAATAACGCGGACACGAAGGTCGTAATGTCCGGAAGAAGAGCTCAACTCAAGTTTCGAGTGTCGAGACCGATCGTATGAATAAGAGAAGTTTGAATCATGGAAACTCGTGATAACTCCGAAGGCTCGATAACTGAAGGTTCGGATTCGATAAACAAGGCTCGAGATAAGATAGTACGATAACTCAAGGCTCGTTCGATATTTCAGATAACTCAAGGCTCAGATAACTCAAGGCTCGATAGAATCAAGATCCCGAGACCTTGAATAAATCAAGAATATAATTAGATTCAAACCGACGCGACCAATGAGGGAAGACGACAAGCCTAAAAAAAAAAAAAGTTACAGAGTAAGATGGATTTGAATGTGATTCTCTCCAACGGTAACATTCAAATCCACACTATAAATACAAGTTCTTCCTTCATTATCAAGTATGGATGCGTGAGGAAGTGTGTGAAAAACACCATTGAAGCTACAAAGCCAAATCATGTAGCATTTCCACCATAGAACACAGAACAAGAAATACACGCATATATTCAAGAGTGCTCTACCCTAGATCTAAGCACAAATAAAATATCCTAAGCTTAGAGAGATTTTCTCATCCTTAGCATTGAGGCTAAATAAATGTAAGGGAAAATCTCAACCTAGTTGGAAACCAAACAAACCTTTACCCGAATCAGTTTTGAGTTAGGTTAAGTTTGTCACCGCAAGATTTCAGACTAGGGATTCTAGTTTCTGATTTCTGGGCTCGGTTGAGTGTGATCTCGGTAAACATCTATAGGCAATCTCGTGAGGGTGATAAGTCCCGTTTGAGTGCGAACTCGGTAAACATCTGTTGGGTGTTGGACTAACACATAAAACTAAGTCCAGTAGGTTAAGTTGGTGCCCCGAAAGGGAAGAGTGGATGTAGGGTGGGTTTCGTCCGAACCACTATAAAATCATTTGTTCTTTACTGCTTTATGTTTATACTTGTCATATGCATTCGATTATAAGCAAAACAACACACATCGTTCTTAAAAGCAAAAAATTTGGTATCACCATTCCCTCACCCCTGTTTTATATGCATCACATGACATGTTTTCTTCCGCACGCGCAAAATGAGTTTTTCTACCACACCAAATTCGGGACCAACAAGAAGTAATCATAAACTCCAAGATACCGAACACCCTGAAGGGGGAAGTCATCGACTTTCTCAAAAAGACTTGGACGTCTTCGCGTGGTCGCACAAAGACATGGTGGGGATCGACCCAAAAGTCGCATGTCATAAATTGCTCATAGATCCAGCTCGAAAGTCGATAGCCCAGAAAAGGCAGAAATTCGGCCCAGAGAAGTATGTAGCATTAGCCGAAGAGGTAAAGAAATTGTTAGACAACAACCTGATCACACAGGCCAATCAACCCCAAAGGGTGGCTAACGCCGTGTTGGTGAAAAAGTAGAACGGGACTTGACGACTATGCATTGACTTCACCGACCTCAATAGTGCTTGCCCAAAGGATTTCTTCCCCATGCCCCACATCGACCACCTGATAGATAACACGGCGGGTCACGAGATGATGTCATTCATGGACGTCTTTACAGGATATCATCAGATAGCTATGCACGAGCCAGACCGGCAGCATACCTCATTCTTGACAGAAAAGAACATCTACTGCTGGAAAAGAATGTCTTTTGATTTAAAGAACGTAGGGGCAACATATCAAAGACTGGTCAACCACATGTTTGCCGACCTCATCGGAAAATCGATGGAGGTTTACGTGGCGACATAGTCGTCAAGAGCCTGAGGTCGGAAGACCACCTGATGCACCTGGCACAAACCTTTGACATCTTAAGAAAATTCAACATGCGACTTAACCCCAAGAAATGCAATTTCGGGGTCTATTCTGGAAAGTTCTTGGGACATCTGGTCAGCAAGCGAGGAATAGAGGCCAACCCTACAAAAGTCAAGGCCATATTAGACATGGGAGCAACTCAAAATGTGAAAGAGGTACAAAAATTCACAGGTTGTCTGGCCGCTTTGAACAGGTTCATCTCCCGAATGGGGGATAAATGCAAACCACTGTTTGACACGATCCGAAAGAAGTCAAAGTTTGAATGGACACCTGAAAGCCAGGAGGCTCTTGATAAAATCAAAGCTTACCTAGCAGATGTAAGCATTCTATTGAAGCCAGTGGGGAAAAGCTTTTCCTATACCTCGGGGCCTCTGAAACAGCTCTGAGTGCAGTACTCGTCCGTGTAGAAAACAGGAATGAATTTCTGATTTACTTCATCAGTCAAACGCTGAACGAAACCGAGCAGCGATATCCGGTGCTAGAGAAATTGGCATATGCGCTAGTCATGAGCGTAAGGAAACTGAGGCCATACTTCTTCGATCATCAAGTTGAAGTCCTCACCTCCACACCCCTAAGGAATGTGCTACACCGACCAGATACAACACGCCGATGCCTCAAATGGGCCATTGAGGTCGAACAATACAGAGTAACATACGCACCTTAGCCTGCCATCAAAGCTCAGGCACTAGCCGATTTCATCATCGAGCTTTCCTTCTCATCAGAGGTCGGGTGTTCAAACAGCCCGCAGTGGGAGCTATTTGTGGACTGGTCAGCGACCTCCCATAAATTGGGGGCCATGTTGGTTCTGATAAGCTCGGAGGGCATCTCTTTCCAGAATGCCATCACTTTCGACTTCCCCACGACTAATATCGAGGCCAAATATGAAGCGCTCATCAGCGGCCTAGAAATGTCGACAGCCATGGGTGTCAAAAGACTGCAAGTTCACACAGATTCCCAGCTCGTGGCCTACCAGGTCTCGGGGGAATGCGAAGCACGAGACGACAGGATGGCAGCCTGCCAAGGGATTGTAAAAATATTGTGTCAAAAGTTTGAACAGATCCATGTCAAACTGATCCTGAAAGAACAAAATTCGTGAGCCGATGCTTTAGTGCGGCTAGCGACTTCCGAAGGGTCACCAAAAATGAAGGATGTCACCATCACGACATTATCTCACCCATCCACCGCACACGCGAGAGTCGCGACCTTAGAAACCCCAACGTCGAGTTGGATGATACCCATCATTGAATACTTGACAACTGGCCTCCTGCCAACTGATCGAGTCCAAGCTCGGCAACTGCAGTCACGAGCCGCATGATACACCATGATCCACAACGAACTGTATAAGCGAGGCTTCAGTATGCCCTTACTTCGTTGTATCACACCAGAACAAGGACAAGTTGTCCTGCAAGAAATACACGAGGGGACATGCGGAAACCACGCCGGGGGAGAATCGCTGGCCCATAAGACCACAAGGCAAGGATATTTCTGGCCAATGCTAAGGGTCGATGCCATCATCTTCACCCGTAAGTGTCATAGATGTCAAATCTATGCCCCTTCCATCAAAGCTGCCCCAGAAGAGCTCACAAGCATCCTCAGTCCTTGGCCATTCGCAAAGTGGGGCATAGACATCATCGGGCCACTCCCAACAGCTCCAGGCTCGGCCAAATATGCCCTGGTAGCAGTAGATTACTTCACAAAATGGGCCGAGGCTGAGGTATTGGTTATGTTGGGTGATGATGTCATCGAGGTCGTCTTCGGAAAAAGTAATCTGATGGGAAAGTAGCGTGGCAACTGAGGTGCTCGCCACACTTACTTGGTGGATTCCCTTCATGGCGCGCAACTCCGTTTTCTTACGCCTGTTCGACAAAGTGGGTTCCTGGTAGCAACCCCTAATCGGCCCATGTGCTGGGCGCACCATGTTTATTTCTTGCCTCGCTCGACCTTTATCGGTAGTAGGGGCACCTTTCTTTGGTAGATCCAACTATCGTCGGAATTCTTTCGCTTCATTGTCCGATACTTCTTTCGCCTTACGTTTCTTCTTGTGATCGTCTGGTTGCTCTTTTTGAGCCTCTCTGCTCGCCGGTTTCTTTAAATACCGAGTGAGGCGGTTTTCCTCATATAATTTCCAAAGTTATCGTAACAAATCCCTACATTCATTGGTATCGTGTCCGATGAACTTGTGGTATGAGCAGAACTTGGTCGGATCCAGGTTGTCCTTTCTCCTGTCTATCCGCCGAGGTGGCTCCAGTAGATCCTGGTCATTGATCTGACTATAAACTGTCTCAGGTGCAACACCAAGAATACCTCGGAGAATATGTGTTTCAGAACTTTCAAAAGGTTTGAAAGAACCCGGAGCCTTGTATCCGCCTTCTGCGACAGGTTTCTTGTTGGTGATCACTTTCCTGGTCGCCCCTTCTTGCCCGACCCATGACTGGGCGATCAACTCTTGCATGGTTATGATCTTGGCCGCTCATTCACGAAATTGGGCGTATGTGCTCGGCCAATCCTGATGCATAACCTTCCACATATCAGTATTGAGGGTGAGACCCCCGACCACAGTGAGAACCTTAGCGTCCTCTTCCACAAGGGCCTCATCAAAAAGGCACTTATCGAACCTTTCAATGTATGTTCTATCTGATTCGCCTTTCATTTGTGAAAAATGTGATAACCTCTGTATTAGAGCCTGGCGAGCACACATTGATGAGAAGTGGGACAGGAATTTTTGCCCCAATTGAGTGAAAGATGTAATAGACGCAGCGGGCAAAGTTGAGAACCATCGATGTGCTCTATCGCTCAAAGTCATAGGAAAGGACCGACACTGTGTAGCGTCCATGGCGCCTAAGGCGATCATGAAATCTGAATACTTACTGAGATGAACATGTGGATCAGATTCCGCATCGAACATTGGGATCGGTGGGCGCTTCTTTGCCACTTTTTCCTGTACGGCGGTGGACATGATCACCGAGGATAAAGGGGAGCAAGGCAAGTGGCCGAGTCACGGTATACCCTTTGATGCCGCCAGATCAACTTGTAAGCTTTCGATAACCTTTTACATTTCAGCGAACTTGGTGGAGGCAACAGACCCCGAATGGGGATAGGCTCTACCTCGATGACTCTGGTGGCCACGCTCATGGTGGCATCGTTCTTCCCTTCGTGGTCGCTCCAGATTTGTTAGGCGGTGGCGGACAGACAATCTTGTCCCCACCGATTTTTCTGGTATCGGTTCCTTTTCCAGGTGATGGCGAGCATGGGGGGTTGAATAAATTGATGCATTCACCCGCGGCTCTTTCCCGGGATCCATACACTGGTGTTTCTCCATCCGATCCTTAACAGAAAGTTTCAGACAGTGAAAAGTTGAGACCCTAGAGCCTTGGGGACGTCATCCATCGGACAAATCTTCGGCCACCTTTTCAGGTTACTTTTTGGCTGCGGCTTTTTTCCTGACCTGCTCGCTATCGAATGTATGCGAGTGTAGGTCGTCGTCTTCAGGGGCTTTTTGTTTAGCCAACTCTTTTTTGGTTATGGCTTTGGTGGTAGCCGCCGGATCCTTGGCTATGCCCTCTAGATTTACATCTTCTGGAGGCAGATTTTCTTGAGGTTGTCGTTGAGCCTCTCCTTGAGCGCGAGATGGGCTATGTACCGCTTTCTCGCTGCGTGTATTTCTCGATTGAGGCATTTTATTTCTTTTTTCTGCCTTGGTTTTTATAGTGTATGGGTTAGGCATTTTGTGTTCGTTGGTTACCCTCCTTCTAGCGCCAATTGTTGTTAGTCGTCTTACGTGGAAATTATGATGTGGCGTTGTGTATTTGACAACGTAACAAACAAGATATGGTGTGACGAGCACAAGTGTATGTGACGAACACACGTGTAAATATGAAAGGGAAAGCAAGTAACACAGTAGACAGGGGGACAATTTGTGATCCCTTTATTTGACCTCTGAGGGTCTATTTATACTAGTTTTGCAAGCATGTTCTGCCTTGCCTAGCATGAGCGGGCTATTTCTTGACATGTAAGATTACATGAGGTTATGCCATGTGTCCCTGATGCCCTGTATGGTCGCCACCTGTCCTTTCTTCTGCTTGAAGTCTTCTACTCGTCATCCAGGTGGTCACTGCTGAGCAGGTGACCTGTCTTCGTGTTATGTGAGTCATCCTCGTCTGCTTTGTTTAGACAAGTGCTCGACTCTATATGGTCGATCATGGTTTGACATAGAGCATGGAGTCTTTTACCTCGCGTGTTCGCCTGGTGTGCAGGTGAAATGGCCCCCCGGGTGATAAATCATAGGGGGCTGGATTTGCCTATGATGGAGAGAAGAGTTTGGACTTACCTTGATTCTCTCTTACCTCCCCATTACTTCAGCTTAGGTCCCCGTAGTGGGCTCGCCTAACCGGCGATCACGTCCAGTGGGCCCCCGGGCGAGCATTCCGCTTGCCAGATGAAGTGGGGGCCGGTTTGAGTTGCGCGTGCTCTCCTGATGTGGCGAGCTTGCGTGTTGCTTTCGTGGCTATCCTATAATGCTTGCCTGCCTGGCGAGCTCCTTTGTGTTTAGCTGGCTCTCCTTCTCGTGTATTGGTCCACGTGTTCGCCCGACGAACACGTGGCCGGTTGACTTTGACTGATTTAATGGAGAGCACAACACTCAATATTACTCTAAAATCTAGAAATTGAATCTTGTTGGCTCTCTCCCACAAATGTTTTACTATTTGGGCACATTCTTCGGTTTACAACCTACCCGATTGAGAGGCCAACAACATGGTTGTAGGAAGTTTCTCATCTCTTCCTTATAATAATACACAAACACCAGTGACATATGATGGAGTTGATAGGTCAACAATTTTTACATGGTACCTACATTCATTACATCTAGTATCCATAGGTTCAATGACTAATAGGTACAATCACAAAATGAAAAAAGCTATGTGGTACAATTCAGAAAAAAAGTTGCTTTCCAATACAAAATTTTCATGTAATTTTCCTATTATGCCCTTATTTTCACTCAACTTGCCAGTAGAGAAAACACACACAAATGCATCATAAATGTCTTGTCATCTATTTTTTTATATCTTGTCAGTTGTCATTCACTTATTTTTTATGTGGTCACAATTATAATAATAATAATAATTATTAAATAAAAAGTTTTCTTTTTTTCTTTGTTTAAGTTTCAACCGAGGTTTGTTCACAGTAACAAGTAATAGTTGAAATAAATTTTTTAAGTTTTTTATTATTTTATTTTAAATTAATTTATTTGTTGATTATGCCTAATTTATCATTGTTTTATCTTTTAATAAAAAAACATTGCATATACCTATAAAAATGCTTTGTTCAACTAAAAAAATTGCATATACTAAAAAAATAAATTGCATTTTCTAAAAAATATTGTATATACTAAAATTACATTGCATATACACTAAATAAGTTGCATACACGCGTAAAAGCATTCCATGGACGTGTAAACATTGAATATACACGTAATCAATTTGCATTTTCACACTGCAGAATCACCACTTCCACCCCATATCAAAAGCTTTCCATCACAGAAATCTCTCTTGCACAAACATTGGTTTAAAATTGTGTACTATTCACTCAAAAAAAAAAAAAATCCAGAGGTGTACATGTTGGGAAATGAATTTAATAAAGAGAATTTTGATTAGATCCCAAAACCCCTGAGTATGACATGTTCAGGATAATCTTGATAGATGAGTCAGGATTCAGTTTTAGAAGTGTTCAGGATAATATCTGCACCGTGTATAGTCGGCAGATATAGAACAGGTTAGAAACTGAAGACTCAATATGAAACTGAGAAACTGAAGACTCAGTATGAAACTGAGAATCTGAAGGCTCAGAGAAACCTGAAGGCTCAGTATGTCTCTGAAGACAATGAGACTCAGAGAATCCTGAAGGCGCGATAATTATCGAAGACTTCGATAATATCTTTGAATGCTCGATATATCTGAATGTTCCGAAGCAATCAAGTCGAGAATATAGCCGTTGGAATCGGTGGCGTGGACCAACGAGAGGAAGACAACCACTGGAAAAAGCTGCAGAACTTCAGAGAATAGTATGGATTTGAATGTGATTCTCTCCAAGCGGTAACATTCAAATCGATAATTATAAATACAAGATCTTCCATCAAATTAAGTGTGGAGAATATGCACAAGATGCTACAAAGCCAAGAGCCTTATATTCAAGCATTCCCACCATAGAACACAAGTCTATAGATATACAAATATATTCAAAGAGTGTTCTAGAACCCAATCTAAGCAACCCACGATGTATCCTAGCTTAGAGAGATTTTCCCAACCTTAGCATTGAGGCTAAAACAAATGTAAGGGAAAATCTCACCATAGTTGGAGACAACACCAAACCCAAAACCCCATTCTCGTAAGAGATAACTAGTGGTGAAGTGAGGTAGTTGTTAGGTAATCCCGAGAGAGAGTGATAAGTCCCGTTGGAGTGTGAACTCGTTAAACATCTAGAGGCGAGCCCGAAAGGGTGATAAGTCCAGTTTGAGTTAGTAAACCATGAGGTAGTCGTAAAGCTCTCGGAGTGTTTGAAGGAATTTCCTAGAACAGGGGAGAGTGGATGTAGGAGCTTGAGTCTCTGAACCACTATACTTTGTTGTGTTCTTTATTGCTTTATGTTCTTATCTTGTCATACGCATTCGATTATAAGCAAGACACAACACACATGAGCAAAAAAATAAATAAACAAATTGGTATCACTCTGCCCTCACCCCTGTTTTATATGCACCGCAATGAAATGTTTTGCTTCCGCACGCGCAAAATGGGTTTTCCCACCGGGACCAACAAGTGGTATCAGAGCGGGAGTTCTAAAGTTCACTAATTTCAAAGTGAACACCTGAACAGATCTTTTTAAAGAAAACCCGTTTCTTTAAAGATGCATATATTTTAATGTTTTGGCGTCATTATCTAAAAGGATGTCAAAACATTATCAACAATGTTATTGAAGCTAATTTTACGGATAACAAGTTGAGGGGGAGCGAAAAAGAACAAGTTGAGGGGGAAAAAAAAGAACAAGTTGAGGGAACTCACGAAATCAAAAGTAGATGATCGAGATCGAGAGGAACATTTGACGAGACGACGAGATCAAACGAAGATAGATGAGTTCAACTGATGAAAGTGCAAAAATCAAAAGTGAAGAAAAGCTAAAGTCGAGAAATCGGAAGAAGGTTGCGGATCGAGAAGATGGCGAAAAGAGAGGACCGAGATCAGACGTGATCGAGATCAGATATGATAAACCTGATATGCTAACCTGATATGATGACCTGATGTTATTCTGATATATTGATCTAAAGATATGTTGATCTGATTAGTCGAACTGATCAGATCAGGCAAAGAAGAAATCGAAGCTTTCGAGTAAAAAGAGACTCGAGGGTCGGGGATGTACGAAGTCAAGAACCGAACTTCGGTCGGATATCCGATCGAGACAAGGTTCATAGAAGAAGAGGAATGAGGAGCCGAGCTGAAGATCAAGAAGACTGAAGACCAAGACTGAAGACTTGTAATTCTTTTGTTTTTGTCTTTACTTTTGATAAGTTCATTGTAATCTGTAACTGATATCATACAATCAATGAAAACTTTATCTTTATGCTCAAAGATAATACCTCATTATCTTACTTTACATGTCTTCATATTTGATATGCCTGATTATTGTTGTTTGGTGATGAAATTATTGGGTGATTCATTGCTGAATTGATTGTTAAGAGATATACCATTCTTGTAATAGGAAAAACTGAAACCTGAGTATAGGTTAAGTGTGTTGTAACAAGATGGTTTTGGCATCATCAAAAAGGGGGAAATTGTTGGGAAATTTAATAAAGAGAATTTTGATTAGATCCCAAAAACCCCGAGTATGACATGTTAGGATAATCTTGATAGATGAGTCGATTCGCTTTTTAGAAGTGTTCCAGGATAATAATCGCACTTCAGTGTGTATAGTCGGCAGATATAGAACAAAGTTAGAAATCAAGACTCGAAAGATTTAAACGAGAAATCAAGACTTCATTATAAACCGAGAATCAAGGCTCGAGAGAAACTGAAGGCTCAAGATGTCTCTGAAGACAATGAGACTCGTGAGAATCTCAAGGCACGAGAATTATCGACGACTTCAAGAATATCTTGAATGCTCAAAAGATATCCTGAATGTTCCGAGGCATCAAGTCGAGGAATATGGCCGCTGGAATCCGGTGACGTGGACCAACGAGAGGAAGACAACCACTGGAAAAGTTTGCGAGAACTTACGAGAGAATAGTATGGATTTGAATGTGATTCTCTCCAACGGTAACATTCAAATCCACACTATAAATACAAGATCTTCCATCAAATTAAGTGTGGAGAATATGCACAAGATGCTACAAAGCCAAGAGCCTTATATTCAAGCATTCCCACCATAGAACACAAGTCTATAGATATACAAATATATTTAAAGAGTGTTCTAGAACCCAATCTAAGCAACCCACGATGTATCCTAGCTTAGACAGATTTTTCCCAACCTTAGCATTAAAATTTAAACAAATGTAAGGGAAAATCTCACCATAGTTGGAGACAACACCAAACCCAAACCCCATTCTCATAAGAGATAACTAGTGGTGAAGTGAGGTAGTTGTTAGGCAATCCCGAGAGAGGGTGATAAGTCCCGTTGGAGTGTGAACTCGTTAAACATCTAGAGGCGAGCAAGAAAGGGTGATAAGTCGATTTGAGTTAGTAAAAACATGAGGTAGTCGTAAAGCTCGAGGTGTGTTTGAAGGAATTTCCTAGAGCGAGGGAGAGTGGATGTAGGAGCTTGAGTCTCTGAACCACTATACTTTGTTGTGTTCTTTATTGCTTTATGATCTTATCTTGTCATACGCATTCGATTATAAGCAAGACACAACACACATGAGCTCAAAAAGAAACTGAGACTCAGTATAGGTCAAAAGACCTGAGGATCAAGATGTCTGAAGACAGAAGAAACTGAACTCAGTTAGCATGAAGTGTCAGTATGCCTGATCAGACAAGGTCCGTTGAAGAAGTAATGAGGAGCCGAGCTGAAGACAGAAGACTGAAGACCAAGACTCAGAAGATTTTGTAATTCTTTAAATTTTTGTCTTTTTTATTTTAGTTTGATAAATTCATCGTAATCTGTAATGGTACACTTATCATCAATGAAGATTTATCATTATGCTCAAAAGATAATATCTCATTATCTTATTTTACATGTCTTTATATTTGATATGCCTGATTACTGTTGTTTGGTGATGAAATTGTTGAGAGATTCATTGCTGAAGTAATTGTTGAGAGACATAACCAATCTTATAATAGGATAAACTGAAACCTGAGTATAGGTTATATGTCTGTAACAAGATAGGTTTTGGCATCATCAAAAAGGGGGAAATTGTTGGGAGATGAATTTAATAAAAGAGGATTTTGATTAGATCCCAAAACCCCTGAGTATGACATGTTCAGGATAATCTTGATAGATGGGTCAGGATTCAGTTTTAGAATGTTCAGGATATTATCTGCACCGTATATAGTCGGCAGATATAGAACATGTTAGTTTCTGAAGACTCAGTAAGAAACTGAGATACTGAAGGCTCAGAGAAACTAAAGGCTCAGAGAAACCTGAAGACTCAGAGAACCGAAGACTTGAGAAACTAAAAGGCTCGTGAGAAATTGAAGACTCAGAGAACTCAAGACTCGAGAGAACTCAAGACTCAGAGAACTCAAGACTAGAGAAACATCAAGGCACAAGAATTACTAAAGACCAAGAATGTAATGTCTTGAATGCTCAATTATATCGATGTTCCGAGGCATGAAGCCGAGGAATATAGCAAGATTGGAATCCGGTGACGTGGACCAACAAAGAGGAAGACAACCAAACTGAAAAAAGCTCTGCAGAACTTACAAAGAATAATATGGATTTGAATGTGATTCTCTCCAACGAAAAGAACATTCAAATCCACACTATAAATACAAGTTCTTCCTTCATTATCGTGTGTGGATGCGTGGAGAATATGCACAAGATGCTACAAAGCCAAGAGCCTTATATTCAAGCATTCCCACCATAGAACACAAGTCTATAGATATGCAAATATATTCAAAGAGTGTTCTAGAACCCAATCTAAGCAACCCACGATGTATCCTAAAGCTTAGAGAGATTTTCCAACCTTAGCATTGAGGCTAAACAAATGTAAGGAAAATCTCACCATAGTTGGAGACAACACCAAAACCCAAACCCCATTCTCGTAAGAGATAACTAGTGGTGAAGTGAGGTAGTTGTTAGGCAATCCCGAGAGAGGGTGATAAGTCCCGTTGGAGTGTGAACTCGTTAAACATCTAGAGGCGAGCCCGAAAGGGTGATAAGTCCAGTTTGAGTTAGTAAACTACAGAGGTAGTCAGAAAGCTCAGAGAGTGTTTGAAGGAATTTCCCTAGGAACAGGGAGAGTGGATGTAGGAGCTTGAGTCTCTGAACCACTATACTTTGTTGTGTTCTTTATTGCTTTATGTTCTTATCTTGTCATACGATTCGATTATAAGCAAGACACAACACACATGAGCTCAAAAAGAGAAAAAAACGGAATCACCATTCCTTCACCCTTTGCTTTTTATACGCACCGCAATGAAATGTTTTTTGCTTCCAGACGCATAAAAATGGTTTTTCCTAAGGGACCAACAGTACATACAATATGTTATGTATATCACACGTGCAATTATTGAAAGATTTGAATCAACCATTCTTCAGAATAAAAAGTTGGAATTTGTGAACAAATTGCTTCCAAAAAAATCCTCCATTTATTCTTCAAACAAATCATGAAAAAACAATAAAGACCATTTTTGGAAACACTCACATAAATAAATTGAAGATTTGAATCAACCATCAAGCCAAAAAATAATGAAAAAAAAGTAGAACCTGGCTTCACAGATCCACCCACCCTCTCGCATATCTGCTAGATTCGGCCCCCAAGCAGTTCATGGTGCACCGATTCCGCTGCCGCCGCTGCGCAGTTCATGGTGCACCGCCACCACCTCCGCCCATCCTCGTGGCGCCACCAGAGACCCTAGATCTATTCCCTCAACTCCGCTGCCTCATTCTCTTCCGGGATCCGTCCAGATCCGCCTCTTTCTGCTCAAAACCGGAGCTCCCCCGGGGCTTATGGGGTCTTCTAGAAACATCCATCCACACCACCGTTCCATCCCCTCCACCACCAGTGCCGCCGCATCAAGCTCCGACAAGTCCTTCCCCACAATCACAAACTCTGTCCCGTTCACGTCCCTCCCCATCTCCTCCTCATCGATCTCCTACACCACAGTCAATTTCATCACACCCACCACCCACTTGGCCGCCGACCACCACCACCACCATAAGCCCCTCTACAACCCTAATTCCAATTTCACCACCAGCTTCTATGGCGGTGCCTCTTTCTCTCCAAAAGTGAGAAAATAAAGAGAGATAAAATAATGGAGAGAGAAATTGATTGAAGAGAGAGGAGAGATGACTAAATTTTTTTGGGGGGGTGAGGAAGATAAAGTGGGCACGTGGGGTGAGACTGATTTGATTTGTGTGGAGTATATTTGGTATGTTTTTAATAGAAAAAAGGGAGTGTAGTGGGGAGTAAGTGAGGTGGTTTTTTTTTTACCCCCTAGAAATTACCCCGTATCCATAACCATAAGCATATTATTGCCCAAAAAGAGTTGAAAAAAAAAACCAAAGTGTAAAGAAAATACATTTTTTCACCCCCACGGCCCCACCTACACCACATCTCAAGCCTCAACACGCAAGTCGAAATGCAAGAATTAAACAATCTCAAATGCTTCCAATTATAAAAGCATAATATAAATTTTAATAAGATAAAAGCAGTGCATAAAACAATGAAACTTACATGATAAATTAAAATCTAAAACTAATAATTTAAACATGCTGTGAATTCTCAATTCTAACAGAAAAAGAAATAGTATCGTGCAACTTGTTATACTGAAAAATATATTTTATTTACACTGAACCGTGTAATTATTAATATAACAAATATAATTACATAATTCAATGTGAATAAATTACATATTTTAATATAACAAGTTGTACAAATACACTATAAATACATGGTGCACCTGAATGCATTGAATATTTAGCCCACATTCATTTACTTGCAACTTTTAACTTTTCCCAAACAGACACATAAAATGAAGTAATATACTCCCATTAGGGAACTGAAAAGCCTACAGTTTTACTCCATTATACAGTCCGCTGGAGTTGATCTATCAGGAATGTAAACAAAACAGTTACAAACGAGCACTGAATCAAGTAAGCAACCGACTTCCTGGTAATTTTTTGCTATTTACACATTCATTTAATTGCAACTTTTAATTTTCTTGCTATTATAGTGATTACCTTCGAAATGGGGGGTTAGTTTTCATAATTTGATTTATGAATGCTACGAATTTATTAATGGAGTAGTAATTTTAGGGTTTTGAGCGGCAATTTGATTGGTGGAAGTTGGAACCATGGATAGATTTAGTGATTTGCCCAATTCTCTAATTCATCACATCCTCTCATTCTTGCCAATAAGCGACGTCGTTTCGACAACCCTTGTCTCCAAACGATGGAACAACCTTTGGACCACTATCCCCTGCTTATGCGATTTCTTAGTATACCAAGAGGTAGATAAGATTCGTAACGTTTTTAATCGGGCTCTGGTATTCTGGAAAGGGACAAAGATTCAGAAATTTAGAATTCATCCGTACGGTGACTTTGAGAAGTCATTAGCTGTTTATGTTGATTTGTGGGTGCGTTTTGCTGTGGTAAATAATGTGGAAGAGTTGGATGTAAATTTGATGTATGAAATACAAGGTTTGGATTGGGATGATCCAGTAATTGGTAGTAAGAAAGATATATACTGGGCTCCACAGTGCCTGAACTCGTGTTCGTCGATTAGACATTTATCTCTTATGGGTTGTAATCTTTGAATCAGTGGGTCTCCTTCTTGGAATCAGCTCAAGAGTCTGAAACTCAACGGTTTCCGTTTTGGTGAATGTTTGATAAACCGAATTTTGTTGGGTAGTCCTCAGCTGGAAGTGTTCGAGTTGAGTCTTTGGGAAAGCTATGAGAATTTGAATATATGTTCCACGAGTTTAAAAATCTTGAAGATCAAAAAGTGTTTAATTTTTGATAACAAAGGTGAACCTTCACTGGATACGGTGCTAAGAATCTGTTGTGCGAATCTTGAAACGTTGGAGATTTCGGGACTTTTGTATTTTAAGTGTTTGTTTACAATTATCTCGTCTTTAACTGACGTAACTCTCGGGTTTTGTGGTTGGGACTACAGTGTTGCTCTCTGGAATGAACTGCTTGTGGAAACATTGAAGCAAATATTTTCAGCTATCCAACATGTTGAAAAAATCACATTATTGAGTTGGTGTGTTGAGGTTTGATTTCTTTTCGATATCTTCTTGGTTACGTTATTATTAATGCGAGGAATTAATGAGTATAATGAAGTCATAGCAATGCTAATTGTCTGATGTTTTCTTGATATGGATATGATCAATAGTTTGAAAATAGTGAAACACCCTGCGTGGTGTTTGTGTCGATCGAAGAAAACGGTTACGGCCGTTTTAGAGAGAGAGAGGGGAAAGCCGAGAAAAATCAGAGTTTTATATCCACGAAAAGTGACACTACAAGACGGGTTCAGGGGTATTTATAATACCCCTGCCCAAGACTTACAATGAAATGGGCCCAAGTCTAATTGGGCCCAAAAGAAAAATATAGCCCAAGAGAGGTTGCGCGGCCCAACACCAGCAACTAAAGATGCACGCTCCGAGCACGTGAGCTACTCCTTCCTTGCGTTACCCGTCTAACGGTAACATTGCCCCCTCCTTCTGAAGCTTGTCCTCAAGCTTGCAAATGAGGATACTTCCGGTGTATAAACTCATAATCCTCCCAAGTTGCCTCCGAATCCGGCAAATGGGACCACTGAACAAGCAACTCCGTAGCCGCAGCATTACCCCGCTTCACCATTCTTCTGGCCAAGATACGAGTTGGGGTCAGAATGACTTTACCATCCTCATCGAATTCCGCAACCTTTCCCACCCGGCGGACAATCTGAAACGGCCCAGCAAACTTGGGGCTAAGCTTCCAAACGTGGCTGCGATGGATAGACAACTGCCGATAAGGCCTCAATTTCAGGTATACCCAATCCCTACCTGAAATTCCCTCTCTGTGCGGTTCTTATTTGCACTAGTAATCATGCGTACCCGGGCTTGGTATAGTACCTTCTTTAATTTCTCTATTGCTTGCTGTTTGTCTTGAATAAGATCATCAACACCCTGAACTGAACTTTGTAGATAGGGTCCCAGATTCAATAGGTGTGGCTTGTAGCCATATAGGGCCTCAAATGGGGACATCTTAAGGGATGTATGGTGATTAGTGTTATACCAAAACTCAGCTAATGGAAGCCAATGAGCCCACCCCTTAGGATTCTGGCCACACATGCTTTTTAAGTAGTGTTCCAAACATTGGTTCACTCTCTCAGTCTGCCCATCAGTTTGAGGGTGGTATGCAGTACTGAGAAGCTGTTGTACCCCTAGTAAATGGAACAATTGTTTCCAGAATTGGCTTGTAAAGATCTTGTCTCTATCAGAGACAATGGTTGCTGGCAAACCATGAAGCTTATAGATGGAATCCAGAAAGATTGTAACTAGAGTAGAAGCATTATAAGGATGTGTAAGGCCAATGAAGTGGCTATACTTGGTAAATTTATCCACTATGACCCATATAGTGTCAAAGCCCTTAGACTTTGGGAGTTGCTCTATGAAATCCATAGAATTATCAGTCCAGGCCCTCTCTGGTATAGGAAGAGGTTGAAGTAACCCAGGGGACTTCAATAGCTCATGCTTACTGAGTTGACACACATGGCACTCAGCAACAAACTTTTGCACATCTGCCTTAACCGTAGGCCACCATAAAACTCCCATAACCCTGTGCAAAGTAACTTCAATCCCTGAGTGTCCACCTGCAGAAGAAGCATGCATGTAACTCACTATCTTCTGTCTCAACCCCTCAGCAGGTCCCACATAGAGCTTTCCTTTACATTTCACCATCCCTAAGTGATAGTCCCACAAAGACAAATTGTAGGGACAAGTGAGTTTCTCAGTGATCGCTTGAGAAACCATCTGATCTCCCACATAGCTATCTTGCAATTACTCTACCCAAGCAGGTTTAAGAGAGGTGATTGCATAGCTCTCACCCTCCACAGGCTCTCTTCTTGACAAAGCATAAGCCACTACATTCTCCTTTCCCTGCCTATACTCAATGACATAATCAAATCCCAGTAGCTTGGTAAGATATTTGTGCTGTAGTGGTGTAGAAATTTTCTTCTCAAGAAGAAACTTTAGACTCTGGTGGTCTATCCTTATAGTGAAGGTAGAATGGAGTAAATAACTTCTCCATTTGTCCACTGCAAGAATGATAGCCAGAAATTCCTTCTCATAGACTGACAATCCCAAATTCTTAACCCCCAGAGCTTTACTCAAGAAAGCCAAAGGCTGATTTTCTTGAATAAGAACTGCTCCTAATCCTCCATAGCTAGCATCAGTTTCAACAATGAATGGCTTGATGAAGTCAGGTAGCCTCAGAATAGGAGAGTTAACCATAGCATCTTTCAATGTGAGAAATGCATGTTGAGCCTCTTCTGTCCAAATAAATTGACCCTTCTTGGTTAAGGAAGTCAAAGGCTTGACAATCATGCCATAAGACCTTATGAATTTCCTATAGTAACCAGTCAATCCTAGGAAGCCTCTTAGTGATTTCACTGAGTTTGGAACAAGCCAATCCTTCATCACATTCAGTTTTCTTGGATCAGCTTGGACTCCATTATTTTTTAGATAATGTGTCCTAAGTATTCTACTTGAGAAAATCCAAACTCACACTTAGAAGCCAAGTAATTGATTACTAGCCATCACCTCAAAAACTTTTTTGAGATGATCTTGGTGTGCAGTCATATCCTTGCTATAAATCAAGATGCCATCAAAGAAAACAAGCACAAAGTCCCTGAGATAAGCAGAAAACACTTTGGTCATTAAAGCTTGAAAGGTTGCAGGTGCATTAGTGAGCCCAAATGGCATCACTAGAAACTCATAAAGACCAGAGATAGTAGCAAAAGCTGTCTTAGTAACATCTTCAGGGCACATTCTAATCTGGTGATAACTTGCCCTCAAGTCTATCTTTGAACATAGCTTTGCATTGCCCAGCTCATCCAAAAGTTCATCAATGAGAGGAATTGGATAGCTATCCTTGATGGTGATGGCATTCAATTTCCTGTAGTCAACACAGAACCGCCATGTCACATCTTTCTTCTTCACAAGCAAGACTGAGAAGAAAATGGGTTATTGCTAGGTGGAATAACCCCTTCCTTAAGCATCTCTCTCACCATTTTCTCAATTTCTTGTCTCTGTAAGCAGGGATACCTATAGGGTTGTTGTTTGATAGGCTTAACTCCCTCTTTCAATGGGATAGAGTGATCTAATCCCCTGTGAGGAGGTAATGTTGTAGGCATCTTAAATATCTCACCATATTCTACCAGTAAGGGTTCTAACTCAACACTAGCCTTGCACTTAGTGATTTCAGAATATGTCTTGATAAAGCATAAGTAGGCCTGGTCCTCACATTGACTTGTTTTGACCATCTTCTTCAGCTGCTTTCCACTGATCATGCTGAGTTGCAACTCTTCCTCAGTGAGTCCCTGTAAACATATAGTTTTACCATCCTTCTGAAATTCCACTTTATGCTGTCTAAAATCAAATGTAATGGGACCAAGTTGACCCATCAAGTCAACTCCTAACACCATGTCACAACCTCCCAGATTAAGTATCCTAATTGAGGAACAGAATCTGTGATCTCCCACCTGCCACTCAAATTTAGGACACCTAGAGTTACACTCCATTTTACTCCCATCAGCTATAGTCACAGACAATGGGGTAGTACATTCTATAACACATCCCAACTTCTTTGTTGTTTTGTAATCCAGAAAACTATGAGTACTTCCTGAATCCCAGAGAATAGTTAGATATTGTTTGCCCATTTGACCAGCAATTTTCACAGTATCAGGAGTTTGCACACCAGATAGAGCATTCAATGACACTCTAATGTTCTGCTCATCCTCTTGAAGTTCATCAAGCACCAGCTCACTGTCCTCTTCAAGTGGATCCTCCACTAGAATCGCAAACACCTTCTTACACTTGTGCCCAATATGGTACACCTCATCACAATTAAAGCATAGATTTTGCTTTCTTCTCACCTCCATTTCAGATGGTGTAAGTCTCCTAGGGGGTGGAAGTTTACTACTCACTCCCTTATCAACTTTATCTGATGATGTGGAAGGTTTACCCCCATCCTTAGAGTTTGTTAAAGTGTAAGGATAATGGTGCTTGAAAGGATTAGCAGATGGAGTCCATTTATACTTGTTTGTTGCTTTAATGAATCTACTGTTGTCATTCAAAGCATGCTCCTGCTTGAATGCAAGTTGTATAGCTTCAGAAAGTTGTTGAGGCTTCATGATTTGAAGCATATTCCCTATCTCACTCTTTAGACTCACTGATGAAGCTTTTGATAAAGTAGAACTCAGTGAAATAGGGATTAATAGTAGTCATAAACGATTTCAGCTCCCCAAACTCATTCACATAAGCTTTCACAGAACCTACTTGTCTCAACTTGTTGAACTTTCCTATGATATTTTCATCTTCAACGTTAGTGAACCTTTCCAAAACCATTTCAGCAAACTGATTCCAGCTTAGATTCTCCAATCCATCTACGTAATCTAAGAACCAGTTATCCGCTTCTTCTTCCATATTAATGGCCGCGAGCATCAACTTATCATGATCACTCATGCTATGGAAGTTAAAATACTTGACACACTTCCTAATCCACAATCTCGGTTGTTCAGCATTGAATTTAGGAAAGTCAATACGTGGTTTGATCGGATGTGAAGGATGAAACTCATGAACCTTACCGTATTGGTGCGGTTCTGCACGATTGGTGTAGTTGTGATGGAACTCAACTGTTGTTTCATTCCGGACTATGTGTGTCAACCTCTGTATCGCCTCTTTTTCCTTCTTTGCTTGTTGATGAGCAATTCTGCCATTTTAGCTTCCTGAGCTTCGAGCTGAGCTTCTAACGCGATACAATCCGTGTTGGTAAACATGACTAGAACAATGTATTGCGCAGCAAAGGAAACAAGGAATGAACGGCTCTGAGGCCACTGAAACACCCTGCGTGGTGTTTTTGTCAATCGAAGAAAATGGTTACGGCCGTTTTAGAGAGAGAGAGGAAAGCCGAGAAAAATCAGAGTTTTATATCCACGAAAAGTGACTCTACAAGATGGGTTCAGGGGCATTTATAATACCCCAGCCCAAGACTTGCAATGAAATGGGCCCAAGTCTAATTGAGCCCAAAAGAAAAATCTGACCCAAGAGGTCATATGCCCAACACCAAAGAACTAAAGATGCTTATTTCGAGCACATGAGCTACTCTTCCTCGCGGCATTGCCTAACGGTAACAAATAGTTGTTGATCCTATTTCCTTAATTTTCAAGTGCACATGCCCGTTGGCGGTGTATATATGTTTTCTTGGCAAGTATGCAGTGACAACTAATTATGAGTTCATATTATCGAACTATAGATTATGCCATTATGGAATGTTTACTAGGCAATGAACTATTTAACTTTTGTTTTATCTTGAATATCATCTTAATTTAAGCTTTATGCATTAGCTAGTCACTACTACACATTTGAGCTTGACAACAAGGCTTGGGACAATTTTTTTTTTAAACAAACTCTCTGTTTATAAATGGAGAGCGGTTTTAAAAAAAAAAAAAAAGCGGTTCAAAACCGTCATTCAACTTTAAACACTTAGAAAGCGGTTGAGAACCGTTGTGCAAGTGTTTAGGCAATGATTTTGAGCAACTACCGTCGAGGAATAGTTTGGACGGCCGGTTCCAAACCGTATTTGTCAAATGTTTGGATAAATTAATATATATACACCCAAATCGCGAATCAGCTGATATCGAAGCCCTAGCCTCCTCCTCCCTCTCCCCCAAATCGAACCATCCGTCGCACGTCCTCCCATACCGCCGCCGCCGTCACCTTGTTGCCAAGCTCCCCTACCGCCACCGCCTAGCTTTCTCCTTCCATAGGTAATTTTTATTCAGTAGAAGGTATTTAATCGTACTGGATAACATGTGGAGTATTGAACTTTGTGGATGAGTTTATAGTATAATTAAGATCAAAGTATACGTGGTGTGCATTCTTTTTTGAAGTTTGTTTGCTATGAGTCGGTTCTCCATTCTTTTCTGTATTTAGAGTCTTGTTAGCTTCTTCCCATATTGTTTCATTCGAAGAATAAGTGGGGCTACTTACGAATATGCATATATTCTCGGTTATCATCCCAATTGAACCGCGTTATATTTGTACGTAATGTTTCTGCTATAATACATGGTGTTACTTGTTACAAATTGAATCATGAATCTTTTCTCTGGAAGGAGGAACAAGAGTGTTAAGTTTTGTTAATGGATCTATAGCTATAGCTAGCTTGTTTTATTAGTATTATTGATGAGTTAAAGCTAGCTTGATTTTGAAACTGATTATATGGACTTAGAGTTGGAAAGAAGAGACGGGATCTTGCTAAAAGTCTTATACTTGTTGTTGAGAATTGTTATTCAATAGACCGGGTTTATAGTCATGGTTTAAATCTTTTTCAATTGAAGCTTTATCAGGATGACTATAACAAACTACTGATTGTGATTGGTATTGCACGAATGTTCGATTGAAAAAGGCGAGTGTTGGATGAAAGTGGAAAATAAGGAAATTCGAGGAGCATAATTGCTTGGACATTGATCCTTATCGAGGACTACAATATAGATGCTACTTACCTCTCTTAGTTTAAGATCCTTATACACATGATTTATATTTATGTTCGAAATGCCTTATGGTGTTGTTTGTTTTGTGTTTAAAGTAACTTTTAAAAATTGATTTTGAACTCTTAAGGGATTTCGAAGAGTGAGTGTTGTTGTATTATTATATTTTTTAGGTGTGATTGTATTGAATTATGTGAATTAAAATTTAAATATATTGTTTATTAAATGTTTCTTCTGCTTTATAGGACCATGTCTCGTTTGCCATATCCCGGAGATGATGGAGATGATGATGGATATTCTGATGGAGATCATGGTGCATATGATCATGGTGCATATGATCGACAGATCCCGATGACTTGAGAGAGTGTGTGACGATGCTCCCCACCACCACTAGCTTGACTCAGGGGTGAAGCGCTTTTCGAGGTATAGTCACCATGTCATCTATTAAGAGAGCTCGTAGCAAGGGGAAAACACTTCAGGTAATTTTATTACAATTGAACAGTTTGAAATCAATAAATATATTGATTGATCGTTTAACCTAATTAAATACTATGTTATTGCAGTTATCGTTCAATGAGTTTGGACAGGCAATAGGAAAAGAAAGTGAGTCGTTGTCTTCTACATTGGGAGCCGTCGGGGAGGCGTGATCCTATCGTCTTTGCCGCCGTGATCTTGGCGTATTTCAAACCCGACTCGCTTTGAAGGAAAGATTATGAGACGAACTTACGGTATGTTAATTATATATTTATTGAAAGTTGTAGTATGACCCTTAAATTTACTAAATTGTTATGTTATATCGTATAAACTACATTCGAGGAGGTCTTGACCACACAAAGAAAAAGCAAATATTATAAGGTGGAGTAATGACCAAGAATTTTTGGACTTGGTTGAGAAGTAACACACGAGATCAGGAAACCGGTCTTTACTCGCTTTAGTCCGCCTCCGTGTCGAATAACCCCTATGGTGGCTCCATCTTGGGAGGAGTTTGTGGCGAGCTATGGAGGATGATTTCGAGGTAAAATTGATCAATGTCATTTTCCTCGATTTCTAATGCCCTAAGTTTTTTTCAGTGTTTATCATATTTCTATTATACTGTAGAATCGAAATAATAAGAATCGCGATCAAGCCAAGTCGATGGAGACGCGATATAGTGGATCGAACAAAAGGTTATGCGAATAAGAGAAAATATGGTGAGATCAAAATCCTAACTTGGTTTTTTTTTTTTTATATATTCACTTTTAATATATCTAATAAAGGGACACGTTTCATATTTATCGTAGAAAGAAGAAAAAGCGGAGAGAGTGAGCTACCCATTTCGACTTATTTCAGACTACCAGAAAGGGTCGAGAAGGGAAAATTCACGATCCCCGGTACATCATCATCAAGAAGTGGTAATCTATCCATTAATTTATCTTTTAATTACAAATTATTATTTATAAATAAATAATTAAATAATAATATTTTGTTTTTTTTGTGATTGTGAGGTTTATCGTCTATCTCGGACCATACATCCGACATCACAGTGTTGAATATGGCGTGTGGACTGATGATCTGTTTGGGCCATGATATATGGGTCGCCGCCGAGAATCATTACATTTAAGTGTCGGATATGGCGTGGATTTAAGACATCTTTAGCAATGACACCGGTCTTCAAGCCATGAATATGGTGGGTATACTACTTAAACAGTTGCCAAGTTGTCTAAAGATGTGTAAGATGTTGCGTTTGGTCAGGAGAAGAGCGAGCCCGCGGAATGTCGTCGAAAGAGTGGAGCAAAAATCATGAACATAGTGTCGCATTAATGTTATGTTTTGACTAACCCTAGGGAAGACTTTTATTGAGGCACTTCAAAAACGTCTCGGAAGAAATTATCGATATGCATGTCTCACATTTGTTTTAATTAAAGACTAGTGTATTAAAATTTTCTAACTAAATATCTTCGAGCAGTCAAAGACCTTTTGCTACCTTTATTTGGGAGGATCTTGAAGGTTGGTTGGCCACCATAGAACGCCAGACAACTCCCATGGAATGATTCATGGTCATCCCATCACTCCCCGGTTTCGAGGGTCACACTTTCGATGTACCTGTCCGGACAAGGATTCGGTGCTAAAATAATCGATAGGCCCGTATCATCATAAATTCGAATCGTTGATTTCGGGCACTTCATCGAATGGCGAGCAACTTTGGTGAGATTTTATGGAAAAAGCACCATGAGGGTAAAATATATGTTATTAAAGTTCATTATCTTATTTGTGGTTCTAAATAATATTGCAAATTAATTGTAGAATCTGCCGACACCACAAATGCCTCGGAAGAAATCACCACAAAAGGCTAAATGAAAGAGATGGATCATAGAGGGTGTCGGAGGGAGAAACGAGGACTCCACTTTTTGAAGATCATACTTGGTTATCCCATGACCGAGACTTGGATCACGATGATCATCATGATCTGTCTATGGTGCCGGATGGTAACGTCTAATGCTTTCGAGATAAATCACGGTTCCCATGCTTTCTCACTTTCATCGAGAATACTTTCCAAGAATTAAAAAAGGAAAATGTGCGAAATCTTGAATGTTTTAGTGGTTGAGTGCAACCACCATTATGATGTTATGTTTATTTAATTTTACCTCGGTATGTGTTTACTAATTCCAATATTCATTATCAATATTCATTTTACGTATAGTTTAATTTTCTTTTTAAATATTAATTAAGCGTATATATGTTGGTTAAAGATATTTGGGTGAGGTATATCTCTCGGAGAGATAACCGAAGTCGAAGTGGAAATAATACTTCGCCGTCTCCCCAAGTGTCTTGCATAATGGGTGATAAGGGCAATGACCATGGATGGGTTAGTTAATCATATCTTTGAATCAAACTGGGAGCGATCATCTCATTTTTTTTGGCCAACAAATGTGGGGTGAGTGATAAACATTTCGTTAAAATTTGTATTCATGTTTATAATATTTGCACATATATTTGCTAGACAAGTTTGTGATTAATTTTAATATTCTCAATATAATATAGGATCCATTGGGTCTTTAATGAACGGCCATACACATGAATACATTAAGTGTGTATTTTATGGACCCACTTTTTTCATGATTGAGTTTATTCAAATCATACGATCTCGTTTCATATATGGAAGGCGTAAGTTCATTTTTAATATTCTATACAATGATTTGTTTTACTTTTAAAATTATGCATATTTAATATATTTTTATTTTTTAATTATAATAATAATAGTGTGATGACGATGTATCGGAGTCGCTTATTTCAACACAGATCGTAGTTCAAGATCTAAGTTAAATAAAAAGAACCTGATTAACATTAAGGTAAATTTAATTTAGTAAATTATCAAACTAATAGAAAGAAATCATAATTGTGTCACGTGATTATAATTGTTAATCAAGAATTTCGAGGCAACGAGATAATGACCATTGTGGACATTTTTGTGTTACTTTATTGAAGATATAATCCGACGTTTCTCTCTAAAACATTCCTCTCAATGTAAGTCAATTTATCGATTTATTTAAATTATTATTGATTGAATAAAAATTCATACTATATTGATTGATTTGGTTTGTTTTGCGGTTTGTCTATAAACGTGAGCTCAAGTCTTACTCTAAGAAAAGACTGGAGAAATAGAAAAACGATTGGATGGAGTACCTTTACAATCGATTCTTATATTCATACGATATTGAGTGAACGTTGTTTGAAATATTGGTATCATGTAATTAAATTATATATTTGTGATGATATATATTTCATGTTTTTGGTGTATTGGATGTATGTTTATGATTGTATGTTTATTTATTTCATGATGTGTATGTTTATTAATTTATTTGATGTTTTGGTATATATATATATGTGGTATAAGTTTTGGTTTATGGTTTTATTATAGGATTTTTGGTTTATGGTATATAGTATTGGACGTATATATAAGTTTTGGTTTATAATTTTATTATAGGATTTTTAAAATATAAATTAATAATTAAAAAAAATATTGGAAAATGCGGTTAATAATAAATTTGATTATATATATAACAAAATAAATGAAATTTAAAAAAAATAACTTAGAAAATATTTGATTTGATAACGTTGTCCAAACAAAAATTCTTAAAGCGGTTGAAACTTTATGCCCTCTATTCTTGGACAAAAATTTTTCTTGGACAACGGTTTTTATCACCGATCTAAATTTTTAAAATTTAGACAACATATTCTTGAGAGCGGTTATATCATTCAAACTCCAAGATCATTTTTCATGATTGTCATTGTTCAAATCAAAAATGTTGTATTAGTGAGTATATACTAGTCAACATTGCAGCTAGCTATTTGATAATGTTTGTAGCTGGTGTTGTACATGCCAATGTTATTCCCATTTGTTTTTCTCATTTTTTCCAATCAATATTTACTACTTTCCGTTGTTTAAAATGCAATATATCGACATTTGTCACGTCAGGTACTTGGTGCGTTGCAGAAGAAAAATTTGTTTCCACGACTACCGAATGCCAAGTATCTAAAACTTAATGATGTTCTTGTTAATGAATTCTAAGTATATTTGATCCAAAAATAGATCAGTTATATACATATATTAATTCAAGAGTTCTCTTATACGGTACACATATATAATATATTGTACATTACTTCATTATATCAACTAATTCATGCTTAATATGATTTGAGGAGTGAGAATCGATATTATATGAATGGTCTGAAACACCCAAGATTTCAAACACAATAGGTGTGTGTATTTGAGAATTTTCCTATGAAATGTTTCCCCTTTAATATTAATTCAAAGTGGAAAGAGTTGAAAATTTGTAAATTTTACACGGGACGAACCGGGTCAAGTGAACTTTTTCAAAAAAAAATTGCGCAAGGGCAAAGCTGGGTACTCAGCTCCCAGTTTGTGTGGACAATTGACTAGTAGCAACCAAATAATGTACACTCATTGCAACTAGCTACAAATATTGTACACTTTTACTAAAAACTACAAAAAAGGAACCTAAAATACCTTATATACCCTTCATTTGATTTTGTTTTAACATTAATAATAATAAAAACCTTCATTCAACCGCCATTTTCATTATATATATATATATGACATCTCCACCTCTCACTCTCTCTCCCTCTCTCTAAATCGGTGGCGACCTCGAAGCTTCCGCCACCTCTGCACCACCGGCGTTCTCACCTTCAATTCGGCGATGGCGGGCGGCGGCGACCTCGAAGCTTCCGCCATTCTCAAAGGAAGTTTTCTTTTGTTTGCAGAAATTCTTTCAATACGCTATCCCTTCTGCCATGATAGTTTGGTATTTCTCTGTTTCTAGTATGTATCAATCGTGCTAATGTATCTCTATTTCTGATTTTTGTTAGAATTATACTCCCTCCGTCCTGATTTTAATTATCCGTTTTTCATAAATAGTCATCCTAATTTTGTTTAATAAAGCAACATTCAATACTATTTAATACTATTATTTTTCTTCATTAAACCCATTTTATATAATTTAATACTATTATTTTTTTTCACCAAATTCACTTTACCCACTTTACACCATTTAATATTATTATCTCCTATTTTTTTTTAATCTCTGTTTCTATAATAAATGGATAATAAAAAATAAGATTTTAGGGAGTATATTTTTGTACTCAGATTGGAGTGGTGGTACTTTGAATTAATTATACTTTTGTCAGGCATATTGTCAAATCCTCATATTGATTGAGGTGACGAGGTGACTACGGGTCTGGCTTGTGGGGGTTTTGATTTCTTAAGGGGTTTTTATTTCTGAATTTGACAAATTGAATTTCAATTAGGATTCAATTTTCTTGTTAAAATTGTACTTTGATTTAGTTGATTTATATGCAGTTGATGCGAAGAGGACGCTGCGTGAAATCAAGCTTTTACGACACATGGATCGTGAAAAATAATAACTCTTGTTGTCTCGTATTTTCTTGATCTAATTGAAAATTGTAGTTTCTTGATTGATCATTGTTTTGCAGTTTCTTGATTGTACATTTTAGACATCCCGAATTGTAATGGGTCGAAATTGAACGACCCGAAAAATAGATAAATCTAAAAAATGAAGTTAAAATGTTTTTAATTTTTAAAATGAAGAATGGAGAAATGTGGGGGGAATGTAATGTGATGGATGATGTGATGTAATTAATTGGAAGAAAAGGTCGTGGGCTAGTAAGGTTAATAATGGTATTTTATGTCAAATTTTGTAGCTAGAAGTACTAAATAAAGGTGGATGTAGTTAGTACTAAAGTCAAACTCCTGATTGTAGCTTAGAGTTCTTCATCCAGTGTGTGTTACTATAAAGACAAGTATGTATTATTGTAAGAGTAATTATGTGTTACTACGTGATGATGAGAAAAAAAAAGAAGAATGTAATTTTATTAATTCAATTGTGTAACATGGTGGTTTGACCATTTACTTAAAGCACTTGGTCACAGTTAAAAGGAGAAGCAGATAAAGAACTAAGAGAAAAGAGGATAAAAATTGAGGGAGTGTCGGTTTGTTCATACAACACACATTTTTCTTTATAATAGGTAACACCTATGTGTGTGTATAATAACATAATTTTTAATACCTTACAGGAAAACATGTGTACTGAAAAATCAAGTATGTGTTTTTTATCCTTACAGTAATGGATAAATGCACTTACAGTAATTCATGTTTACTATTATAGTAGCACAAACCTCTAAGCGAGTTTTACTATTTTGTCTTTACGCAAATTTTATTAAAAAATCCATTTGACCAAGTTTGATCTGCACAAGATCCGCTATTTTTTCCTATAAACACACTTCTCATTCTGATCCCCCAGGTCATATTTCACTGATCTTTTTACAATAAGTAGCACATGGTGCTAAAAAACTCTTATAAGCATTTCTATCATTATAGAAGTACATGATTATTGTACCTATCTACCCTCTTGGGTATAAAGCTCATGAGTTATAGGTGGATTACAGCCTTGTGGTCTCTATTCTACCCTTGTGGGTATAAAGCTAATGAGTTGTTTCAACTCAAGCCAGAATGTGGCCTTGTGGCCTCTATTCTACTCCCATGGATATAAAGCCCATGAGTTATTTTAACTCAAGGTAGATTATGGCCTCTTTTGTCGTTCCCCAACATCTTGGCCTCTATTTTACCCTCATGGGTATAAAGTCAATGAGTTATTTCAACTCAAGGCGAATCGTAGCCTCGTGGCCTCTAATATACCCTCATGAGTATAAAGTCAATGAGTTATTTAAACTCAAGGCGAATTATGGCCTCATGATCTCTAATCTACCCTCGTGGGTATAAAGCCAATATGTTATTTAAGCTCAAAGCAAATTGTGGCTTCGTGACCTCTAATTTACCCTTGGGGTATAAAGCCAATGAGTTATTTCAACTCAAGGCAAATTATGGCCTCGTGGCATCTAATCTACCCTCATGGGTATAAAGCCAATGAGTTATTTCAACTCAAGGTGAATTGTTGCCCCGTGGCCTCTAATTTACCCTCGTGGATAAAAAGCCAAAGAATTATTTCTACTCACGGCAGATTGTGGCCTCGTGGTCTCTAATCTACCCTTGTGGGTATAAAACCCATGAGTTATTTCAACTTAAGGCAGCTTATGACATCGTGGTGACTATTCTACCCTCGTGGGTATAAATAAAGCCCATGACTTATTTCAACTCAAGACAGATTATGGCCTCGTGGCCTCTATTCTACCCTCGTGGGTATAAGATCAATGATTCTGTAAAGCCCCGATTTTTAATTAAGTTAGTTATTAATATTATTTATTCACGAGACGCTACTCAATTGAAATAATGCATCCACGAAAAATTCGATAAGAAAGCGATGTGTTAATCCCTTATATCTTATTATATTTTATTTTATTTTATTTTATTATTATTATCTATTTATTTATTTATTTTACTAAATTAACTATCACATAATTAGTATTTAATAAAATTTAAGCAACAATGTTGTAAAGGTGCAGCAAAATTTATTTAAATATTTCATAATATCCATATTAAAATATGGTATGAATTCTTTTGGCATTACAATAAGAATATTAACTTAAATAATTTTATAATTCTATTCTTTTATTTCTTGACCTTAGCATCATGGATCATCCTTCCTTGTCAAACTCTTGATCTGAAAATGGTAAAATAATTGGGGTGAGTGTGTGAAAAACAATCAGTGAGGTAACTTTATAATTGCACAAATTAAATAACAAAATGTAAATAATATAAATTGTGTAGGCTGAGGCCTAAGTAATGGTGTTCGTTGAACCAGACTGAGTATAATGATTCCGCATTGGCAGAGCCAAACTATCGAAAATGTAAATGGTGCTGGCTGGGCCACTCTTAGTATAATAAATCCGTGTCGGCATAGTCAGACTGCCGGAAATGTAACTGTAGTGATGCTGGCTGGGCCAGACTTGAAATAATTATAATAACGCTAGCTAGACCAGAGTAGACATAATATAATGGTGATGGCTGTGCCAGACTTAACATAATATAATGGTGTTGGCTGGGCCAGACTTAGAGTAATGAATCCGTGTTGGCATAGTCAAACTGACGAAAATAACTGTAATGATGCTGGCGAAGCCAGACTTAATTATATTAAAAACATAATGAAATATTAATAAGGCAATTATAACAATTGTATTGTTAAAACTCAATAAAGAGTTGAAGTAAAATCCCCACCTTAAGTGATCCAGTTTATTAATTACGAGTTCTCCGGACTTTCCTAACCTACAAAGTAGGAAATTAAATTATGTAAGTGATTACCAAAATTTTATATTAATTTAATAGAAAGTTATTTTGATTTAAAGGGACATAAAATGAGGTTTTTAGGTCTAGATTAAAGCCAAGGGTAAAACTGAAACTTTACAGTAATGTTCGCTGCTCGTATTTAGTTTCAACGTGTAGGGTTTGAAATTTAGGATAATTTGTCGCTTGTTTGGGTTGAATCAGATTTAAAACGAAGATTTTATACAAGCATTTGAAAACGTAGGGGTTAAACTGTAATTTCGGAATGTTGTCTGACTAAAATTTTTAATTTACCAGGACTTAATTGAAGTTTTCAAAATTTTTGATTTAATCCTTACTATTCATCTAATTCTCTCTAACACCCACTAAACTTTTAAGAAGATAACAAAAAGATCCTTCCCGGAGTTCTACAACTCCGATTGACGACAACAGGAACCATTTACATCTAAAGTTAGACCCAAAATAACAGTTTAAAATTTTGAAAATATCAGTGGCAGTCGCTTCCCTGTTTCAAAAAAATAATTTCCGGCGATTTCCAGCGAGGCTCCGTTCCTCACTGTTTCTTGACTTAAGTCGAGATTTCACACCTCCTAGATAATACCAACAGGATCAAATTGAGTTACTTCAAATGCTCTATCATTTTAAGTTATTTATCTTTTTTTTTTAAATTTTATTTTAAAAAAAAACTACACCAAAATGTTCCTATCTTGCTAGCATTAGTTACTCAAAAGTTTAGAAAATGAATTTGGTATAAAGAAGAATTGCTGAGCTTGTACAACAAGTGAAATCAAGGAGAATGAAAAAAAAAATTATAAGGCAAATGGATCAACGTACCTGTATTTCTGTTTTCTTTCTATTGCACTATTTTGTTATGGAAAAACCCTATTTATAGCATAGCAAATTACTTGAAATGGTTACCCCTATAAACAACCTAAAACTAGCTATTATTATTATTATAATGTATATTTGGTGGTTAAAAAATTTGCAATGTGAATCTCGAACAATCCAAATCTTGTTACCCAAGATTGCTACAGTAAATATATTTACTATTATAACTTAAATTATAAAAGAAAATATATAACTAGATATATATATATATATATATACATTCTTAACTTAGTAATATATATATATATATATATATATATATATATATATATATGTCACGTTAATTATATAAATGTATATAAATTAGTTTAATTACTATTAGTTACATGTATATTATATATATATATCTAATTAATAATTAAATTTTGTATTTTTTATTTTGGGGTGTTATATCTTGCCCCACTACGAAAAATTTCATCCTCGAAATTATAATTACCGTGATACTGAAGGTTTAGATATTTTGCTAAAATTTCGCCTTCTCATTCCCATGTCTCTTCCTCTTGACCATGCCTATTCCATTGTACCTTAAGATTACAGTCAATATGGCTCCCGTTTATTATTTACCGTGTTTAAGATTATCTAACCCATTAATTAATTCAAGCCACTGAAATAGCTTTCCATTAATTAATATCTTTTGTCCTTGTTCAAGGAACGGTTCAACATTATTATCCATACCGGAAACTAATTCCACTTGCAAGATTTGGTACGATAAAGCTTATGAACCTCCCAAGGGGGCAAATCGAACAAGTGTACTTGCACACGATTCTTCGTATTAAATCTTAGCAATCACATGTGACTAATAATATTGCCCAAGATATCAAAGCAATAGTTACCAATCCCACGTGATCCTATTTAAGGAACGAAGATTAAGAAATAACGAACCACTGAGGTCTAATTCTTCCTTTTTCAGTTCTGAAGAATTTATCCTCATGTAGGTCCTATTCAGTGCATCAGTCATGCACTAGTGTAATCTCTTGGTCAAGACAAGCCAATCTGAGCCTTACACTTCAACCTTTCGCGATGGGTTGTTCATTTCCATCTAGGTCGTGAATGGCGTACTTTTAGTTACAAGGGACTGTTAATTTAATCTTCTGTGATCTGGTATCACTAAATTAACTACAATGTAACACGTACGACTTAGTGAACAGTTATGCAGTAAATATATGTAACATTCAATAATATTTAACGCATCAGTGATAAACAATTTATTTAAGTAAATAAGTTCGGAATTCCGTTTTGATTATACAAAGTAAAAAGCATGCTTTCTAGTATAATCCCAACAATGAATTGTTGGAATTTAGAGGCAAGCAAACATGTAATACATGCGCAACGAAATTAAACAGTTAACAAACAACGAACAATTAATTGCATAAAGATTACACTAATCATAACGAGAAATCTTACAGTAACTCGAGAGCAAATTTCTCAACTATGGTATCCACGTAATCCCCAATCACGGACTTGCACGGATTTGCCAGTGTTGAATCCCGAGACGAATTTGCTAGGAAAATTCTAACTCTAGATCTTATGGAGAAAACATGAATTAACGTTGTTTGTGAATTCCCAAGAGCTCATATATATAGGGAAGACCCAGCTTAAATCTTAAGCTAACCTAATTAGGAAATAAAATCCCTAATCTTATAAAATAAATCTCTTAGATTTATTTTCCTTATATAAAATCTCTACGGATTTAATTCCCATGTATATCAAATCTCTACGGATTTGATTCCATATATATTAAATCCTATAATAATATTCCATATATTATTATTGGGAATCATAATTAATTAAATCCAATTTAATTAAACATTAGTAATAATTAATTCTAAATTAATCTATTATTAATTAATTCTCCATAAATTAAATATTAAATCCAATTTAACATTTAATCAACCAACTATAATCCGTAAAAGGGAACTACTTGTTGTGTGGCCCATATGCCCTCATATATCGAGCGATTAGTCAAACTAACGGTCTTAATTGAACCTTAGATAATAAATCAGACATTCTCAATATATGAGGTACATTGCGAGAAACATGCAACTACCTGTAACTGAAACATGGGCTATTACGATTTCCTCCTTTCATTCGCGAATACTCGATTAAGTCTTGAAAATGATGAAGTGTCAATTCAAATAACTTAATCATATTATCTCTAATCACTAATTGATCATGTATGTCACACTTAGCCACAAAGTCTAAGTTGACGTGCATCGACCGATGACTTAGATCCAATTATGATGAGAAGACGAGTATTCTCTCTAAATCCACATTTAAGGAATGAATCCTATTCTTGGCTAAACTACCACGCACATGCATTTCGTGATGAACCAAATCCAAGCCATATCTACTACATAATTAATATTGCACTATCCATCTTAACCCATATTACAGTCAATATGACTCCCGGTTATTATTTCCCGTGTTTAAGATTATCTAGCCCATTAATTAACTCAAGCCACTGAAACAGCTTTCCATTAATTAATATTTTTTGTCCTTGGTTAAGGAACAGTTCAACATTATTATCCATACCGGAAACTAGTTTCACTTGCAAGATTTGGTATGATAAATCTTATGAACCTCCCAAGGGGGCAAATCGAACAAGCGTACTTGCACACGATTCTCCATATTAAATCTTAGCAATCGCATGTGACCAATAATATTGCCCAAGATATAAAGTATTGAATCTCGTTGATTCTCTACCCGTGATAAGTCAAAGCAATAGTTACCAACCACACGTGATCCTATTTAAGGAACGAAGATTAAGAAATAACGAACCACTGAGGTCTAATTCTTCCTTGTTGATTCAAGAATTTGTCCTCCTCAGAGGGTCCTATTCAAAGGCATCGGTCATGCACTAGTGTAATCTCTTGGTCAAGACAAGCCAATTCGAGCCTTACACTTCAACCTTTCACGATGGATTGTTCATTTCCATCTAGGTCGTGAATGGTGTACTTTTGGTTACAAGGATTGTTAATTTAATCTTCGTGATCGGTATCACTAAATTAACTACAATGTAAAACGTCTTTATTTATTGAGCAGTTATGCGGTAAAATATATGTAACATTCGATGATATTTAAAGCATCATTGATAAACAATTTATTTCAAATAAATAAGTCCGAAATTAGATTTTGATTATACAAAGTAAAAGCATACTTTCAAAGATAATCCCAACAATCTCAAACTTATACTCAAAGTCCGCTTTTTAAGTATACTACAAAGATGTCTCGTGTAGTTCTAACACGTGACATCTAATGTCACCTACACGAACCTAATAATTTCTCCCATTTATACTCAAAGCAGATTGGCAACGGTCTTGACACCCATTCCTTCCACATGTCTCTCGAATGTATTTTGAGGCAGACCCTTTGTAAATGGATCTGCTAGGTTGTCTTCTAACGCTATCTTTGCCACCTCTATATCTCCTCTCTTAACGATTTCTCGATAAGATGGTATTTCCTTTCAATGTGTTTTACGGCCTTATGGGCTCTTGGTTCCTTTGAATTTGCAAATCGCTCCGGAATTGTCACAATAAAATGTGATTGTCTTTGGGTAAATTCGGAACTACGTCCAAGTCCACTAGGAAGTTCTTGAGCCAAACCGCTTCTTTCGCTGCCTCGCAAGTAGCTACATATTCGGCTTCCATGGTAGAATCTGCGATGCATTTCTGCTTAACGCTTCTCCATGTCATGGCTCCTCTCCCCATGCAAAACACACTACCGAAAGGTAGATTTTTTGGAATCTAAGTCTGATTGGAAATCCGAGTCCGTGTATCCGATGGGGATTAGACTATCTGACTGATAAATTAACATTCTATCTCGAGTTCTTTTTAGATACTTTTGGAATGTTTTTAATCTGGCCGATCAATGTTCTTTCCGGGTTACTTTGATATCTTGCCACCATGCCAACGCAAAGCGGATATCCGGTCTCGCATACACAAAGATTGCATACATAAGGCTTCCGGTAAAACATATGGAATGCCTTTCATGTCATCTATCTCCTTTTGTGTCTTAGGGCACATTTCCTTGGATAGATGGATTCCATGTCTGAAAGGTACGAAGCCTTTCTTGGAATCCTGCATGTTGAATCATTTCAAGACAGTGTCTATGTATGAAGCTTGCGATAAGCCTATCATCTTTTTCTTGCGATCTTGAGTGATCTTGATCCCAAGGATGTGCGCGGCTTTCCCTAAGTCCTTCATATAAAACTGTTTTGAAAGCCATGCCCTTACGTCTGATAACACCTTTACATCGTTCCCGATGATCAGAATGTCGTCTACGTATAGTACTAAGAATATCAATGCAGTTCCGACACGCTTTTTGTACACACAACTTTCGAACTCGTTTTGATCAAACCCATAAGCCTTTATAACATGATCAAAACATTGGTTCCAAGCTCTGGATGTTTGTTTGAGTCCGTAAATGGACTTCATGAGCTTACAAACTAGGTGTTCTTGGCCTTTTCCAATGAAGCCTTGGGGTTGTTGCATATAGATTTCTTCATCAAGACTTCCGTTAAGGAAAGCTGTCTTGACATCCATTTGCCAGATTTCAAAGTCGAGATGCACAGCAATCGACAAGAGAATTCGGATGGACTTGAGCATTGCTTCTGGAAAAAAAAGTTTCCTCATAGTCGATCCCTTTTTTACGAGTATAACCTTTTTGCCACAAGCCTTGCCTTGAAGGTTTCCACCTTCCCGTCCGGTCCTCTTTTTCTCCTGTATACCCACTTGCAACCAATGGGTTTGACCTCATTAAGTGGTTCGACTAGCTCCCACACTCTGTTATGATCCATAGAACCCATTTCGTCTTTCATTGTTGTTTGCCAAGAACCTGCATCCTTGTCTTGGATTGCCTCGTCATATGTCCATGGGTTTGTTTCATCTTGTCCGGGAATCAAGTCCGAGGACTCTCCTATCCCCATGAATCTCTCGGGCTGTCTCACAACCCTCCCACTACGACGAGGTTCCGGTTGTGCAAGTGTGTCATTTGGTATGTCATCTTGTACAGTTGGCACTGAAGTTAGCCCCCTTAGCTCATTTAAGGTAATCTCACTTCTGGGTCTTCTTTTGTTCATATAGTCTTCTTCTAAAAATCTAAAGTGGGTGCTTATTACCACCTTTTAATCTTCGGGACCATAAAACATACACCCTTTTGTTCCCTCGGGGTATCCTACAAACAACCTTAATTCTGATCGAGGATCCAATTTTTCGTCTTCCTTGTCCAACACACGAGGCGGATACCCCCAAATCTTCCGTGTCTCTAAACCGGGCTTGCGCCTTGGGTCCACAATTCTTTGGGAGTTTTGGGAACCAATTTGGATGGCACCAAGTTCAGAAAAGTAGGTCATTGTTTCCAAGGCATGACCCTTTAGCGACTTGGGAAGATCCGCGATAACTCAAAGATAGATCTAACCATTTCCAAAAGAGTTATGTTTCTTCGCTCTGCAACCCCGTTTTGTTGAGGGGCTCCGGGTGCAGTTAACTGGGATGCAATCCCTTTATCAGACAAGTAGTTCAAAAACTCATTGCTGAGGTATTCGCCTCCACGATCGGATTGTAGAGACTTGATACGTTTTTCCTTATGATTCTCTGCTTGAGCCTTAAATTCTTTGAATTTCTCAAAGGTCTCGATTTATGCTTCATAAGGAAAATATAACTGCATTCCTTGAGTAGTCATCAATAAAAGTGATGAAATACTCATAACCTCCTCTTGCTTTGGTTAACATTGGACCACATACATCTGTGTGAACGATTTCTAACACTTCTTTGGCTCTATTCCCCTTGGCTCCGAATGCCCTCTTGGTCATTTTACCCTCCAAACATGATTCACAGGTTGGAATTGGTTCAACTTGGAGAAACTCCAGTGAACCGTCTTTCACCAACCTTTGGATCCTCTTTCGATTAATATGTCCCAATCTTAGATGCCATAGAAGTGTCTCGTTCACGCCTCGATGAACGCGTTTTCTTTTTTAAAGCAGTTGATGTGTTATAGGATGCGTTTCGTGAGTGGTGTGAACAGTTAATTGTATAGAGATTATTCGACAAAGTTCCATGACAGATAAATTTATCATAAAGAGAAATGGTAACAACTTTATTAAAAGTAACCGAATATCCATCAAGGTAAAGTTTAGAAACTGAAATTAAATTCTTTCTAAAATTCGGAACGTAAAGAACATCTCTTAAAATTAAAACTCTATCTTCAAAAGACAGGTGCACTTCTCCCACTACTTCAGCTGCCACTCTCGTAGCATTGCCCAGTGTGATGGGGATCTCACTCTCACTAAGTTGCCGGGTCCGCTTGAACCCCTGTAAAGTGAAACAAACATGATCAGTGGATCCCGTATCCACTACCCATAAATGGGAGGCATACGCCGCTAAGCAAGTTTCAACAACTAGTGCGTGAGAATTACCTTTCTTTCCATTCCTTTTGGGTTTGGAACAGGCTGACCTCCAATGTCCTTTTTAACCGCAGTTAAAACACTTCCCCTTAGCTGGCTTGCTCACTCCTCTACCTCCCTTCACCTTTTCTTTGCCATTGGCAACACTTGAGTTCACTTGCTTGTGACTTTTGTCATTTTTCTTGTTCTTACCACCCCTTGGCCTAGAAGAAGAAGAAGGTCCATTTTCCACCAAGGCTTGGCTATTTTGCCCCAATATCGCCTCTGCCGAGACCAAAGCTTGCAATAGATCAGGCATTGAGAACTTTTGATTATTCATCTGGTAGTTCAGCCTGAACTGTTCAAACTTTTCGGCAGAGCGTGGAGCACGAAATCGATTCAGGTCTCGATGTCATATTCAGCGCCAAGTACCTCAAGTTTGTTAAGGTGAACCATCATCTGGAGAACGTGCTCCCTTACGGGCATTCCCTCCACCATTTTCATAGAGAGCAAGTCTCTCATGGTGATCTGACGAGCCACAAGGTTCTGATGTTGAAACATCGCTTTAAGACTAGTCATGATGTCTGCAGCGGTCTCAACGTTCTGGTGTTGGTGTTGCAACACATCTGACATTGAAGCCAAGATGGTACACTTTGCCATTTCGTTGGAACGCTCCCAGTCAGCATACTCTTTCTTAACCGTTTTAGTTGACTCATCTTTTGGCTTTTCTGGTTTAGGTGTAGTGAGAACCCAGTTATGGCTTTGTGCAGTGAGGACAATAGTAAGTTTACGATTCCAATCAACGAAGTTTTCACCAGTAAGAAAATTGTCTTTAAGTATATTGAACAGTGGATTAAAAGGTTGCGACATGATGATCTGAAATAAATAATAATATGCATAAGCACAAATATATCACAAAATTCGATCACATGTTTCATATTAAAATCTCAAAAAAAATATGAACATGCATCAGCCAACATCTCAAAATAGTTTAAATAAGCCACGTGGGGTGGGTCATTATTTAAACATATTCAAGCAGGTTATAAACAAGAACAGTTACAAACCTTTAATATCCAGATTAATAGTTGGCTCCGACTTGACCAATATAAAATTGACAAGGACTTCGGGGAAGTATATGCATATCAATTTTATACCTAAGTAATAACCATGATTAAATACAGAATTATTATTTCGCTTTGAACGAGCCTCGTGGGGAGGATCATCGTCGCCACTAGTAATAATCCACAATCATCCAACTGGAATTTATTCATGTGAAAACTATAGTTTGACCGTCCTGTGGGGGGAATTTCTCCAAAAGAATTCACAAATAAATAAATCATGGAGGTCAAAATTAATTCAATTTTATTATCCGGAATAAAATTGTCAATTAATTATTTAAACATACTTAGTAATTTTTTTTTTGAAGGTGAGATTTTTCATTGGGCAATTCTCATGCAAACACATTTACACAAATTAAATAAAGCACAAGAAATCACAACAATAAATCAAGCAAAGCGGAAAAATAAACATATTGGGCACAAATTATCCAATTGTCATGGTTTGATTCAATACTTTATATCTTGGGCAATATTATTGGTCACATGCGATTGCTAAGATTTAATACGGAGAATCGTGTGCAAGTACGCTTGTTCGATTTGCCCCCTTGGGAGGTTCATAAGATTTATCATCAAATCTTGCAAGTGGAACTAGTTTCAGGTATGGATAATAATGTTGAACCGTTCCTTAACCAAGGACAAAAGATATTAATTAATGGAAAGCTGTTTCAGTGGCTTGAATTAATTAATGGACTAGATAATCTTAAACACGGGAAATAATAACCGGGAGCCATATTGACTGTAATATGGGTTAAGATGGATAGTGCAATATTAATTATGTAGTGGGATTAATTAATATTTATGGGCTTGAATAATATTGTGGCTCAATATTGAGAATTCAAGATCCATTGGAAGGTCCAATCTTAATTATTCTAAAGGCCCCCTAAGTAGCCCAACATAAAGTCCAATAACTGAAAAAGGTGTTTAAAAATAAAATAAATTTTGTTGCCTATTTTTTCTTGTTTTTTTCAAAAATTATGGATAAAAGGGGAGAAAGATTTTCTTTGAATTTTGTTATGGAATGAAGATATGTATTCTTGGAATACAAGATTATCTCATTAAATTCAAGAAATCTCCCACTTGGTTATTCATATAGTAAATTTTGAATATTTTGAAATATAAAGGGCAAGAAAGATTTTCTTGATTTTCTTGAAAAGATATTATGGTAGATATGTATTTCTTGGAATACAAGTATATCTCATAAATTCAAGAAGATCCAAATCTTGGAATCTTGATCCTTAAATTTCAAAAATTCCATAACAAGATGAGGTGGGATTTTTTTGTGGAATATTTTAATTATGGAGAAAAGAATATATGAGATATATTCAAGATTTCTTGGAGATCAAGAAAAGATTTTCCCACATTTTTTTTTCCCAAAAATTTTGACCACCACCCTATCTATAAATAGGGGATGATTCTTTCATTCCCAAGTACAATTCCATGTGCTGGAAAAATTAGTAAATCCACAAAGGTGGTGCAACAATTTTTTATTTTTCCTTTTGTTAATTGTTCGCGAGCATCCTTCCACCGGATTGTCGAGCAAGGACTAGGGAATACTTGGGAAGGATTTTTGGTGTGTTTTCATCAACGAGTCCATTGCCATTCCAAGAGGTACGTTCACGTAAACTAGTAGTAATTCCACATGCGTAGGATTTACGTGAACTATTTTATATGCATGATTTGTTGTTGAATTATTATTTGAATTAATATAGGATTAATTCATGCTAGTAATAATTGTTAGAATTAAATTTGTATTTAAATATTCATCCCGAATAGATCCGTGCAAATAATTCCCCAACAGTTGCATGTTCAGCTAACATAGTGCGAGCAGCTTCCTTGAGTGTTATGTTTCTCCGTTCTGCTACACCATTCTGTTGTGACGTTCTTGCAGCTGATGTCTCATGTTGTATACCAAACTTAGTGCAAAAATCAGTAATAAAAGAGTTCAGAAATTCTGTACCTTTATCTGATCTGATTTTCACTATACTGACACCCTTTTCGTTTTGTAGTTTCTTGAGCAGCTCAGGTATCTTTGTTGTTGTCTCATTCTTCTTATACAAGAATACAACCCAGGTAAACTTGGAATAATCATCCACGATTACCAGAGTATATTTGCGTCCGCTGAGACTGACTGGTGTAACTGGTCCAAATAAGTCCATATGGAGCAGTTGCAATACTCTGTTGGATGCTGGTCCAGGGATTCCCTTGAATGAGGCTTTAACCTGTTTTCCCTTATGACATGCGACACATGTCTAATCATTAGAGAATACCTCATTCGGAAGTCCCTCAACCAAAGACATCCTTGCTATCTTGTTAAGAGTTTTAAAGTTCAGATGACTCATTCTTTTGTGCCAGAGCCAACTGCTACTTTTGGAACTCTTAACAATCAGACATGCATTTCTTGGACAACTGTTCCAATCTGTTGTATAAATCGTACCTTTCCTTGAACTAGTTAACAAGATCTGCTGAGTAGCTAGATTCTTGATAGTACACTGATCAGTCGAGAACTCAACACTGAATTCGTTGTCGCAGAATTGTGAAACTGATAACAGGTTATGCTTTAAACCTTCGACATACGAGACTCCAGTAACCTGTACATCATCATTCTCTAAGGTTTCCGAATCCTATGGTAAAACCAAAGTTATCATCACCAAAGAGTACACGCGGGCCTTCTTGTTCTGTGTAAGAGCTAAGGAGATGTTTGCTTCCAGTCATATGCCTTGAGCATCCACTATCGATGTACCAGATAGTTGCTTGTACACCTCCTTTGTTGGTCAAACCCACGCGAACCTTCAATCAACTCAGGTTTTAGGTACCCCTTTAGGAGTGGGTCCTGAGGGGTTAGAGTTGGTTTTAGGGATCCATACAAACAGGGCACTTCTATTGTAATCAGATAGATCAGAAGGCCTGATTTGTCTCCCATAAACATCTACATAATCATACATCTCTTCATATGCATTCTGATCAGTATGATTATTTGTGCGAGCCTTGAGTGAATCAGAAGACTTGGGATTTTTCTTTGTTGTTTGTCTTCTTTTAACCCAGTGGGGCTCAGGTGCAGCAGCCCTAGGTTTCTGATTGTAAGGGTAGGTATGACTGCTACCATTAAAAGATTCATATCTTTTTGGCATAAATGGTCTTAGCAGTTTACCTTTAGCTTGCTTGTTAGGCAGCTGACTCTGATTAGGTTTCAGATTAGATTTCCCTTTGACTGGTTGTCTTTTCTGATACCTAATCTGCTGATCAGGTTGAGGTCTCTTCAGAAGAACTGGGTTCTTCTGTTGATTCCTCGACTGATGCTTAATCAGTTGGGGTCCATTTATGTTCCCTTTCTGATTGGGCACTTGCCTTACTTGTTCAGCAGGTCTCTTTCCCTTATCAGATACATATTTTGCTTTTTGTGTATCTATATCAAAAACTCGTTTGATTACACCTTTTTGAAGTGAACCAGACAGGGCTTTTGAGGATGTAGAAGGGGTTTCATACCCAATTCCCTTCTTATTAGTTGTCGTTCGAAAATAGTTGTTCATATCCTGAATGGTTTTCGAAGATTTCGTGAAAACCTGTATTTTCTTACGTAAATTATCCTCAATTAATTTCAGACTCTCATGTAGTCGGAAGAGATCATCAAACTTGGCTTGTAGGATTTTAAAATCATCAGCTTGCTGTTTATTGATAGCTAGTTGTTCCTTAATCTGCTTCTCCTGATCAGAAGAATTAACTTTCAGAACTTTCAGTTCTTCAGTTATCTTCTGAGCAGCTTCAGCTGATTTTAGTTCAGCTGCTTTACTGACAGCATTTTCCTTAACAAGCTGAGTATTTTCAATCCTTAGCTTATCGTTTTTGGCTTCCACTATCGTATAAGTGTCTACTGCGTTAGAGAGATCATCAAGCAATTGCTCAGAATAGAGCTGCAAGTCAATCTCTCCAGCAGGTGTGCTAATCATAGCTGGTGTGGAAACTAAAAGAGCAGAAGGTTTAGAGGTTACCTCAGATTGGTCTTCCTTCTTAGCCATGAGGCAGATGTCTTCATCAGATGAGAACATCAGATCATCGTAGTGATAGAAATCATCAGCGTTGCTTATCAGACAAAAGTCCTCTACTGATGAGTAGCCAGAATCCTCAGAAGGCAGATAAGAATCATCGATCTCAGATGTATCAGCAACCATGGCTTTTCTGTCTCTGTATCTTTGTTCTCGTCTGTTCCGCTTGTCTTCTCTTACTTTTGGAGTCAGGTCCGGGCAATCTGCGCTGTAATGACCTGGTTTCTCACAGTTGAAACATGCTCCACGATCCACGGAACTTCTTCTGTCACGTGAGTCATTCCGTCTGTAGAATCTGTCAGGTGACTTACTTGTCTGATTGTAATAAGAATTTCTTCTCTCAGATCTGTTGTCTCTTCTTTCATCAGACCAATCATCTCTTTTCTTATCTTCTCTGTGATCCTTTCTGTGATCATCTCTTCGGTCATCAGATCTGGTCCTTTCTGGAGATCTGTCAGCTGACCTCCTATCTCTTCCCTTGCTGTTTTGATAATCCCTGTAGAATCTACGATACTTGTCAAGTTGAATGTTAGAATTTTCAAGTTTTCTGGTTAGCAAAGCAATCTGTTCAGTTTGGCTTATAATATTTCCAACTGGTTCAGTAGACTTTGAGTTGATGTTGGCTGCTTTGAATGCAACTGATTTTGATGTGGCAGGTGTGGCTTCAGCAGGCGACTCGTCTTCTTCTTCTTACCCTCTTTCGATCAGATCGAACTCATGGGCTTTAAGACTCAGGAACGGGTTGCTTGGCTTCATCTTGGCAATATCTTGACAATCCTTTATTACAGTGACTTTTATATCCCACTTCTTAGTCAGAGATCTCAAGATCTTGTAATTTATGTCTTTATCTGACATCTCTCGTCCAAGTTCCCGAAGCTTTTTAACTGACATGGTGATTCTTCCATCGAGCTCATTGATGGTTTCATTTGGTAACATCTTAAGTTTCTAGAATTTCACCAGTTCAGCTTGCAGTCTGCTATCTTTAATTAGATCATTTCCTACACACATTTCAGCAAGCGTATCCCACATCTGTTTGGCTGTCTTGAGATACTTTATCTTTTCTCTGGTTATCTTGTCCATGGTTTTCATGATTATGTGCCTGGCTATCGTATCCAGAGTGTACAACTTTCTCTCAAGATCCATCGTATGGATTCTTTCTGACAAGACTTCCAACTGCAAAATCTGGATCACCTCCAACAGCTGGGTTGTCATGATAGATGATGATGGGTCCTCATTCAAGAACTTCCATCATCCTGCTTCTTATTGATCCCAGATGGTTGCTCATGTATATCGTCCAGTCTGCATACTCATCAATGGAAAATTTAGGCAAATCATGATACATACCCGAAGTATTATCCATGTTGATCGTGTGTTTGAAAACAAATGAGATTTGAAAAGGTTTTCCAAGTGACCACAAAGGTTCTTCCTCAAGAACCGATGATGTTGGTCCCAGTGCAAACGAGTCTTACACGTGTATGGGGGGGAATACACGTGTTCAGTGTTTTAAAACTTTTTCTTACTGAGATCAACTTGGGTCAGATAGTCCTGAAGATTAGGTTATGAGAAGCACAAATCGCCTCCGAGTCAAAGTCTCATCGAGACAGTGATCCCGAAGCCGCGCCAGATACCTCGGATAATCCCAACCGAGTCACGAGTGTCGAGAGATCTGAGTTGCTTGGATCGATAACTAACTTATGAATCCTCGTAAGAGAGTTCGGTTTGATAACTATCTGTTCTAGCTACTCAGTCGTGCGGAATGGTTGGCCCTTTAGATTATACTCGTTTTAAGCTTTGCTGAAAACCTTCCCTTTATGAAATAGTGATTAGGCTGTGATTCACTTATGCAACTTCAGTGGATTGATTCCAATCAATATCGATTGAAAAGTATGCTTTCAAAACAAGTTAATGCAACGATTAAATATGAGATAAGGAAAGTAATAAAGAACACATCAATTATAGTGGTTCGAGAGACTCAAGCTCCTACGTCCACTCTCCCGACTCTTGAGAGAAATTCACTATCAACTTCGAGCTTTCGACTACCTCGTAGTTTACTTACTCAACTTTCGCCCCGAGTTTTTACGACTACTCCAAGTAGTTTACTTACTCAACCCGACCTTGAGCTTTTCGACTACCTCCGTAGTTTACTTTACTCAATCACACACAAGCTTTAGGAGACTACCCTCAGAGCTTACTAACTTCTCCTCTAGAGTTTTTCGACTACTCGCGTAGTTTACTAACTCTTTACAACTCTTTCTCACCAACAAACACACTCCAACTACCTTCTCAAGGGTTTTGGGGGTTTCTCGGTTGGTTTTCAATTAGGATGAGATATCCTTTACAATGAAGCACAATGCAAAGGGTTATGATATCTCGACTAAGCTTTGATAAATCTTATCAAGCTAGGCTTAGTATAGTGAGCTCTCTTCAATATCGAAGCACTTGGGAAATTCTAAGTTTTTCGAAAGTGCTTTACTTTTTTGCAAGAATAAGTTTGAGCTCTTGAGTTGCGATAAATTTCCGTAACCTTACAATGTAGAGGGTCACCAAGATTTATAGGCATACACCAAGGTCACTTTTGAAAACTATCCGTTGGAGAGATAAGCCGTGAGTTCCCTCTTGTGGTGTGTGAATCGGCTATTTTTAGGGTTTGAAACTCCCTAACACGTTTTAGGCAATAACTTTTCATGTAGCCGGTCTTCACTTTTTGCGATCCGGAACTTTTGTACATCGACATCTTTTTCGGCGACACATCCTTTGTCGATTGTTAGTATGGCATGATGTCGTCTTCCTCTTTTTGACTTTTGTCTCCAGTTAAAGGTAGACACCTTCAACGGCTCTTTTTTGGTTACAAACTCGAGTTTAATATAACCTTAACAACATTTACGACTTAGTTCCTTTTTATGCGCATTTGAATGTCTTGGCAATATCTAACTACTTAAGGAATCGCGATCTTCTCAAGATTGCATCCTTGAGATAGATATTATCGATTGCCTCGGAACACTTCGAGTTCATATCGAAAGCATTCAATATATTATCGAGTCTTGAAGAATTACTGTGCCTTCAGTACTCTTGATCTTCAGTTCTTGATCTTACGTCTTCTTGAGTCTTCGAGTCTTGAGGTCTTCCGAGTCTTGTGGTCTTTTGAATCTTTGTAGTTTATCTTCGACCGATGTCTCGAGTCTTCGTCTTTGAGTCTTGATTACTTTCAAGATCATCATCGAGTCTTCAATATCTCAGTTTCATCCTGAAACTTCGGATACTTCAGAAACATACTGAGTTCTTCAGAGTCTTCAGAACCTATCCTAAACTATATCTGCTGTCTATACATTTTGCAGATAACATCCTGAATACTCTAAAACTGAATCCTGACTCAACTATCGAGATCATTCTGAACATGTCATACTTAGGGGTTTTGGGATCTTAATCAAAATCATATATCTTTATTAAATTCATCTCCCAACAATTTCCCCCTTTTTGATGATGCCAAAACCTATCTTGTTACAAACATATAACCTATACTCAGGTTTCAGTTTATCCTATTACAAGATTGGTTGTCTCCCAACAATTTCTTAAATCAGAAAATCTCCCAACAATTTCAGAGTTTCTCAGCAGTTTAATCATTCAGCAATTTCTTCAGTAATGAATCTTTTTAAATAGTTCATTACCAAATACTTAATTTTTTTTTTTCAAATTCAGACAATATCCCCCATATCATCATACATTCAGGCATATCAAAATAAAAGACATGTAAATAAGATAATGAGATATTATCTTTTGAGCATAATGATAAATCTTCATTGATGATGAGTATACCATTACAGATTACAATGAGTTTATCAACAAAATCGAAAGGACAAAAAAAAATTAAAGAATACAGAATCTTCTGAGTCTTCAGTCTTCAGTCTTCAGATTTGGCTCTTCAGTCTTTTGCTCTTCAGTTTGCTTAATTCTCAACTTCATTAGCGGGCACCTCCAGGTCGAACATTCCGAAAATCTCTTCTTCAGCTCATTTCTCTCCTTAATAATATCCAGACTGTTTCTTGTTAAACCCAACTGACCAGCATACTAAGCAATTTCTTGAGTAATGGCCTTCTCATTTACCAAGCCATTACCAAGTCTCGGAGGAGGATAGAAATATGGACCGGGGCTACTATATCGTACTTCTCCTTCATCCGCAAGTTTAATCGACTTTGTAGATACTTTGGATAGAAAGGTTAGGAGATATTCAATGAATGCTTCATTCGATCCGAGCTTTCCCTCTCCATTCCCCGAGAACATCATAATTGAACCGAAGGTTCTCTTGACTTCTTCCCACATATCGTTGAGTTTAATGGGCATCCATTTATCAACGTGGGGGCCTTTAGCGCTTTTGATGTTCCCTTTCCTCTTGCTCGCAAACTTCACGAATTCACTCCTTCGCTTCGCTCTTCGTCTATCTTCTTTTCGATCCACTGAGATGCTCCCGAGACCGAGCAAAGAACTTTCTTAGCTTGTTCCATTTGGAGTGTCTTCAGAGCATTTCTAGTGTTGAAGACTTTCATCTGAGGTTGAGACTCCGATTCTTCTTTCTACTTTCTCTGGATTGGCTTAGAAGCCTTTGCACGCTTGCTTTTCGGGTTGAACAACACCGAGGCTTTCCTCTTCATAGGCATTTCAATGGCGAAACTGGCTTGTTCCAACCTTTGCTCTACTTTTCTCGTTTTTCTTTTGACACATCAAGCAAGGTTTGCTTGGAAACTCGAGTGTAGACAGGCTTCTCCACCTGAGCAAACTTTAACTTCTCAGAAGCTTCGACTTCTTTTAAGGCTTTGGCTAAATTATACATTTCAGCATCTTTTTGAGCCTTCTTCTCCAAAGTACGTGCCATGAACTTTTCCGAGGTCTTCACCTTCCTTTTCCCCCTTCTTGGCACCATAATTTGGAAGAAGTCCGGAGAATCTTTGTGTCCATGTGATATTGCTCTTTGCTCACTGCAGTGAATCTCTCCGCTATCCGATCTTGTTCGTCTTCGGCCTTCTTAGATGGTTCTTGGCCCACGAAAATTCTTCAGATAAGTGGGCAAACTGGCCAGAGAGTGCTTCTTTGAACATCTCTGTCATCTTGGTCATGAGCATTGAGCTCATTTCCTCAACAGCAGACTTTATCAGCACCTCATTCTTTTCTGCCAGTTCCACCTCTAGGAAATCCGAACTCTCCTGGTGTTTCTGCTTCAGTTCATCACTTAACTCAGCCTTGACTTCCTCCAGCTTCTCATTCAGCTTTTCTTCCATGGAGGTCATCTGGGTGGTCAGAGTGTTTTGAATTTGCACACTACGAAGAAGAGTGACTAAGACTTTCCATCTTTTGAGCTTGATTGGCAACATCTCTTCCATCTCGAGCAATTTTGATCATCATTGGCTCAACTTTCTCAAGTTTCTCCATCAAGGGAGTGAGATCAATCTCAGGAATCTTCTGCACCTCCTGTGCTGTCTGATCATCCTGTGCCTCAGCTTCGTCCTGAGCTCCAGTCTCCAACTAAGCCTCAGTCTGTTTATCAGACAATTCAGAGTTAAAGATAGGACTTTCAGTAACTTTGGCATAATTGTTAATGGTGCCAAAAGATACCTGAATAGTTCTAGCTTCAGTCTGAGGTTGACCAATTTCAAAGTTGATCGAAGAGCGAAGTCTCATTTTCCATCCGAGACCTGTTTCTCAACATCTCCTGTTGGTCCCCATCTCCATCTTTAGATTTGTCTCATTTGCTCGGGCACCAACCCGATTGCTCTCCTTTCATCAACTTTTTCGAACTAGCTCATCAAAATCGGAGTTTTTCATCCCGAGCTTTGTCCTCCCGAACCACGAGAAGTCGGTCGGGAAAATTTGTCTCCTCATTCCACCGGCCTTCCCCCTCTGAATGCAGACAATATCAAGCATCTCGGGAAGAGTCCGATTGAGGATGAATCTGATCGTCCTTAATCTGAAGAAAACATCTTGTAGATCGGGGTATGAAATTTGAGCTCGGGGTAGTGGTAAAGAATGAATCGTTCCCCTTGCTCCTCCACTCGCCTTCTTCAGCTTCTCCCTTCTTCCATCTTGGGTTCTCTGGTTCAGTTGAAACATATGCTAAGGGATCAAGAAGTAGATAACTCAGGAGCTCATCAAGAATATTCTGCTCCTGAGCCTCAGCAACATCTGAAGTTTGTGCGGTCAGGTCCTCAGTTTGCATCTGAGATGGTTCTGAGGCCTGAGTTGGCATATCCTCGGTTTGAATCTGAAGTCGGCTCGTCTGGCATGTCGAGCACCGCACATCTTGATTGACTCTCGGCTGGCTCTTTTATGCGAGCTCGCACATTTGAGGTAGGTATCTCTGAGGTCTGAGCTCCTTTAAAAATTTCCTGAGAAATTTTATCTGAACTGAGCGATGTCTCGAGCACCTCAGAGAAGACCTGCTCCTCAGTCTGATCCTGTGTCCTCGAGATAACCTGAGCCAATACTTGTAATGGTGAACTCTGAGCGGTTTGGCTCTCCGGTTGAATCTCGTCAGAATCACTTTCATCTTCATCGGTGAGAACCACCAATCTTCTGCGTTTTGGAGCAAGATCCTTTAGTTTCAACATCTTTGCTCCCTGCTCCATCTTTGCCTCCAACAAAACCTTCCCCCTGGTTTGTTGAGTCTCTTTTTCAAAGAAGAATCGGTGATTCAACCTTCTTTTCTCTCTTCCCCCGATGACACGCTTTTGCAAAGAATGGGTTTAAAGAGAATTTTGGACTTAGTGAATGGGGTCGAATTGGCGAAGATATCCTCCTCCTCTTTGCACATCTCCAAAATGTAAGCAATTTTGGTGGCATGGTGAATCTTGCCTTTTATTGAGATCGCCCCGTCAACCTTCTTCAAAACTTTGATCTGCTCACTCACCGTCTGAATCAGAAATTTTAGCCGAGTTGAAGTCGGTGGTGGGTGAGGCCTCTATCGCCGCCATCGATCGAGCTTGAGTCTTGATCCGCTCAAAACTCCCCTTAAGACTCATGATGCATTTACTCACAATATCCATCAATACACGATATTGTGGCTTTAAGTGCCTCTTATGCAATGTTGCCTCAAACTTTTTGAGGATTCTCAGCAATCCTATCTAAGTATTCTGCTCTTTGCAGAGCATATACATCGTAGGATCCTCTCCTCTATCACGAGCTCAAAAACATCATTGATTTTTTGGGGTTATGTACAAATCCCTTTCAAAATCGGCGTATTTGGCCGAATGCTCTAAGTGTGATCTGATGTCGAAGAATGCATCGATCCTCTTCATCTACCTTCAAGTTATAGATGAATTCGATTACCTCTTTTCGCAAACTCTGGTGCAGTCGGTTTTGCGATTAGTTGGGTGAGTTTGCTTGATCGAATCATATCGAGCCTCCTCTTTCGGCTTTGAGTTGGTTGTGCTTTCGAGTGAAACAACGAACTCGTACCACGGCTTGTTGGTTTTGGCTAATCTGTCGAACAAGGTTGGAGCCATTTTAGAGATTGATTTGAGAAGTGAAGCTTTAGGGTTTAGGAATTTCTGGGCAAGGGGATTTATTTGCAGAGGATTTGAGAACGAAGGGTTTGATAAAATTTTGGCTCGAAAGGCTTCTTAGGGTATATATAGCTTTGAGATCGTGGAGAATCGTGTTAGTTAGGTGAAAAACAACGATTGAGATTAATCTCCGATTAATCGGGTATACGAACCGACGATCTCCAAAAAGTAAGCCGCCAAAACATCCCTATTGGTCATTAATGTAGCAGAGTATTAAATGACTATTGACCTTCTTCGGAATTTTAAAACGATCCCGCCCAAAAACATTCCTCGGGTGTTTTGTATTTATTGCGAATGATTTCTGAGCTTCACTTAAGCAATAAATGAGTTGCATGAGTCATTACTTCTTTGAGACTAATTTTCCTCTATCGGTCTTATGAAAATCGACCTTGATAAAATGTCGGTTTAATAATCGAAAATCTTGAAATGGTTCATTTTGCTCGAAAGTCTTGACCTTGAAGAAATCTGAGTTTCCGAGACTCGATTCAAGTATTTCCATTTTATCTAAGCTTCTCAAGAGAATCGAGAAACCTTCATGCTTCGAAAACCTTCAATTTTTTGATTTTACTCTATACACTGGTTCTAACATCCCTAATTCAACCGAAAGTTCCCGGAATCTTGATTGACCAAAGGTTTAGTCAAGATATCGCTCTCTGCTTATCAAGATGAATTTTCTCCATCCTTATGTCCTTCTTCTCGACATGATCTCGATGAAGTGATGTATGATATCCACATGCTTGCATCGGTGTGCAATAACGATTTTTGTGAAATAGCAATGGCACTATTATTGTCACAAAATATTGGTACTTCATTGGCTACAACTTTATAAATCCCTTAATTGTTGTGCGAGCCAAAGAATCGAGCACGATAGTTTCTGCAGACCATATATTCAAATTTTAGTGAGTACTTGTTGCTATTGAGGTGCATTTCTTCGAAAACCAAGATATCACTTACTTCCTAGAAATTGACAAGTTCACGAGGTGGACTTCCTGTCAATTCTGCAACCTCCATAATCAGCATCTAAGTAACCACTTAACTCAAGGTTATCATCAGCTGGATACCATAATCCTCTATTCACTGTGCCTTTAAGATACTTCAGTATCTTTTTGGCAAACCTCCATGTGACTAGCCTTAGGATTAGCTTGGGTATCTTGCACATATCCCAACAAAGAAATGTTATATCCGCCTACTTGTGTGAGATAGAGCAATGATCCAATGATTCCTCTATAATCGGTGATGGCTTTCGATTTGCCGTAATCAGGATCCATCTTGTAGTTAGTATTCATGGGAATCCTAAGCGTGTTTGCGGTCTGTACACCATATTTAGCAATCAGATCTCTGGTGTATTTTGCCTGGTTGATGAATATTCCTTCCTTTGATTGTTTCACTTGAAGACCTAAGAAATTCTTCTCTCCCATCATTGACATCTCAAATTTGCCTTTCATCAGTGTTGAAAACTTTTCACACAGCTGATGGTTTGGAGATCCAAAAATGATGTCATCAACATATATCTGAACTAGTAAGATATCTCCCCCATCCTCTATCCTGAATAGAGTTCTATCAATAGTTCCTTTGACAAAACCATGGTCAGTAAGAAACTGAGAAAGAGTATCATACCATGCTCTGGGTGCTTGCTTAAGACCATACAAAGCTTTTTTCCGAGCTCGTAAACTTGGTCATTCTGTTTTTGAAACCAGGAGGTTGTTCCACATAAACCTCTTCTTTAAGCACACCGTCGTAAATGCACTTTTCACATCCATTTGATAAACTGTGAACTTCATGTGGGCAAAGATATGCAAGAAACAATGATGGCTTCTAGTCTTGCAACAGGTGCAAAGGTTTCATCATAATTCAAGCCTTCTTCTTGGGAATAACCTTGTGCAACTAGCCTTGCCTTGTTTCTTACAATGTTGTTGTTTTCATCTCTTTTATTCTTGAAAGCCCACTTGGTTCCAATGACATTGTGCCTTTTCGGGTCTATCTACCGGCTCCCATACTTCATTTCTTGAGAATTGATTCAATTTCATCTTGCATTAGCAAATAATCCAATGAGAATCTTGTAGAGCTTCACCAATCTCAAGAGGTTCTTTCTCCGATAGAAGCGGTGAGAATAGTGCACTCTCACCATGAAACCTTCTTGTTTTAACACCTTTAGTTAGATCACCCACAATCTGACTTGTAGGATGACTATCTAACCATTTCCTTCTTGATGTTCCTGTTTCAATAGTATCCTCAACATTTGAAATGTTAGGTTCGATTAAATCAAGAAACTCGAGGGAACAAAAAAACAGAGAAAGGGAATCATCTTCCTCGGAGGAAATTCTATTCAGAACATTGTCAGAGACATTTGTTCCCCTTTGGTTGATAGATTCAGAATTTGCCTCAGTTGTGACCACATCTTCATTGGCATTACATACCGAGTCAGGCGGGTGTCTGCTCAGATTGGTCACCTTTGGAGTGTTGGTTTTCCGAGTCTCACCATCCCGATTTCCATCCGAACTTCTTTATTCGAGTCCGAGTCACTCCAATCATAGATAGTGACCGACTTCTTCTTTTCGTGTTCGATTGGATGTTTTATCTCTCTCTGTTTTTAGGCTTAATCTGGTGATCCTCTTGGTGGGTTCATCTGCGTCATGTTCTTGTTTCTTGAACACAAGTAGATTCATCAAAAACAACATGAGGTGTTTCCTCCACAATAAGAGTCCTACTGGTTGTAAACTCGAAAGCTTTTATCGACGAGAATATCCTAAGAATATTCCTTCATCGACTTTACTATCAAATGTTTTCAATCGATCTTTACCATTATTGTGTATGAAACACTTGCAACCAAAACACACGAAAAGAAAGAAACAAGAGGCTTCCTTTCATTCCAAAGCTCATAGGGTGTTTTGCCTTGACTCTTGGTCAAGATGGATCTATTCGAGAGTAGCATGCGGTTGTTGAATTTCTTCAACCCCAAAATCTTTTAGGAATATCGACTTATCATTTATCATTGTCCTTTGCGAACTTCTTTCGGAGTTTCATTCATTCTTTCAAAGAACACCATTTTGTTGAGGGGTCCTTGCAGCTGATGTTTCATGTAAAATTCCATTCTCTGCACAATAATCAGATATGATATGATTTATAAACTCAGTTCCTTTGTCAGATCTGATTTTGACCACACTCAGATTTTTTTCATTACTGAGCCTTTTCAGTAATTCTAGCAGCTTTATCTGAGTCTCTTTCTTACTAAGTAAGAATATGACCCAAGTATATCTTGAGTAGTCATCAACTACTACCAATGTGTATTTCCTGCCATTAGTGCTCACAGGTGTTATAGGACCAAAGAGATCCATATGCAATAACTTAAGTATTCTTTTTCAAAGATAAACTTCAACTTTGCTTTTTAAATGATGCTTTAACTTGTTTTCCTTTCTAGCACGCATCACAAATGTGTTCCTTACTGAACACTTCATTAGGCAACCCTCTCACAAGAGCTAATCTTGCAAGCTTGTTCAGGGTTTTGAAGTTTAGGTGATTCATTCTTTTATGCCATAACCAACTGGTATCTGTGGAACTTTTAGCAACTAAACATGTATCTTTAGGAGTTGAACTTCAATTAGCAAGATACACATTCCCTTTTCTTGTACCCGCATAAAGAATACTTTTCGTGATGTATCATCTTTCACAAAACATAAGTTCTTGGAGAACTCAACATTGAAACCCCTTATCACAGAATTGGCTAATTGTGTGACAAGTTATGCTTCAATCCAGATACATATGAAACACCATGGATATGAATCGAGTCGATTTCCAAAGTTCCATATCCTTCACCATCCCCTTGGAGTTATCTCCAAAAGTGATATGTGGGCCTCTTTGTTCAACATAGTCGAAAGCATCTTCTTGAATCTGTCATATGTCTTGAGCATCCTTTGTCAAGATACCATACATCGAGGAGCTTTTTTCGTCTCTGCTCATCGATTGCCATGTGATCTTTCATCGACTTAGTGCCCTTGTTTTTTCCTCTGAAAAAGCAGATCAATTCTTAGGTACCCAATTTTTGTAGGGTCCTACGAGGTTAGTCAGACCTTTTCCGGAATCCAAATCTGCCTCGACAACTCTAATCACTTTAGAGTGGCTAATTTGTCTTCCATAAACATCAACATATACATCCACTACTCGGGTGCCTTAGCGGTTTCTCAGATATGTGTGCTAGCTTTAGCATGAACATGGGTTTTTGAATTCTTCTTTGGTTCAGCCTTCGTTTGGATGCTTAGGCTTTTTTGTCTTGGTGGTCTAAATCTTTGTTGACTTGGGTTCAGATAACCTTTACCCTTAGGCAAGTGAGGTTCGGGTTATGCATCTTTGAAATCTGGGTCTTTCAAACAGATCGAGGACTTGGTCTCTTCGGATGAGAATGTCTATGCTTGAGTGTTTCTCATCCGAGGATTCCTCCGATGGTTCGGTGTGGAGCCTTTCAGGTTTGCATTCTTAGCCTGAGGCTTTGAAGTACTTGCTGAAACTTTAATGGCCCTTTTCGAGTTTTCTAGCCTTCACCGAGGTTTGGGCTTTCTAACCCCGATCATTGGGTTTTATCGAGACCATAGGTCCTTTTTCCTTGTCTACAACCTTGGGCATTACTTGACTTTGAAGTGTAGGTGCCTTGGTTTTACAAAGATAGTCTTCTTGCTACTAGATGCAAAGATTCAGATGACCTTGTGAGGTTCCCCCGAATGTATCCTAATCCAGATTTTATAGTGGCGGATCTCGATAACTCGAATTTCATCTATTACATTAGATGCTTTATTCAATAGAGTTAACTTCTTCTCATGCACTATCCTCACGATTCAGTAGAGTTTTATGCTTCTCGAGAGGTCATTGAACTCGATTACGATTAATTGAATCTATTCAATTGGATTTCTCTAGCTTTTCGATTAGGGACATTATCGCCTTCTCTTTTCTCGAGAGTTGTACTTTCGTAACATCCATTCATCAATTAGCTCCCATTAATTGAGAAGTGATTTCAATATTGCTAGAGTCTTTCCATTTTAGATTTTCAGTTTTTAGTTCCTTATTCGCTCTTGAGTTCTATTTAGCGATCCTTGTAAAACAAAGATAGTCCTTCATCGATTCTCAAAAGAATCCATCAAAGTCAAAATGACTTGTTTTCGGTGGAACTTGAAAACTCTTGTGCTAGTGTAGGAGCAACAATGCAGAGAAAGAAGAGCTTACCTCCTCAATGGCCATCGGGCGGATGTCATCACTTTCACCTTTGTCGAGAATATCTCATCGAAGAGCTAGATCCTCCTCCAGTGTTCTTCTTTCGCAACCATGGCCTTTTGCCAGAGAACTTCTTATCTCTTTTAGCTTGCCTTTCTTCTCTCCTTAGCACTCAAAACTGGACAATCATCTTTGGAAGTGACCTTTCTTCCGCAATTATAGCATCTGTTGGCATCATCATCCCGATCATTTTCTTCTTTGGACTTGGAGTCCTTTCTCTTGGATGAAGATCCTTCAACTTTTCAGTCTTTTCTTCTTCTCGGTTGATCCGTCCTCGGGTTTCTTCCGGTACTGTGGTTCCCTGTAATAGTTTTTGTATTTTCCAAATCTATTATTAAGTCTGGTCAAACCTCATTGCCATCGTCTTAGCTTTTCCTCAAGCTCATCCCGATTTTTGGCATGGGGGTTCTCGAACTCTCTAGTTTTCTGAGGTTTTATCTTTGGCTTTTAAAGCCACATTCTTACTCGATGAAGAATCATCTTTCTTTGTCGGCCTTTTTGGATTTCTTATCAATTACAAATTCATAGGCCAAATTTCGAGAGAAGACTTGTTGGTAAGGCATTGAACTAATGTTCTTGGTGTTTTCAATCACCACTGCATGAATATCCCATTTCTTAGAAAGACCTCTAAGAATTTTCAATGCAACTTCTCTCTGTGGGTATTTCTATCCAAGTGCATTTAGATCATTCATGATGCTAGTGAATCTGACTTCCAGTTTGTCTATTGATTCACCATCATCAATTTCAAAACTATCAAACTTTCCAATTGCCACTGAAAGTTTGTTTTCTTTTATATGATCTATGCCTTGGCACATAACATCTAGTGTATCCCAAATTTCTTTAGCAGTATTACAGTGAGAGATCATTCCCATCACACCATCATCAATTGTACTGTATAGTGTGTCTTTTGCAATGTAGTCTAGATTGACTAACTTTCTCTCCTCAGGAGTTAGTTGGTCATCAGACTTAGGAAATTCTGCTCTAGGATCAATTCTCTCATCTTCATTCCTCTGAGGATTCACCAAGAACCTGGAATGGTCCTTGAGAGACCACTCTCCACATACGCTCATGTTTGGAATACAGATGAGCTTGCATTCTCAGTCTCCATAGATCATAGTTCTCCACTGAGAACATGGGAAGTTTTTTAGAAGACTTTTTTTTTTTTATCTTTTGAAAAGTAAAAAAAATTCAGCAAATAAGATCAGTTCAGATAGACCACAAGTATTTTTGAAAATAAAACTTTGGTCAACACAACAGGTGGTCAAGTTGAACCACCGCTTTCCGATACCACTTGTTGGTCCCGGTGCAAACGAAGTCTTACACGTGTATGGGGGGGAATACACGTGTTGATGTTTTAAAACTTTTTTCTTCGAGATCACTTGGGTCGAGATAGTCCCGAAGATTAGGTTCGAGAAGCACAGATTGCTTTCCGAGTCAAAGTCTCATCGAGATGTTGATCCCGAAGCCGCTTTCGAGATACCTCGCGATAATCTCAACCGAGTCCCGAAAACAGAGATCCCGAGTTGCTTGGATCGATAACTAACTTATGAATCCTCGTAAGAGAGTTCGGTTTGATAACTATCGTTTCTAGCTACTCGGTCGTGCGTAATGGTTGGCCCTTTAGATTATACTCGTTTTAAGCTTTCTTTGAAAACCTTCCCTTTATGAAATAGTGATTAGTTTGTGATTCACTTATGCAACTTGATTGGATTGATTCCAACTGAATATCGATTGAAAAGTATGCTTTCAAAACAAGTCAATGCTACGATTAAATGCAGACAAGAAAAAGCAATAAAGAACACAACAAATATAGTGGTTCGAGACTCAAGCTCCCACGTCCACTCTCCCGACTCTTGAGAGAAATTCACTATCAACTTCGAGCTTTTCGACTACCTCGTAGTTTACTTACTCAACTCGTACGAGTTTTTCGACTACTCCACGTGGTTTACTTACTCAACCCGACACGGAGCTTTCGACTACCTCCGTAGTTTACTTACTCAATCACACACAAGCTTTCGGACTACCCCAGAGCTTACTAACTTCTCCTCTAGAGTTTTCTGACTACTCCGTGTAGTTTACTAACTCTTTACAACTCTTTCTCACCAACAAACACACTCCAGCTACCTTCTCAAGGGTTTTGGGGGTTTCTAGGTTGGTTTCCAACTAGGATGAGATATCCTTTACAATGAAGCACAATGCAAAGGGTTATGATATCTCGACTAAGCTTTGGATAAATCTTATCAAGCTAGGCTTAGTATAGTGAGCTCTCTTCAATATCGAAGCACTTGGGAAATTCTAAGTTTTTCGAGTGCTTTTACTTTTGCAAGAATAAGTTTGAGCTCTTGAGTTGCGTATAAATTTCCGTAACCTTACAATGTAGAGGGTCACCAGTATTTATAGGCATACACCAAGGTCACTTTTTGTTGGGAAATTTAGAGTTTTGATAAAAGTTCCAAAAACACATGTAATAGGACCCGGTCGGACACAGTTGGGCCGATCGATGTTTATATTACCGTTTATAGAATATCAGTTGATAATTGCTGTATAGAACAACTGATGTATTAGATAGGTCACATATTGAGGGGGAACCTCAATATGTATAGGTCAGATCTGAAGATATGAAGAACAACTAATATCCGACAGGCCAGAATGCAAGAGAAGAACAGAAGATCAGATCGATATGATCTAGTCAGATATCTCAGCTTAAGTCATAAAGCTCAAACTCAGAATACTTGAAGATCAGATGACTTCCAGAAGATCAGACCAGAAGACCTACATCAGCCGAGTCTGCTAGTTGAAGCTAAGTCAACCGGCACCGAAGACTCCATCGTAGATCGATCGGCCTTGGATCGATCGGATCAAATCACGGTGTGAAAACTGATGTTTCACCTAGTCATACGTCGATGATCTGAACAAGAAAAATTTCAACCTTAGTTGGAAGAACAACACTGAAAAGTGCGTCTGTTAACCAATAAGAACGAGACACGTATGATCTGAGCCGGCAATTACGGGATTTGGTGCTGCTCTCTCTAACGGCTATAAAATACAAATTCACGCTTTCGGCCATGCCGCTTTCAAAGACGCCACATCAATCGCAAGTCTACCAAATATAGCACGAAATTGAATTGCTCTCCAACGGCTCTTTGATTTCAAGGTCTATAAATATGGGATCACACTTCAGAGTGAAGACACGGAAACCCTGAAACGATCAAGAAGCTCAAGCAATTATCAGATTTCCGCACAAAGAACACGAACAAGAAGATTATTTTTTATTAAGTGTTCATCCCATAAGTTCTTAGCATAGAAATCTTTTCATCTAGCTGATAGGCTATCTTAAACACTAGAAAAGATTTCATAGTTGGAACCAAAACAATCTTATCCAAACCCAAAGTTAGGTTAAGTTGTTTAGCAAGATTTCACATTAGGGTTTCTAGTTCTGATTTCTGGGATCGGTTGAGTGAGAACTCCTTAAATATCTGTCGATTGTCTTTGTGTTGGACTAACACAAAAATCTAAGTCCGGTTAGTTAAGTTGGTGCCCCCCTTGTGATAGGGAAGAGTGGGACGTAGGGACTGGTTTGTCCGAACCACTATAAATCTTGTGTGCCTTTCTCGCTTTGATTAATCGTTTTACACAATCGCACACAACTTTTTAAAGCAAAGATACATATTCTAAGTTGAGATCAACTAAAGCACCAAGCTTCGATCGATCAAGCTTGACACTTGATCGTTGGTTAAAAGACTAACTTTGGAATCGATTTATCAAAAACCGGTTTTTCACACGGGTAAAACTTAGCTTCCGCGACACACATCGTTAAACCGATAGTTACCGAAATCGATTGCCTTCAGCGATTAGTAAGTTGGTTATCGATCAAAACCGATTCACTCAAGACTCGATCGGGCTATTCTGCCATCACACCGATCTGCGACAAAAAGTTTTCGTAAGTCTATTCACCCTCCTCTAGACTTACGCCCTCACAAACCCGTTCGGGACCTACAAGTGGTATCAGAGCGGTTGGTTCTCTGCATTAATCGACTTTTTGTATCATCGATTCTTGAGGAAGAATCTTTGTGGTCACCCCGAGCAGATCTTGAAAAACCTTCTTAAAACTCATTCTTTTTCCAAAATCACTCAAAGATGGATAACACCTCGGTATGTATCATGATCTGCCAAGTTCTCAATCGATGAGTATGCAGATTGAGCCATATATATGTCCAACCATCTAGGTTCGATAAGCGGCGAGAATGATGGAAGTCATCGAAAGAGGACCCATCATCATTTATTACGACAACCCCGTAGTTGGAGGAGATCCAGATTTTGCCCCGGGAAGTCTTATGAAAAAAAAGCCCAAATTTTGATGGATGCAGAGGAAAGGAAGAAACGCGATACTCTGGACACAATCGCCAGCATATTATCATGAAAACAATGGACAAGGTCACCAAAGAAAAGATTAAATATCTCAAAATCTGCGAAAGCAATGTGGGACAAATCTAGCCTGAGATATGCGAGGAAATGACCGGATAAAAGACAACCGTCTACAAGTTTAATGGTGAAGTTGAAAAAATCAAGATGTCGCTTAACGAGACCATCAACGAACTCGATGGAAGGATTACAATGTCAATAAAAAGCTTCGAGAACTTGGAGAGATGTCCGATAAAGATATCAACTACAAAATCTTAAGGTCTCTCACCAAGAAATGGGACATGAAGGTCACCAGAATCAAGGATTGCCAAGACATTTAAAAAATGAAGCCGAGTAGCTTTGTTTTGAGCCTTAAAGCTCACGAGTTCGATTTAATTGAGAGAGGACAAGCGAGATGAAGATGAGGTGCCCATTGAAGCTTCAACTTCAAAATCGGTTACTTTTTAAGGCAACCAAAGGCAGATCAAAGACCAATGAACCCATTGGAAACATCATAAGTCGCGTAGCAGATCGCTCGCTTGCAGAAACTAGAAAAATCAAATATTCAACTTGGTAAGTATCGAAGATTTTATAAAGATTATCAACATACCGAGGAAGAGATAGGAGATCAGCCAAACAGATCTCCGAAGAACCGTGATCGATGATCGGAGAGATCACTGAGAGATGAAAGGAAAAGAGATAATCTAAATGATGAGAGAAGAGATAACCAATCGCATGAAGAAGAAGCTCTGGGACTACTATCGAAAGGGAAGTCACCCGATAGATCATACTGACGGAGTGATTCACCCGAAGAAAAGGTTGATGGATCAGGAGGCGTGCTTCAACCGCGAGAAGCCGGTCACTACTGGCAGATCGCCTGCAGACGACGCCAAGAGAAAGGGAAGAAAAGAGGAACATAAGAGAGCAAATTCATGCAGGACGAGAAAAGCCATGGTTCTTTGACATATCAGAATCGACGATTCTATCCGCCCTCCGAGGATTCCGGATACTCTCTTCAGAGAAGATTTCTGTCGTCAAGAAGATCTTTGTTGACTTTATGAAAATGAAGATCGATATTCTCTTCAGATGATGATGAGATCGCACGATGGCGAGGAGGACCAATCTCGAGGTAACCTTCAAAAACGCTTTGTTCGCTTTACACTGCTAGCATTAAGACACTTTGGGAGATTGACTGCAGCTCTACTCGAAAGCAATTGCTTGAGGATCTCTCCAATGCAAAGAGACACTTATGCTATAGTGGAATTTGAAAATGACAAGTTGAGGATCGTAAATAATCACTTGCTAAAGAGAACGATCTCAAGAAAGCTTTCGAACTTAAATCTGCTAAACCGCCGTAGGCAACCGAGGAACTTAATATTCGAATGTTAAAACTTCGATGAGAGAAGCAGATCAAAGATCAACTACTTAATTAACAAAAAAGAAGTCGATGACTTCAAAATCCTCGCAAGTTTAAATTTGATGAAATCATTCTTTAATGCATAAGAGTCTAAAATCATCTCGAGGATAATGCATGCAAGAAAATAGAAGTTTTTACAAAATCATCTAAAACCTGTTCAAGACATGAACACCTATTTTTTGAACAACGATTAACAAGAAGGACTTGGGTATGAGAACCCTTCCACATCCTCAAAAGCCCCTACTGATTCATCTCAAAAGGGTGTAATCAGACGAGTTTCTGACAAAGATACACCAAAAGCCAAACTTGTATCTAATAAGGGAAAAAGATCGGTTGAGCAGGTAAGGCAGGTGCCCAAACGAAGGGAATAGAAATGGACCCTAATCGGTAAAGCATCGGTAGAGGAATCAACGAAGAACCCAGTTCTTCCGAAGAGACCTCAACTCGATCAACAGATCGTATCGAAAAAAGACAACCTGTAAAAGGGAAGTCTAATCTGAGACCCAATCAAGGTCAGCTGCCTAATAATCATGCTTTAGGTAAACTGCAAAAACCACCTATGCCAAAAAGATATGAATCTTTTGATGGTAGCAGTCGTACATACCCCTATAATCGTAAATCTAGGTCACAAGACTGAACCACCTTTGGATGAAAAAAGACAAACAGAAAAGATAAATCCCAAGTCTTCTAAGTCATCCAAGGTTCACACTAATAATCATACTAATCGAAAGCATATAAAAAGAGACGATGATTATGTTGATAGGTATGGAGACAAATCAGCCTTCTCGATCTAATCGATCTCAATAGAAGTGCTCTGCTTTGTATGGATCCCCAAAACTAATCCTAACCCCTCGAGAGCCAATCCAAAAGGGTACCTAAAGCCTGATTTGGGCTGCAGGATCGCGTGGGTCGGGCCAACAAAGGAGGTGTGCAAGCAACTATCCGGTACATCGATAGTGGATGCTCAAGGCACATGACCGAAGCAAACATCTCCTCGGCTCCTACATAGAACGTAAAAGGCCAGCGTGTACTCTTCGGTGATGATAACTTTGGTTACACCAAAGGATTCTTGAACCTTAGAGAATGATGATGTACAAATAACTGGAGTCTCAGATGTCGAAGGTCCTCAAGCACAACCTATTATCGGTTTCACAATTTCTGCGACAACGGATTCAACGTTGAGTTCTCGACCGATCAATGCACTATCAAGAATCGAGCCACTCAATGTGATTTTGCTAATCGGGTTCAAGGAAAGGGACGATCTACATACCGATTGGAACAGTTGCCCAAGAAATGCATGCACGATTGTCAAGAGTTCCAAAAGTAGCGGTTGGCTCGCACAAAAAAGAATGAGCCATCCGAACTTTAAAACTCTTAATAAGATAGCAAGGATGTCTCTAGTGGAAGGACTTCCGAATGAAGTATTTTCAAAGGATCAGACATGTGTTGCATGTCAGAAGGGAAAACAGGTCAAAGCTTCATTCAAAGGAATTCCTGGACCGGCATCCAGCAGAGTACTGCAGTTGCTTCATATGGATCTATTCGGACTAGTTACACCGATCGGTCTCGTGACGTAAATATACTCCGTAATCGTGGATGACTATTCCAAGTTTACGGGTTATATTCTTACATAAGAAGAATGAGACGACAACGAAGATACCCGAGCTGCTAAAAAGATTACAAAATGAAAAGGGTGTCAATGTAGTAAAAATCATATCAGATAAAGGTACAGAATTTCTGAACTCTTTTATTACTGATTTTTGCTCTAAGTTTGGTATACAGCATGAGACATCAGCTGCAAGAACGCCACAACAGAATGGAGTAGCAGAACGGAGGAACAGGACTCTCAAAGAAGCTGCTCGCACGATGTTAGCTGAACATGCGATACCAAGCCGCTTTTAAGGCGCGAAGCAATCAACATCTTGCATGTCATACTCGTAAGCAGATGTCTTTTGACTAAGGCTCACTACAAAACACCCTATGAACTGTGGAAGGGCAGAAAACCTCATGTTTCTTTCTTCCATGTTTTTGGGTGTAAGTGTTTCATACACAACAATGGGAAGAGTCAGTTGAAGACTTTTGAGGCCAAGTCAGATGAGGGTATATTCTTAGGATATTCCTCATCTAGTAAGGCCTTCGGGGGTTTACAAATGCATTTAACCCTAGTTGTGGAAGAAACACCCCATGTAGTCTTTGATGAAGCATCCTACGAACAAGAGAAATCGCCTCGAGAACAAGGCGTGCACGATCAACATGCACGATGCTCGGAAAATGGATCAGCTAACGATCAAGGAAAAAGGATCGTAAATCGTAATAAAGATACATTCCGGATCTAGATGATTAACCGGATCATTGGGATCCTAAGGTACAAAAACTGCCGATGAAGAAGTTCGGCATACGGTGAGATAAATATCAATCGAACCATCCTGCCATTGGGGAACACTGAAGTTCCCATTTAGCAGACATCAAGACATGATGAGTCCAACATCGGTGAGACATGTTCTTATCAAGTGGATCATAAACCGCACCACTCCCGGTCGCTAGTAATGAACCTTTATCGAAATGGATGATGTTCTCCAAACCGATTTAAATCGAAGCGAAGGACTGGATAACCGGTCATCCAACCGATCGATCATCGGAGACCCATCCGATAAAGTTAAAATTAGACATCAGTTGGTGAAAGTGCCATGTATTCTTTGTTATTTTGTCTATGAAGGAACCAACAACAATAGAGGAAGCTCTACAAGACGCAAGTTGGATTCTAGCCATGGCGAGGAGGATTTGGAGCAGTTCGAGAGAAACCAAGTTTGGGAACCTGGTGGGCCAGACCAAATCATCAAGACGTAATTGGCACGAAGTGGGTTTTCAAGAACAAGAGAGATGAGAAAATTGTCATCACCGTAAATAAGGCAAGACTTGTTGCTAAGGGGTATTCCACAATCGAAGGAATTGATTATGATGAGACCTTTGCACGATCGCCGCCTAAAGCCATTGGTCATTTTCGGCGATATTTCCCATAGAGGGTTCCTTGTGTATCGATGGACGTAAAGAGTGCATTCTTAAATGGGGTACTAGCGAGAGAAAGTTTATGTCGAACAACCTCCGGGCTTAAAAAAAGAGCAACCAAGTGTATGGATTTAAGAAAAAGCTCTTTATGGCTCAAACAAGCTCCTCGAGTTCGGTATGATACACTCTCTCGGTTCTTGATCGACAGTGGGTTCACTAAAGGAACGATGGACAGAACCTTATGAGAATAGAAGATGGAGAAGATATTCGATGGTTCGGGATCACGTCTTGACATCATCTTCGGATCTCCCAACAAGAGTCTATGTGAAAGATTTAGCAAACCGATGCAAGGGAAGTTCGAGATGTCCATGATGGGTCGGATGAATTATTTTTCGGGTCTACAAGTAAAAAGCAAAAGTAGAAGGGATATTCATCCGCCAAGCAAAAGTACACTAGGAATTTATTGGCTAAGTTTGGAGTTCAAAATTGCAAGGAAGCCAAAATTCCTATGATGGCTGGATTCAAGATGGATCCGCACGAGGATGGTCGAAAAACAAATCGAAAAGAATATAGGGCTCTCATTGGATCTCTATTATACCGATTGCCGGCCAGACGAGATATCACCTTTGCGGTTGGTGTATGTGCGGATTTCGAAGCAAATCCAATGCAAAAGCCACCTAGAAGCAGACTAAGTGGATTCTTATATATCGAAGGGACAATAAACCTTGGTTTATTTTACCCATCGATGATAATCTAAACTTAGTGGGTATTTCGATTACGATTATGGAGGTTGCAAGATTGATGTAAAATCAACCTCGAGAACATGTCGGTTTTAGGAAGTAAACCGATCTCGTGGTTTTCAAAAAAAGCGAGACATCGATTTGCGACATCTACTCTTCAAGAGAATATATGGGCTGCGAGAAGTCATTTGCTCCCTAATCGCTCGGCTTAGTCGGCGGTGAGGATTATAACATTGTAGCTAAGAATGTACCTATATTTGCGTGATAGTAATAGTCTTTATTGCAATCACCGTCGAATCTGTTCTACATACAAGATGCAAGCATGTGGATGTGGGACATCATTTTATAAGAGATCATGTTGAAAAGAAGAATATCGAATGGAAAAGATTCACATTGATTTCTGAAAAGTCGATATTCTAACCAAGCCACTAGCTGAGATCAGATTCAGAGAATTGTGCAATGAGCTAGGGCTTCTGGATCTTGGAGAAAAAGCACCTAAAATGCTTGATGGATTGTTCTCCAGAACCAGCTGGTTAAGAGACTAACCAGGGTTGAGAGGAATCGGTTGAATTTGGTATCTCAATTGATAAGAAGATCGGTCAAGGAACTGATATGAGAAATCGATCAGATTTACAAGTTATCAGATTAAAGGAACTGATCAGATTTAAGGTTTATCAGATTAAAGGAAACGCTCAGTTTAAAAGGATTATCTGATTAAATCAGTTTGGTTATTTTACATCTTTGTAAGTCGATTAAGCTGATATTCAACAAGCAAGATTCACAGATTAAAGCCTACAATCGCATAAGAAAGCAGAAAATTTACACAACAATGGAATAATAGAAATTTTCATTGATAAAAACCCGAAGGTCAGGTTACATTACAAGTTACAAGTACAAAGGACCCGGAGGTCAGTACATAAGTCATAACCGAAAACCCTAAACCTATAACCCTAAACCCTCATCCTAACCCAAGAAGAGCGGGAGAGAGAGATTTTAAATCTGATGCTCTCATTTTCCCCCACTTAACAAGGGTGAGAGAGGCTTTGAAATAATCCTAAAGCCGCTAGCTGAAGCTAAAACCAGTGGAGCGAGAGCGGCGTTGATAGGATTTCTAAGCCAGGAGCCCTTAGACCTGAAGTCAATGGGCTCTCCAGCTGTTAAATGGAGCACATGTGCCAAGAAAGTGGTTCAAAGACCTTATGGGCACATGTGTTGCATCAAAATTTGAGTTGATATCCGAAGATCAGCTGTTGTCTGATCCAGACCGTATATCAAACTCATGTTTTATATCAGACTAAGTCTGTTGATGCTAGTTCCGTCATCTCGATAGACACACAAGGTGCATACGGTTAGGAGAAGTGTCTTCTCGATTCTTGACCATGAAATAACACCTTACTTTGGTGGTAGAGAAAGAAGCAACAATTGTATGTGAAATCTTTGATGACGATGAAAACAAAGCGATAAGGGACATGTGGGGGTTGATTTGAGAAGTTTGAAATCATTGAAAAAGGGGTAAAAGGTGTTTTTAGGAAGTTTCATAGGAAATAAGGGTTCACGGGATACATGATTCTACAAAGAAGATAAGTATGGTGAATGGGTTATGTTGTGTAAAACATTGGTCCAATTTATAGAGGTCAAGCAAGGGTGCAAATGCAAATTTGACTTCAAAAAGCCTTTTAGAGAAATTTGCATCACAATGACAGCGTGTAGAAATCACGCGACTGATAATTGGATAAATTTACGGCGGATTGACATATCGAAATATTTAGACTATAATTACGCATGTCAAATCGTGCCAACTTAGGGAATAGAGACTACTATTCTAGACTAAGTTTTGGCGGTAACACTTATCCCAAGAATTGGCTTGATCTGAGAAGATTCAGATTAGGTCAACAGAAATCTGATTACATACGAAACTGATCAGATGAGGAAGATCAGTTGAGCTTGAATATCTCAACAAATCAGATATATCAGTCAAGGAAAGATCTGGAATATCAGTTGAAGGGGGAACTTCAACTGATCGAGGAGGATCAGAAAAAGGGGAAATCAGACGCATAGTGAAACAGATCAGTTGAAAAGATCAGTTGGGAAATTATAAGGTTTAGGCAGAAAACTAAGATCAACAAGTGAAATCAACTACAAGTTCCTACAAGTGGTATTGACTGATTGCAATATCAGTCAACCAGATACGCTTTTCTTTTCCCTTGTTATTTGCTTATTTATCGGATCTTATCTGTTTTTATTTGCCTTACTGTACGCATTACCTGTGTGACGTATTCCCTGCAAATCATTTAATGCGGACGTTAAATTTTTGTATTAATTGCTACAAAATGCGCTTTTAAATCCAAAAGGTTTTCGTACGTGCTTTTCCCGACCATACGATCAAAACCGCTTAATCTGGATCGTTTAATCTTTTCAAACGGTTGATCTTCCAAATCTTGTCTTTTCTTTTCCCTCCTCATCTTTATAAGGTTCATCAAAAACCCTACCAGAGTTTTCCCATTCACAAACTTGCGATTTATTTTCTGAAAACTCTCCAGATTACTTCTCTGCGATTCAAAGTGTTTTTCTTAAGTTTCAAAATTATCTTCCCAAAAAAATAGAATTTGGTAATTTCTGATTATTTGATGAATCTTTTTTCCTTAAAATCCATTGATCTTAAAGATTTTGTCAATTGATGGTATCCTGTGTTATGCTTTATTATTTCTTGGTTTCCGCATGTGTTTATCGATTACTAGGCCTGTGTATAGGTCTGATAATCAATATATGATATATTTATGTTTATGCACAACTTTAATCAAGTCTATCTTATTGTAGATGGCCACTCACGGTATGGGAAAGATAATGTGCAATTATGCGGAACTGGCAACGAAGATTGTCGATGACAAGTTCGTGCAGTTTGATATCACTCGGGATCCGAAATCAATGGAAGTGGAGCAAATTCTGAAGAAAGGAGGCCTTGAGAAATATTATACGCTCATTGCAATCCGGTGATGCAAAGATGAAGCACTCGAATTCCTAAGGAATTTAAGGGTGGATACGGACGCTCCGGGAGATGAATTACTTTCGTCAGTCAACGGAGAAGAGATCGGACTGACGAATGAGGACATAACTCGTCTGTTCATCTTGCCAAAAGGATGAATCTCTTTGCTCGCTCTGAGGAGAATGAAGATGAGTGATCGAAACAAACTCTTGAGAGGTCGACAAACATCGGACCCTTGAGTTTTGTCGGACCAATGCTCAAGAGGAAATACCGATTGTTGTTTGACATATTGTCAAAAACAATCATGGGTATTTCGTTCAAGCCCGTATGCTCTTACATCCGTCAAAAATGCATAAAGATTCGCAATAATTGATGAAGCCAAGAACATCAATTGGCATGGGTTCCTAAAGGCCATTCTACTCCAAGAACATGAGAAATTTGGAGTTAATGAATGGAGGCGTGTCTATCTGAAGAAGAGGATCTGCAATCTCAACAAGGTTGCGATTATCTTGAAAGACAAAACCGCCAAATCTTTGAATGGGACGAGAATGGATCAAGTCCTACAAGGCCTTCCTCACAACAACCAGACCATATATGGGCCAACACGATGATGATATCGCTGCCCACCCTCCAAAAAAAAAAGGAAAAAGCAAGGGAAGCAGCCTCGTCCACACCGGATGCCCCTGGAAAAGGAAAAGAAAACCGGTGAAGGCCGGGAGAAGAGGCCGAAGCATATGCCAAGCAGCCTCCATGACTCTGTTTCTAGAAGATGAGTCGATAAAGAAGGAGCACGGATCACCGATGCATCACAAAAATCGGTGAAAAATCGCAGGCTTCTCAAAGTGAGAGCTCTCAAGAACATTCGAGGAAGAAGCCGACGACGAACGATCTCTTTCTCCTCCAACTCGACTGATTCACCGCTCGGATTCATGGTCACGAAAGCATGTTTCTCCTTCTCTCCCACCTGCCCGTGAACACGAAACTACATCGGTTCGAGAACAGGAAAGCTTTTACTGTTGTGGAACAGAAGACTTTGCCTCTTCAAGAGAACCTCTGCAGGTCGAGTCAATCAGACAACTTCCGCCTACTCAAGCACCACCACAACTCTCCACATCTCATCAACCTGAATCTGGACAGACAATTCTTGAGTCTAGATCATCAAAGACCATCACAGGGAAAATGGTCAAAATGCAAATCGAACGAGAAATTGATGAGATGTATCCGTAATCGTCGCCCATCCCGCTATTAGAGAGGAAGTTATGGAGATCCTCACCGAGAGATCTTCGATTAAAAAAGCTTTTTCAGATTTTATAATGATTATTGAAGATGGATGGGCCGGTCTTGATGAGTTTGCGATTTTGATTTCGATATGAGGAATGCGCTAAAGTAGGATCACCGGTGGTGATAACTCTTGAATCTATCAAAGCTCGATCCACGAGGAAGTGGGGTTGGTGAACAAGGAGAACTGGAGATCGCTAAAGAAGCTCTCAAGCAGATGCTACAATGAAGGATGCAGGAGCTGCCGATGAGTGGGGCTAGTCTTTGCAGGTTCTTGACCAACCATGGAGGCGCAAAACAATCGAAAAGAGATCCGTGACGCAAAACATTCCAACATCTCACATCACCGCTGATCAACTTCGGAGATCGATCTTGTCTCAAAGATCTCCCGAAAGAAGAAGTTGAGGGAGTGATAGCCGATCGAGGCGATTGGCCTCAAAGAAATAAAATGATCAGGGGAATTGGCTATTTCCCAGATTGAGGCAATCAAAGATCAGTTCTCCCAAACTGTGACCACCGTGTCTGCCGAACTTATAAAATCAGTTGATGACAAGCTGATTCAGGTGGATCAACAACAAGTTTCTTTTCGATGCTCTTTGAAAAAGCTAGAATTGATGTAAGAGAAACTTGACAAACCGATTATTACACTCTCTCTCGCCATGGAATCATCAAGATCGAAGCCGTGATCTCGAAGGTTCAAAATCTAACTCGCTCAAGCTCAAGGTTTATCTGTTGGAGATCTCAACAGGCGATATCGATCGACTTTGGATCTCGACTTCCCACTCACACTAACTTTTTTTGATCAAACCAAAAAGGGGAAGGACAGTGAGAAACCAATTGACATGATCGTAACAATGAAGACTGATTCGAGACGGTTGAAGCCTATGGACAAAGACTAGATCATCTGGATCTCTTTGCTAATGAAGTATCGAAAAAAGATGGAAAAGTCAAAAGGCAAGAAAGTTAGGCTGCTGCGGGTGCTTGGACATCACAAATGCACCGATCCTCAAACTAAGATAGTCACAAGAAGCCAAATAACAGATGACATGAGCCGATAAGGAACGGGCCGAGAAATCGTCCAAAAGAGCAGATTCTTCAAGAGGCCAAAAAAAAGCGAAGAAGAAAGAAGGGCAGATAAATTAACAGAGGCAGAAAATCTGAAGAAGAGATTCAGATCGAGAGCGAAGAAGGGAATGGCTGAAAAAAATCATGCGGAACCTCATTTGCCAAAGAAGAATTGATGAGATCATTCCAAAACCGCCTTTGCTTTCATGCTAAGAGGTTTGAGGAATGGAATAAGATCGTAAGTGAATGGCTTCGGATGCTTTTTGTTCTTGATCTTGTTCCACAAGAAGAATCTCCAGATGATGAATTCCTCAACTGGTTAGAAAATAAATATCCAGATTTTCTGAAGTATTTGGAAAATGAGGCCAAAATTATCAATGCAAAAATATCTCGCCAAGAGTATGATCTGTTGGATTACTAGAAGAAGGCAGATGGCTCATTTGACAGACTGACATTTCAGAGATTCTATTTTGACATCCTGAGCAAAACGCACATAATCGATCCTCGCCAGACCAATGATGTCAAATGGAAACTTTATCGATTTTCAACGCGCCTCAAGATCAAAAGAGATGCGAAGGATACAAGCCTAAAGAGTGAAGAATCAGAAAACTTCTCAGGATCAGCTGTTTTTAAATTCAAACTTTTCTGATGTAACATGTAATCGACATATCTAATGAGAAAAGTTTATTTTCTGATCCTAAGACAAAATCTCATTGTCTTCTGATTATGTGCTCTTTACTGTTCTATATTTATCAACTGTGTTTGGTTTCTCAGGTGTTTTGGTTTTTATCAAAAAGGGGGAAATTGTTGGGAAATTTAGAGTTTTGATAAAAGTTCCAAAAACACATGTAATAGGACCAGTCAGACCTGTTAGCTGACTGATGTTTATATTACCGTTTATAGAATACCAGTTGATAATTACTGTATAGAACAACTGATGTAATAGATAGGTCACATATTGAGGGGGAACCTCAATATGTATAGGTCAGATCTGAAGATATGAAGAACAAATTGATATCCCATGGGCGGAATGCAAAGAAGAACGAAGATCGGATCGATCGATCGATCTAGTCGGATATCTCTTTGAAGTCATAAAGCTCAAACTCGAGAATACTTGAAGATCGGATGATGACTTCGGAAGATCGGACCGAGGAAGACCTACATCACCGAAGTCGCTAGTTGAAGCTAAGTCAACCCGGCACTGAAGACTCCATCAGTAGACCGATCGGCCTTGGTGATCGGATCATTTCACCGGTGAAAACTGATGTTTCACCTAGTCATACGTCGATGATCTGAACAAGAAGAATGTCATCCTTAGTTGGAAGAACAACACTGAAAAGTGCGTCTGTTAACCAATAAGAACGAGACACGTATGATCTGAGCCGGCAATTACGGGATTTGGTGTTGCTCTCTCTAACGGCTATAAAATACAAATTCACGCTTTCGGCCATGCTGTTTCTGAAGCATGTCACATCAATCTGCCAAGTCTACCAAATATAGCCTGAAATTCGAATTGCTCTCCAACGGCTCTTTGATTTCAAGGTCTATAAATATGGGATCACACTTCAGAGTAAAGACACGGAAACCCTGAAATGATCAAGAAGCTCAAGCAATTATCAGATTTCCGCACGAAGAACACGAACAAGAAGATTATTTTTTATTAAGTGTTCATCCCATAAGTTCTTAGCATATAAATCTTTTCATCTAGCTGATAGGCTATCTTAAACACTAGAAAAGATTTCATAGTTGGAACCAAAACAATCTTATCCAAACCCAAAGTTAGGTTAAGTTGTTTAGCAAGATTTCACATTAGGGTTTCTAGTTCTGATTTCTGGGATCGGTTGAGTGAGAACTCCTTAAATATCTGTCGGTGTACTGTGTTGGACTAACACAAAAGTCTAAGTCGGGTTGGTTAAGTTGGTGCCCCCTTGTGATAGGGAAGAGTGGGCGTGGGACCGGGTTTGTCCGAACCACTATAAATCTTGTGTGCCTTTCTTTGCTTTGATTAATTTTACCACAATCGCACACAACTTTAAAAGCGGCATACATATTCTAAGTTGTGAGCGGCTAGCACCAAGCTTCGATCGATCAAGCTTGACACTTGATCGGTGGTTAAAAGACTAACTTTGGAATCGATTTATCAAAACCGGTTTTCACACGGGTAAAACTTAGCTTCCGCGACACATCAGTTAAACCGATAGTTCCGAATCGATCTGCCTTGAGCGATTAGTAAGTTAGTTATCGATCAAACCGATTCACTCAGACTGATCAAAGCTATCTGCCATCACACCCGATCTGCGACAAAAAGTTTTCGAGGAAGTCTATTCACCCTCCCCTCTAGACTTACGCCCTCAAAAACCCGTTCGGGACCTACACTTTTTGAAAACTATCCGTTGGAGAGATAGCTTTCGTGAGTTCCCTCTTGTGGTGTGTGAAACGGCTATTTTAGGGTTTGAAACTCCCTAACACGTTTTTAGGCAATAGCTTTTCATGTAGCCGGTCTTCACTTTTTGCGATCTGGAACTTTTGTACATCGACATCTTTTTGAGGACTGACATCATCCTTTGTCGAGATCGATATGGTGCGATGTCGTCTTCCTCTTTTTGACTTTTGTCTCCAGTTAAAGGTAGACACCTTCAACGGCTCTTTTGGTTACAAACTCTGAGTTTGATATAACCTTAACAACACTTCGACTTAGTTCCTTTTATGCGCATTTGAATGTCTTGGCAATATCTAACTACTTAAGGAATCGCGATCTTCTCGAGATTGCATCGCCGGATAGATATTATCGGTTCCTCGGAACACTCGGGTTCATCTTGAGCATTCAAGATATTATTCTTGAGTCTTGATAATTAATGTGCCTTGATACTCTTGATCTTGATTCTTGATCTTAAATTTTACGTGTCTTGAGTCTTACGAGTCTTGAGGTCTTACGAGTCTTGTGGTCTTACGAATCTTTGTAGTTTATCTTGACCGATGTCTTCGAGTCTTCGTGATGAGTCTTGATTACTCAATATCATCATCGAAGTCTTGATATCTCAGTTTCATCCTGAAACTTCGGATACTTCAGAAACATACTGAGTTCTTCAGAGTCTTCAGAACCTATCCTAAACTATATTTGCTGACTATACATTTTGCAGATAACATCCTGAATACTCTAAAACTGAATTCTGACTCAACTATCAAGATCATTCTGAACTTGTCATACTTAGGGGTTTTGGGATCTTAATCAAAATCATATATCTTTATTAAATTCATCTCCCAACAGATGATATTCAAAGCCAGTGGTCCATAGAACAACTGCTCTGATACCACTTGTAGGTCCCGAACGGGTTTCGTGAGGGCAGAAGTCTAGAGGGGAGGGGTGAATAGACTTCTAAAAACTTTTTCTCGCAGATCGGTGTGATTGCGATTAGCTTTGATCGAGTGCAAAGTGAATCGATTTGATCGATATCAACTTCTTGACGCTAAGGGCGGATCGATTCGGTATCTATCGATTTAAGCGATTGTCGGAAGCTAGTTTATACCCGTGTGAAAAACCAGTTTATAACAAATCAGATTCCGAAGTTGTTTTCAATCAGATGACTATGGAGTCAATCTGATCAAATCAGTAGCTTGGTGCTAGTTGATCCTAACTCAGAATATGTATGCAGATTTAATCAAGTTGTGTGCAATAGTGTAAAGAAATTAATCAAACAGGTAAATGCACACAAGATTTATAGTGGTTCGGACAACCAGTCCTACGTCCACTTTTCCCTATCACAAGGGGCACCAACTTAACCAACTGGACTTAGATTATTGTGTTAGTCCAACACATTACACCAACAGATATTTATAGAGCTCTCACTCAATCGATCCCAGAAATCAGAACTAGAAACCCTAGTCTGAAATCTTGCTAAACAAACTTAACCTAACTTTGGGTTTTGGGTAAGATTTGTTATTTGTTCCAACTTTGAAATCTTTCCTAGTATTTAAGTAGCCTAACAGCTAGAGGATAAGATTTATGTGCTAAGAACTATGGGATAAACACTTAGAAAAATAATATTCAAGGTTGTGTTCTTCGTGCGAAAATTTGGCTATAGTATGAGCTTCTTGATAATTTTCGTGTCTTCACTCTGAAGAGTAATCCCATATTTATAGACCTCGAAATCAAAGAGCCGTTGGAGAGCAATTTGAATTTTCGGCTATATTTGGTAGATATGTAGGATTTGATGTGACGTGCTTCTAGGTACGGCATGGCCAAAAGCGTGTATGTCGTTTTTTATAGCTGTTTGACCAAGCAGCACCAAATCCCATATTGTAGGCTCAGTTCATACGTGTCTTGTTCTTATTGGTTACCAAAAACACTTTTCAGTGTTTGTTCTACCAACTAAAGTTGACATTCTTCTTGTTCAGATCAACAACGTATGATTTGGTGAAACATCAGTTACCACCTGGTGTGAGTTGACCTGATCAGTTACAACTGATCAGTCTACCTGATAGAGTCTTCTGGTGCCAGTTGTCTTAGCTCAACTAGCAGACTCGGTTGATGTAGGTCTTCTGGTCTGATCTTCTAGTAGTCATCTGATCTTCAGGTCTTCTGAATTTGTGTTTCATGACTTCACCTGATTATCTGACTTTATAAGATTGTCTGATCTTCTGTCCTTCCCTTGCCTTCTGGCCTGTCGGACTTCAGCTGATCTTTTGTTCTTCTGATCTTTAGATCTGACCTATACATATTGAGTTCCCCCTCAATATGTGACCTATCTTATACATCAGTTGTTCTATACAATAATTATCAACTGGTCATCTTATAACTGGTATTAAAAACATCAGTCAGCTAACAGGTCTGACTGGTCCTATTACATGTGTTTTAGAACTTTCATCAAAACTCTAAATTTCCCAACACACCTAATCCTTGTAATTCCAGCAACAGATGCAGCAAAGCATGACTCAACTCCAACAAAACATCGTTTCCACTGTCAAGAATTTGGAGATGCAAATGAGTCAACTTGTCAGTGCTGTCAGTCGGTTAGAAGCTCAAAAGAGTGGAAAACTACCATCCCAGCCTGAAGTTAATCCGAAAAACGTGACCGCTGTCACGTTGAGGAGTGGAAAGCAGCTGGACGAAGTCAAGAAGCCCGATTCACTAACTCCAGCTGAAGAAACAGAAGAAAAATATTTTGGACAAAACAATACTGGACTACCCAGTGTGGAGCAGAACTCTGGACAGTGGGACACTGGATCACCCAGTGTCGGGCAGAATCCAAAACTTAGTGATAAAAAGGTTAGTGACTCAATTCCTAAGTTTGATTATACTCCTGCTTTACCTTTTCCTTGTAGGGTTGAGCGAGCATTGAAGGCAGACAAGGAGAAACAGATTTTCGACGTCTTCCAAAAAGTGGAAATCAACATCCCGTTGCTTGAGGCAATAGCTCAAATTCCGAGATACGCTAAATTTCTTAAGGAGCTTTTCACCAACAAGCGCAAATTGAAGGGGAGCGAGAAGATCATGATGGGAGGAAGTACCGTTCGTGTACAAAAATTGATATTTGATCGAAAGGACTACTTCACTCCTATCACGTGAAAGATGGATGTTGGTCGTCGAGCTAAAAGACGTAAAACAAAAGCGCTCTACGGGAGGCAGCCCGTATTTTTTTTTTTTTTTTTTTTTTTTTTTTTTTTTTTTTTTTTTTTCCTTTTTGGTTGTCTTCTTTGTGTGTCTTTCTCAGTTTTGTTACAGACTCTCCCGTGCTTGAAGTGATTACTAGTAGCTCCTACACTCTCCAGTTTATCCGGTGATACTCTTTCTTATCTTGTCTTTTCTTCCTTGTTCATATTTATTTTTGTTGCTTGTGGACAAGCAATATATTAAGTGTGGGAGAAGAGGCATTGATATATATTTTTGGTTGTGCATGGAGAAGTTGAGTCGCAATGATGAGTCGAGTGTTATTTGTATATAAACGTTATAGTATTGCTTTGTGGTATTTTGTGGAGATTTGGTTAAATTTGCTTTTATTAATGCATGTGGAAGTTGTGAATAGTTGAAGGTCATCATAAGGGAGTCCATTTGAGTCTATGATAGTAATTAGTGAATTGATGAGTGTAGTGCTGAGTCGTGCTTTGATCCCTTGTATTTGAAGTAGCCTAATTAGGTGGTTTGATGAATGATGCATGCATAGTGTACCCCTTAAGGTTGGAACATTTTTGTGGTATGGAGAAAATGAGTAGTTGAAAAATTGTGTGGAAAACAAAAGGCCAGTACAGCTGCCCATTTTTAGGGGCTCGTTTAAAAAAAATTGCGAGCTAAAACCTGACAATGGAGTGAAGTTGCGGCCTTGCGTTTCAAAATAAAAAGAAAAAAAATTGGGTGCTGAGACAGCTGCCTACTTTCGGGGGTTCGAACGTTCGTAGTCGGAAACAATTAGAGCTAAAACCCGAAAAGTAGAGTGGTGCTGCAGACCTTGAGAAAAATAAGGGGATAGGGGGTACACTACGTTGTAGAGTTTGTCGAAACTACCTAAGTTAGATGGAATGTATGATGAGGGGGTCAAAGTATGGCGAGGAGCTGAATGAATCAATGAGTTGAGGACCTATCGTATATAATCTTGGAACTTGAGTGAAAACCTTCGAAAATTCATGATTCCTTATTGCATTGAACTTAGTCTGGAGCTTTGTGAGTTGCTACTTTGCTTGAGTATCATGTTTTGTGTGTGTTGAAAGGACCTGAGCGAATTCCTTGGCTTCTCCATTGCTGCTCGTTTGATGTGTTTTTACTTGAGGACAAGCAAAAGTTCAAGTGTGGGGTATTTGATAGGTAGTGAAATGTGTATATTTTTAATATAATATAGTATAATTTATTGAACTCGTTTATGTTAGAATGGCATGTTAGGGTACTTATTTTTGCTTTGATCATATAATTATGCACTTGATCGAATTGTGTGTTTTTAAGTATCTTTAGGTGATTTTTGCGGAAAAAGTTGTTGGGCCAACTGTGTGACAAAGGCCCATACTGGCCGAGCCAGTGCAGGCCCATGTTCCAGAAGCTGAGAAGAAGGAATCCAACGTGTGATTTAAGTTTGGAAAAGATTTGGTCCAAGTTATTGTTTTGAAAAAGATTTGGTCAAGATATGTATAAGGAAATATCTGATTGGCTAAAGATGGAGGATATACTTGGGCTGATTCAGCCGAATGGAGAGGAGAAAGAAGTAGGCCATGCCCTAGTTAGATATATACCACTTACTCAAGCAAAAGGGGGGACGTTCGATACCAGAAAAGAGAAGTGGCGGCTGGAATTGATTGGAAGCAAGCAGGAGATTCAAGATTAAAGGAAGGAGAGACACGCACAGTTTTGAGAGTCGTATTTTGTTAGTTTTATTTTATCCCAACTTTCAGCTTGATAGCTATATCTGAACCCATGTTTAATGTGATTATTTAATTCGAGACATTTACGATATTTGTTTTGGGATTGTTTAATTTATCGGTTTGAAATTCTTGCGTGTTTAAATTAATTGGTTTAGACTGGCCATCTAGGTTAATTGTTTAAATATGTCTGTTAAGTCTAAGCGTGTAATCCGTGTAATTGTTATATGTGGAGACTCTTGGTAACAACTAGTGGGTTCACTAGGGTGAATTAAACCAGGTTCTTACGGGACACGCTAAGTGTACTTGGGAATTTGTTTGCTCTCTATCCTAGGGTTTAATGCTTTTAACTGGGTTAAATCTATGGGCTAACCTAGACTGCTTAGTTAGAAAGGTTTTCTTGAAGGGGCGTCTTTTCAATTAAATATAATTAAGGGATAGGACCGGGAAATCGAAGCGCTTTTGATCCCCGAGGGGCATTAATCTTGAAAACAAATAAAGTAAACGTCGAGATTAAAGTGGTCGTGTTAACATGGGGGATGAATGAACCGTAAGTTGGGGTATTTATTTCTTCTTGGTTTCATCCATTAAATCTTTAGTACTATTATTTTCAATTGTTTGGTTATATTTGTCAATTACTGTTTAATTTTCTTGTTAGTTATAAAATCCAAACCAATCCCACCCCTCTTTGTGTTTGTCCTCATAAATTCGTACAACGAGCACAATTATAATTTCGCGTTCCCTGTGGATCGATCCCTTGCTTGCCACTACTACAAGTTAGTAGAGTAGACTAGGGTATTTATTTTTGTCGCATCTCGACAGTGCGGTCAACAAGCTTCATACATAAACACTGTTTTGAAGTGATTCAGCATGCAAGATTCCAAGAAAGGTTTTGTACCCTTCAGGCACGGAATCCATCTATCGAAAGACATGTTTCCTAAGACGTAAGGGGAGATAGATGACATGAGAGGCATTCCTTATGCGTCGGCAGTATGAAGCCTTATGTATGCAATGTTGTGCACGAGACCGGATATTTGCTACGCCGTTGGCATGGTGGCAAGATATCAAAGTAATCCCAGAAATCAACACTGGACTGCCGTAAAGAACATTCTAAAGCATCTGAAAAGAATCGTGATAGAATGCCGGTTTATCAGTCGGACAGTTTATTTCCAGTGGGATACACGGACTCGGATTTCCAATCGGACATAGATTCTAGAAAATCTACCTCGGGTAGTGTGTTTTGTCTGGGGGGAGGAGCTATAACGTGGAGAAGCGTTAAGCAGAAATGCATCGCCGATTCTACCATGGAAGCCAAATATGTAGCTGCTTGTGAAGCAGCGAAAGAAGCGGTGTGGCTCAAGAACTTCCTAGTGGACTTGGACGTTGTTCTGAATTTGCCCAGCACCATCACGGTTTTCTTTGATAATGCCGGAGCAGTTGCAAATTCAAGGGAACCGAGAGCCTACAAGGCCAGCAAACACATTGAAAGGAAATATCATCTTATACGAGAAATCATTAAGAGAGGGGATATAGAGGTGGCAAAGATCGCGTCGGAAGACAACCTAGTTGATCCATTCACAAAGGGTATGCCTCTGTTAACATTCGAGAGACATGTGGAAGGAATGGGTGTCAAGAGTGTTGCCAATCTGCTTTGAGTATAAGTGGGAGATATATTATTAGGTTGATGTAGGTGACATTAGATGTCACTGTATAATACATTAGACGTGTTGTGGTATACTTAAAAGCAAACTTTGAGTATAAGTGGGAGATTGATGGGGTTATACGTGAAAGTATGCTTTTACTTTGTATAGCCTATGTATTAAACACTTATTTACTGAAATAAATTATTTATCACTATTGCTTTAAATATGATTGAATGTTATATATATTTATTGAAAACCGTTCATATAATAGCACGTGTTACATTGTAGTTAACGTGGTGATACCAAATCACAGAAGATCACGTTAACAGTCCCTTGTAAACTAGTGTGTGTTTCACAACTTAGATTGACCCGAACAGTCTATTGGTAGAAGTTGATGTGTAAGACTCAGATTGACTTATCTTGACCAAGAGATTACACTAGTGCATTCGATGCGCTGAAGCGGACCTGCAGAGAGGATAAACTCATTCGCACTGACTTAAGGGATGAAGAGTTAGACCTCAGTGGTTGTTGATTTCTTAAGGTGCTTAAAATAAAATAAATTATTGTTGCATAAATTTTCCTTGTTTTTTCGAAAATATTGAAGAAAAAGAGGGAGAAGAATTTTCTTGTAAAGATCTTTATGGAAAGGAGATAAGTATTCTTGGAATATAAGATTATCCCATAAATTCAAGAAATCTCCCACTTGGTTTCTTTAATAGTAATTTTCGAAAAATATAGAGATATAATAGGAAGAAGGATTTTCTTGATTTTCTTGAGATTTCTTACTTTGTGTGTAAAAGGTAAATGGAAAGTTTAGAAAGGAGCGGAGGAAGTATATATTTATAACATTAGATCATGTCATTCATACCAGTGTTTTCATAACCGAACCGGAGATCGAACCGGACAGATCATCGGTCAGTAGTTCAACCGATCGGACCGGTTCAACCGTTTAAATGATCTCTGCTTAATTTTTTCTATATTTAAAAATAAAATAAGTATACTAAATTAATCCACATCATCACTATGCAAATGGGCCCAATACAAACTTATGAAGTCCAACTAAGTATATTAAAATGAAATGGGCAACAAATTTGTAAAATATAAATGGCCCACTAAATTGTTCTATTTTTCTTCCGTCTTTATATCTTGCAAGTTGCAACAGCCCCCAAAAAACCCTATCACACCTCTCCCTCTCTCCACACACTTCTATCTTCCGCAAAAAGAAAAATGGCATCTCAAGCCAGCGCCACCACCCCCTCCCCAAGACCTCCGACCCACGCGTGCAAATCGCCAGCAATTTTGAGTCGATCTCAGAGCAGCTTGCGCGCCACAACCTCCACATCACCGGCAATATCTCGATAGTCGGTCACCACCTCTTCAACGGTGACGGCATGATCCATGTCATTTCGCTCAAGGGCACGAATTCGGTCACCTACGCGTGCCGGTTCACCGAGACGCAGAGATGAAGTTGAACGGTGAACCCAATAATTTTATATTTAAAAAAATAAGAAAAAACCGGTTGAACGGGATTTGATCGGGTCGATCGATAAAACGGTTTTTAGGGTGTTTTCGGACCAGTTTCGGAACCGGTTTCCAGTTCAACCGGTCGAACCGGCAGGTCCGATCCGGTTCTGAAATCACTGATTCATACTTTTTTTTCACCCAAAACTCAATCATATTCAATAATTTAATATAGTTCAAATACCACATTAGCCCAATACATAATGTGTAATACAAAATTCAATCTAAAACGAGTGTCACATTATTAATTTAAGTTACATTACATAATAAAATCTTAATTTAAATAAAAAAATTAATAATTAATAACATAACGTCTAATCATCTAGTTAAATTTGTGAATCAGATTCCCGAAATTGTTACGAATTTTTACTTTATTATTTTTGGATTCGCTAGATAGCATCCGAATTTGCGGATTTGTGAAAAGCACCACTTTTAAAAGGTGGGTACAAATTCGATACTAAACATGGGAAATTTAGGAGAATTTGTGCATCTAAAAAAATTATTCATTAATTTCCAGTCGGTTTGGTGAAAGAATTCTATTTCATTTAAAAGTCCAAACTTATAGAGAGTTGTAAAATTAATTTATTTATTTAATCACCACCTTTCACTCGTGGGCTTAATTCCCTTACGCCACTAATGGGAGAAGACTCAACGAGTGTACAATTTAACATGAGTGAAATTGCTTTCAGTCGGAATCATGTGGGCTTTAACTTGAAGACTCTAATACCAAAAAATTTGGTCTCATCTAAAAAAGTTTTTAATTTATATAGAGATGTGTAATTAATTTATTTATTTAATTTCTCTAGTTGGGTACCTCAAATATGTACATGCTATCTAAAATATATACATTTTTAACAAAATAAAAAAATTTAATTCAAAATGACTAAAATCCACACTGCCCTCCATCTGGCTCCTCATACAGTCATACTTACCCGTTGAACAAATAAAAAAACAAAAACAAAAAAAGCAGAAGAACAGAGCAGCTGCCTAGTGGCTCTTGAAAACGTCCATGCAAAGCCACGTACCCCCTCCCACCTCCTTCAAAATCCAAACAAACTCCACTCACATTTTCATCCTTTCTCACATTAATTAACAAGAAATCATAAAGCAATGAAGAAGATAAGCTGCTCATTTTCTTCATACAAAGCATTAATCTTGCTATTTATTTGTGTGATTTTGGGAAGAAGCAGTTGCAGTGCAGGGGATTTTGATGAAGTAGTGGTGAAAAGGGAAGAAAGGAGGACTCTGATTTCGACCGAGTATGGACAGATCTCAGCCGCTCGTGTTGTGGATCACACAATCGACGGCTCTTATCTGCTTCACTTCTTTACATTGGATCCAAACTCACTCTTTCTTCCTGTCATTCTGCATGCAGATATGGTTTTATATGTCCACACTGGTTAGTACCTCCCTATCCATTTGTATGTATTACATCAAGTCTTGCTTCTTAATTGTTGACTTCATCTTGTGTAATCATTTTGCAACTAATACCTTTTAGTGAAACAACTAATACTGTTAAGAAGTACACTCAAAATGCAATCAAGTTGTATGTTAAAATTGGTTTACAATTTTGCAACCAATTTTGCAACTAATACTCTATAGGTAAACAACTAATACCTTTTACTGAAACAGCTAATATGTTAAAAAGTACACACAAAATGCAAACAAGTTGTATGTTGAAATTGGTTTACAATTTTGCAACCGATTTTGCAAATAGTACTCTATAGGTAAACAACTAATACCTTTTAGTGAAACAGCTAATACTGTTAATAAGTAGGCACAAAATGCAAACAGGTTGTATGTTAAAATTGGTTTACACAAGATTTTGCTTCTTATATTGTTTTAGGCATCCTACTTTTCATAAACTAGTTATAGTAATGATATAAAATCAGAATGTGTGCATATATAATTCTTCCTCGGTTCACATTTCTTTTTGTTGTATTGAACATTTTCTAATGGAAATTGGGTCAATTAATTAGAGTTTGCTCAATTTGTGTAATGGAATTATGGAGCAAAGGGAAGTTAATGTATATAATATGTCAAAATTGATGAATTAGTTAAAAGGAAAAATGGGTAGTTGAAAAGAATGAATTAAGAGGCACACTTGCGTGACAAAGTCTAATGGTGAGACGGGACATAATTTAGGCATTAGCGCTTTAATACTTTGGGAGGGGTGGGTATTGATTTGTGTTAAATTGTACTCCGACTCATATGAGACCATCTCATACGAAGTTTTTGTCATGAAATTAATGATGAGGTTGTGATATTAGGGAGTGGGAAGTTAAGATGGAGAGAGGAGGATGAGGTGAAGAGCGCAGATTTAAGGCGAGGAGATATTCACATACTTGAAGAGGGATCTATTTTCTTGATTCAGAGCAATTTGGATACCGAGTCCGAGCGACAAAAGCTTAGGATTCATGCCATCTTTGCTACTCCTGACCAATATATCCATGTATACGTACCACCCCACCCCCCTTATTTTTTATAGATAAATTTTAAAATGTTATAAAAAATTCATCAAGTTAACTGTTATTTATGCAGGAGATTGGACCTTATTCTAGCATTCGCGATATGCTTCTGGGCTTCGACGAAAAAGTTCTGCAGGCAGCTTTTAAGGTACTTATTCAATACTTAATATCCACCGCATTGAGGGATCAAAATCGTGAGGCCCCGTGTCCTATGAGACCAAAAATGAATTTAACTCACTACAATTAGTTAATTAATCTTGAAATATGCATGGTTGTAATTATTTAAAATGACACTGTGATTAAGGTACCTCCGGAGAAGATACAAGAACTTATCAATGGAAGAAAGCCGCCAGCTATCATACATGGCCTCTCCGAAGCTAAGAATGCGTTATTGGAGATGGAGGCTCGATTCGTAGAAATTCTAGTTGGAAGTACAACTTCTAACAATATATTCGAAATCAACAAGAAAAAGAAAAAGAAAAAGGACAAGGATAAGACTAAATTGTTCAACCTTTTGAACGCGGATAAGGACTTTGAGAATTGCAATGGATGGAGCACGGCAGTGACAATGAAGAAGATACCCGCGTTGAGGGGTACCAACATTGGCTTATTCATGGTGAACCTAACTGAAGTAAGTAAAATGTTGGTAGTTATAGATGAGGAATAATTTTTAGGGCACGTAATTTGAGGGTAGTAATTGTAGGATATATACAAAAATTAAAATTTACGGCGTAAACATATTTTCCTACAATTTCTACCCCCATAATTACAGTAAAATAAGAATTCATGTTATGGATGTAAGTGACTTTTTATTGTACTTAATGTGCAGGGATCGGTGATGGGGCCGCATTGGAATCCCAGGGCTACTGAGATAGCAGTGGTGGTGCAGGGGAGGGGAATGATACGGGTGGTGTGTCCCGGGAATTCAAACGAAACGGGATGCAGAAACATGCGGTACGAGGTTGAAGAAGGGGACACGTTTGTTGTGCCAAGATTCCACGCCATGGCTCAGATGGCATTCAACAATGACACATTTGTTTTAATGGGATTTTCTACTTCAGCCAGGAGAAATCACCCTCAGTACTTCGCCGGGCAGGCATCGGTGCTACGCACTTTGGATAAAGATGTTTTAGTTGTGGCATTCAACGTGACAAATACAACAATGGATCAGCTATTGAGTTCGCAGAAGGATTCGGTAATCTTGAGTTGCATATCTTGTGCCGAGGAGGAATTTAAGTATGTGGAGGAAGAGATTGAAAAGGAAAGGGCGAAAGAGAGAGAGAGTGAAGCGGAGGAGGCTAGGAAAAGAGAGGAAGAGAGACAGAGGGAGGAGGAGGAGGAGGCCGCGAGGCAAGAAGAAGAGAGGGAAAGGCGGGAAGAGGAAGAGGAAAGGAAGAGTCGAGAAGAGGAAGCTAGAAAGAGAGAAGAGGAGGAAGCTAAGAGGCAGGAGGAAGAGAGAAAAAGACAAGAAGAAGAAGAAGAAGAAGCTAGAAGAGCGGAGGAGGAAGAGAGGAAACGACAGGAAGAGGAAGCTAGAAAGAGAGAAGAGGAAGCTGCTAGGAAGCAGGAGGAAGAAGAAGAAGCTAGACGAAGGGAGGACGAGGAGAGGAAAAGACAGGAAGAGGAAGAAGAAGAGGCAGCGAGGAGACGGGAAGAAGAAGAAGAAGAGGCGGCTAGGAGGGAGGACGAAGAGAGGAAAAGGCGCGAACAAGAAGAAGAAGAAGCAGCCGCCGCAAGAAGGAGGGAAGAGGAAGAAGCGGCTGAACGGGCAAGGCACGAACAAGAAGGCGAAGGCGAGGAAGAACAAGCACAAGCACAAGAGGAAGAGAGGAGAAGGCAAGAGGAGGCACAAAGGGAGGAGGAGGAACGAGGACCACCGACGAAGATGAACAAGAGCAAAATTCACCTATTCCCGACAAGAGGATGGAGATTCCCACACCTAATGACGCCAGACTAAGCTGAAACTTGATTCATAATCAAGGTCCATATTTCTGCCTGCCAGCCTCTTTAATTTCTCTGCTTATTCCAGTTTTGTATATCATGTGTGTTTTGTAAACTAAATAACATGTTTGCCTTGTATCGTTTCTTTGTCTTGTAATGAACATCGGTTTTTGCTTGCAACTGACATCCTCAAGTTAAATCCTATTAAGGTCCTGTTTTTTTAATTGAAATGGGGTATTACTTGGAAAAAAAGTTTAATTATAACTCAAAATAATCAATTGTAAATGAGTATTAGACTCTTAAGACGACACTTAATTCAAGTTCTATAAGCTTTGGTTTCAACAGAAGTACTGTTGTAGATTTTGAGGAGGTTTATTTATTTATTTAGATCGTTTCATTGTATTATTAGCCTTTTGTTTTAAGAAAATGTTCTTGTGTAAATTAATTTTACCGTGCAATTAATTTGCATTTTATGTGTATTTTTTAACAATATTAATTGTTTTAGATAAAATATTAATTGCAAAACTAGTGAAACTGGTTTACGCAAGAATCGCTCAAAATATTTTGTATAAAATCATAGATACCCAACTCTAGTTTAATAAAACTGATATGAATACTTCCCTTCTATTTTCAACTAATAATTTTTTACTTGCGCGTTATTAACTCATTCAATTTAAATTATGATAAAAATTCATATGAGACGGTCTCATAAATGAGACAGAATACAAATTAGCACAATCAACACCCACCCTTTTTATAAAGTGTTAACGCAATACGCAACTTATATATCAAATATCTCACTTTAAAGTTCACTAGCCTTTAAATTTATGGGTATTCGATGATTAGGACGGGAATATTTTTTCATTTCAAAATGGGGATGATGTAAGTAGGTAAAAGAACACCACATACAAAACCAGAGTGCAAAATTTGGTCTGTAGCATTTCAGGCAGGCATGTGTTTAGGCAGAAACATAAGATACAACAACAGTTAAATCATCAAGTTTACCACCGTAATAAGTAAATCCAGCTTCTTGAGCTGCCTTAGAAAATGGAGACTGATGTTTTCTGTCGAGAGCCCTTACACGCGCTAAGGCCGCAATCTTCTTGGCTGTATCATCCGGGCTAAGACCTTCTTTGACTGCATCGCCCACCACACCTGCTACCTCTTTGCTATATAAGTTGTCGAACAAACCGTCGCTTCCTGCAACTACTACATCTCCCGGTAAAACTGGGATCTTGAAAACCTGTTCCCAGAAATGTAACATTTTGTCAGCTGATAATTCAATTTTGAATAATGTAGTTATGAATGATGGCAATGCGATATTCCTGCTGCATGCAGATAAATTACAAATACATGAGACTCTTGTGTCATATATCCTACAACATATAGTTAGGCCTCGTTTTGGTTTCATGTTATTGATAACTAATACCTTCTAAATAGGGTTAATTACAAATTGCAACCTGTACTGTGCCATTTTTACAAATTGCAGCCTATACTATTCTTTTTAACGAAATGCAACTTGTACTAGTAAAAGGTGACTGATTTCAACCCGAGACTCGTTTTTTGTTGAACTTTCCGGCTAAATATCGCCTATAAATGATAGCAAACATCAAATTGAAGAAATTCGATAAAAAGATTTCAAAAACAATGAGCTTGGGTTGGAATCTGTCAATTTTTACTAGTACATGTTGCATTTTGTTAAAAAAATAGTACAAGTTGCAATTTGTAAAAAGGGCAATAGTACAGGTTGTATAAAGTCTTTAAATGTACCAAATTACCCTTTTAAATTTAGGGTATTGAGGTTATCTCAAAATAAATTGAAGGGTGAAATGGTCATTCCTGGCTGTGAACTGATTTTAATGCATAATACGAAACAAAGTATTGATGTGTAATCACCTAAAAGTTGAGTTCATTTATTTGGAACCAAACAAAGTATGTAAAAAGTGAACTGTATTACACATCAATTTATTCTAAATTACTGATTATCCAATACTTGCAATCAAACGAGGCCTTAAGAGTTTATCCAAACGAACCTGTCCGGAGCTTGGTACATCAGCTCTATTTCCTTTTTCAAGCTGATAGGTGAAATTGAAACCATGTTGTTGCACAGGCGACTCAAATATTAGACACCCATCTCTGACAATGATGAACCCACTGTCTCCAAGATTAATAGCATGTAGATCCTGTTCAAATGAAATGAATTTTCTGTTAGGTGGCGAACCTTCTTATATCATTAGAAGCCAAAGAAGCTGAAAAAGATCCAAACAAGCTAAAAAATCAGTACAGTCTGATGCTTAGAATTTAGTGAAGTGTAACAATCGATGAAGCCATTCGCTTTGGTTACTTATGAGACAGACTTAATTACAGACACCAAGAAAGGAAATGATGAGCATCGTTCAAGGGGCTACAGTAAAATTCTCATCATCTCTGTTAGCATTTATATCAACCTAGAATGTTCTGAGGTAAGACTCAACATCACCTGAAAAAAGTGCAAGTTTTGAATGCTCTCTTTACAAACTACTGATGTTTTAGTTGCATTAATTTTGCCAGATGAAAAGTAAAAATGATCTCAAAGTGGAAATATTCTGAAAGTTAGGGAGGAGTCCTGCAAAATGCTGGGCAAGAAAGTTCCTACTCTATCTATCAAGCCAAAGAAGAGCAATAAAAGGCAGCTCAAGGATTTTGTAAATTTTTTTCCTGATTTATGTTATTCCTCTTTTATCTCGTGAGTGTTCAAGTGTTAACATTTTTCTTGTTATCCTCAAAGAATCTGCAACACGAGTTATATTCCTTGCTTGGTCAACTGGATAGTGTTAGATCGATCGAGGATTGGGAGGATGTTAGATCAAAACAGATTTCTTAAAAATATTATTTTTGTCCTCTTCCTACAAAATCTTCCCTCCTCAAATTTTTTGAACAGCAGATATTTCAAAAGTTTATTTTGTCAATTATCATGAGGTCAGGGTGACGTTGTAGAATTCCCTCCCGTTCAAAATAAGTGAAGTTTTGACCTTTCATTTCATCTGCAAATTAGATGACATTTTACACTTATCAATGTAAATTAATTGCATTTCTTCCAAACTTATCCCTAAAATCATTAAAATATTTAGATAAATGTGTTCTTTTAATGAAAATGACAAAATTTATTAAGGGTATAGTAAAAAAAAATCATTATTTTCTTAATATATGTGCATTCATCCAAAATGACATAATTTGAATAGAAGAGAGTATTTAATATGATTACAATGTGAGGGATAACTCGTCTCCTTGTACTGGCAACCATGTTTGTTTTTAATACAAATTATTGGTTCTATTGAAAAGAAAAAAAAAAGACAGCTCAGATATTGGATCTGGAGAGCAAAGCAAGAAGCAGTTCTGTAAATTCACTACTTTTGCTACCATTTTCTCTTCTTTCTTTTTTTTTTCTGATTAAATGCCTAATTTCAACTGCTAAGCAAGTAAAACTATCCTAACTTGGGAGCAAAGTTAAGTTTAAATCCATCTACCGAATTGTTAATTTTAATTAAGCAGCAAAATTATTTTGTAATTTTCTCATAAGTCACAATATAGCATATTTAGTAGAGATGCTTTTTTACTTCCAACAGGTTTTTGGTTTTCATATGCTAAAGGTGTAGTGTTAATGTTCACATCGGAGAGGATAATGAGGCAAAACCTTAATTAGTTCAGGTAAGCAAAATAGAGGAAGGTACTAAGAGAAGCACATATATTACCAAAATAATGGTTTTGATGTCATACTAAAAAAAAATCAAACAAAACTTAACGTTATATAGGGGGTGTTTGCAAAAACTTATGGTTTTAAAAAAGTGATTAAAATTAGTGATTATGGTAAAAGTGATTAATAGTAGAAGTTGATAGTGTTTGTAAGAAAAATTAAAAAAAAAACTGATAGTGTTTGCAAAAAAAGTTAAAAGTTTTAAAAAAAGACTAATAAGCTACTAAAAGCATCCTCTTTGAAGTTTATAACTTATAGCTTATGAGAGCTTATTTAAGCTACTAAAAGAGAAATAAAACACTCCAAATTGATTTGCAAATTGATTTGCACATAATTCTAAGTGACTATAATCACTTATAAGTTTTTGAAAACACCCCCATAATTGTTAATATATGAACAAAATTTAAGCATGACAAGAATTTAATGGCGAAGGAAACTGAACCTGGTTTTTAAGGGCAATGATGCAGGCTGTTGAGGAACCCATGGCATTAGTTGCTGCATGTGCTTTCTCCAAGACTTGCAAGGGGTCAATATCAGCTTGTGCCACTTCTCTAACAGCTTTAACTGAATTAGACATGAGTTCGCGGGCATATTCTCCTGCATTAACACCAACATCTGCCCACCCCCCGACACCGTCAGATACCCCAATTACTTGCTCATCGCTACAGATGAAATGAGCATCCTCTCCTCCGGTTTTTTCTTTTTCTGGATGGGGTAGGTAGCATGCTCCAGAAACAAGCTTCAGCTTTTCACTCCTCCTAGGAACCAATCGAGTTTTATCAAGATATACAGCATCAAAGTGTTTGTGCATTGAGAAAAATACTATAATTTCCTATTAGAATAGCTTATGGGTGCACCAATTGCAGCGCGTACAACTAATATTGTTCAATGAAAACAATTACTACCTCCGTCCCAAATCAGTTTTCACAATTGACTTTTACACGCATTTTTGCGAGTGAATTTTGTATTAGTAATTGAAATGATAAAGTGACTTTTTAAGGAAGGGCATGATAGATAAGGTGCTCATCTATCATACCCATCCTTAAAAGTCACTTTATCATTTCAATTACTAATACAAAACTCGCTCGCGAAAACGCGTGTAAAAGTCAACTGTGAAATTTGATCTGGGACGGAGGGAGTAATACTTTTCAGTGAAAACAACATACTGATCAACTAATACCATTTAGAAATGCACTTGAATTACACGGTGCAACTGATGTATACGCAAATATAGAAAGAGCTCTCGTAGGATTATAATTATTTTGTTCAAAGGCAAGGAGGGGGGTCTATTAGTAGAACAACCCCGCGTCTTAGATAATCCATATTGGTTTTTATTTTGCACCATCTGGTCACTAGACTTAATTTAGTGCTCCACAAAAATTCTTGTATGACCAATCTGGTATTTGTAAAGCACTTGGGTAAAACCATTGGAACAGTACTTCAAACTGTGACTTTTATAGCGGGGTTAAACCTCATCCCACGCCCCAAAAGAGATTATCAAACTTAGAAACTGAGCAGCACATTAAGAATCATAACTCTATCTTGACCTCATACAAACAAAATTCTAGGATGGATGAAACTGAGTCCAGTCAATGAATAAAACGAGCATAATACGAATGATCATTTTGGTTTTAAACCCGAGCTCATGTGCAAGACCGACTCAATAAACCCCAAATGCACATATTCATCATGTCAATTACACCAATTTGCTCCAAAACTATATACACAATAACAAACTTACAAAACTTCCATGAGCAAATGTAGATTCAAACACATCTCAAATTACCAACTATAAACCAGGAAATAGAAATACTTACTGCTCAGCTGAAACTGCAACGCTAAAAGAGCCATCAGATTGACACAATAAGGTGAAAGCCCGGCCCGAATTTAGTCCTTTGGGGAAACAAAAACCAGAGCCATTACACATCTGCTCGGAATTGTACACTAGGCATCCTCGACCACCATGAAAACGACGGCTCCCGTCACGGAAAACGACACCACTCGGCTTCCCAAAACCAAATAAATTGCGACAACCAGATACTAAACTATCCACCATGAGATCTCCAGAGGCAACAATGGAACCAGAGGTCGCCATGGTATTGACACCAGATTCACAAATACGGAAGCTCTTGTGCGAGAAAAGTGATTGTACTCTTACAGCCCTTGGATAGCTACTACCAAAAGCGGCGACATTGAAATTAGAAAGCAACCTAGATGACATCTTATCTTATTATACCCAAAAACTACTAAAAAATTGAATTTAGGGTATTCACTCTGCGAAACGACAACAATGGAAAATCCGGGACTGAAACAACAAGAGGCGAATTGGGATGGAGATGACTACATTTAACTGAACATTGTTTTGTGTTATATATACACACAGAGGGAAAACGATGAAGAACACTAAAATGGATGATTGGGAGGAGAGCTGTGCCCCATGCCCTCGTCTTATCGTTTGTCAGCTGAATAGTGAAATTATTTACTTCGTTAGGTCTGCTGAATATTCAAATTATCTGTTTCATGTCGAAATTAATGTGAACTCGAGCAAAATATCATTAAGTTCGAGTTTTTGAAAATTTTAGTAGGCTAATTCTTGAAAGCATCCAAAGTGTCTTTGTTTTTTATAGTGTATTTTTAATCCATGAATTGTTATTGAAAAAAGACGAATATATCTACATATTTGAACCGTATAACTAATATGGAAAATTAACAGACGATTCAATAAGAAAAGTTAAGATCTTTTCGGTATAGGAAGTTTTACGATTTTAAAACACAGTATGAATGCACGGTATACATAAATGCACATGAGACTCACTCATTTTAGTATTGAGTTTGATTAGAGCTCAATTCAAATTCTAATAGTAAAAGTTTGTGCTCACTCAATTGTAGTACATATTGAATTCACAAATAGACATGCTAAAAACACAATCGGAACCGCAGGTTCCATGGTTTTGATTTCGGAACCGAATCGAAATCGTAAGATACACGGTTCAGTTTCGGTTCCATTATTTCTGGAACCGTGAACCGCCTTTTTTTTTTTTTTGTAATAGTTCATTCAATTATTTCTAAGTGTATTTCTTATAATGTTAGAATTCAAGATACTTAGTTCATACTTAATATTTCAATAATTCAAAACTATTGTTAGTTGATTTAATTTTTTCATTGTTTTCAATAGTCAAATAGTCAATAGTCAATAGTCAAGTCAAGTGACCAAGATTCTAGGCTATTTCTTTTTGTTTTTTAGTTATTGGTTTTTGCTTTTTGTTTTTTATTTTTATTCTTTATCATCCTTCTATAAATTCTCACACATCAAACTCAAAAAACTCACACAATTTTCCTTAATTTCTTCTCTTCTCTTGACTTGACTTAAGCAAAAAAATGGTTTCTTCTTCTTCATCATCAACAATAACTTCCGATGAAAACACTCCACCACCACCACCACCAACACCTATTAATATTCCGATTCCACAATATATTCTTCAATCTTCTCTATTTATGGTTCACTATAGAATCAATTAAAATATGTCAAATGGCTATGGGTAAATTCTAACGAAATAAAACATCATTGAAACAAAGTTTAACCTTTTCATGTGGAGGAGGATATGGAGCTATGGTTAAACATATACAATCAAAGCATACGAGACGGGAGTCAATTTGACGTGGAAAATTGGAAATGGTCCAAATGGTGATGAAGTTTAATTCTATTAGACTAGTCTTACTAAATTACCATTGTTGCTTGTATTTTGGTATTGTACTAATGTTATTGTTATTTAGGGGGGTGTATTGGTTGTGGAGTCTGTAGAATTTTTTAGACTTTCAATGTCTGGGGGTATTCAATCCGAATTTTAAAAGTCTTTAAAAATCTTTAGATATTCAACCGTCTATGGATTTTAATACTCTATGGATTTTCTTTGATTCTCTTCCAAAAATATAAAGAGATTTTACTCTCCAAAATCTCTTCTAATAACCAGAGATTTCTACGTATTCTCTCAAAGGACTCTGAAGATGAAAGGTCAGAAGAAAAAAACCTTTGTAATACTTTTCATTTAAACAATTAATATTTTTCTATTTAAACAATTTATAATTTTCATCTAAACAAGTTATACTTTTATTTTAAACAAGTAATACTTTTCTATTTAAACAATTTATACTTTTCATCTAAACAAGTTATACTTTTCTTTTAAATAAATAATACTTTTCTATTTAAACAAGTAAAACTTTTCTATCTAAACAAGTAATATTTTTCTATTTAAACAAGTAATACTTTTCATTTAAAAAAGTAATACTTTTCTATTTAAACAAGTTATACTTTTCTATTTAAACAAGTTATACTTTTCTTCTATAACTTTACTTTTCTTTTAAACAAGTAATATTTTTCTTTTAAACAAGTAATACTTTTCTATTTAAACAAGTAATATTTTTCTATTTAAACAAGCAATAATTTTTATTTAAACAAGTAATACTTTTCTATTTAAACAAGTTATACTTTTCATCTAAACAAGTTATACTTTTCTTTTAAACAAATAATATTTTTCTATTTAAACAAGTAATACTTTTCTATTTAAACAAGTAATATTTTTCTATTTAAACAAGTTATACTTTTCATTTAAACAAGTAATACTTTTCTATTTAAAAAAGTTATACTTTTCATCTAAACAAGTTATATATTTCTTTTAAACAAGTAATACTTTTGTTTTAAACAAGTACATACTTTTCTATTTAAACAAGTAATATTTTTCTATTTAAATAAGTAATATTTTTCTATTTAAACAAGTAATACTTTTCATTTAAACAAGTATGGAAGCTAATTACAACAAAGAACGAATTGCTTTCTCAAAGTCAACTACAACAAAGAACGGAAGTTAATGCATGGAGAACGAGTATTGTTAATGCTATGTGGAAAATGAGGCCAAGGTATAACGGTAATGGTAATGAAGATGATGAGAATGAAGATTAGAATAATAATGTATTTTTTTTTGGAACTAATATATTTTTGGTATTTTTTCAAAACAATTTGGATAACTTTTTTGGCAAAGTATAGTGTGAACAAGTTTTACGGTGAAACATGTTAAGGAGTGTGACTTATATTATTAAAGTGTGTGATTTTTTACTGTAAAGTGTGACTTTTTACTATAAAGAGTATTACTCATAAAAGTGAAGGGTGTGACTTATATTATAGCAAAGAGTGTCGTAGTGATAAGTGAAGTGTAGGTCCCGAACGGGTTAAGTGAGGGCAGAAGTCTAGAGGGGAGGGTGAATAGACTTACGAAAAACTTTTCGTCTTGGTCGGTGTGAGCGATAGCTTTGTCGATCAGAGCGAGTGAATCGATTCGGTCGATAACCAATTTTCATTGAACGCCGAAAGGCGGATCAGTTGGTAACTATCGATTAACTGATGTGTCGGAAGCTTAAGTTTTACCCGTGAAAAACCGTTTGTATAAATCAGATTCAAGTTTTATCTTTTTAATCGGATGACGAAATCAGTCCGTCGGATCGAAGCTTGTGTCATTCGATCTTAACTTAGAATGGGCGCTTTAAGATTGTGCGATGTGAGAGCGATTAATCAAAAGCAAGAAGGCACCACAAGATTTATAGTGGTTCGGACAAACCGATCCTAAATCCACTCTTCCCTTTCACAAAGGGCACCAACTTAACTAGAAAATTTAACCGATGGACTTAGATTAGTGTGTTAGTCCAACACAAGACACCTGTGAGATGTTTTAAGAGTTCTCCTCAACCGATCCCGAAATCAATCTAGAAACCTAGATGAAATCTTGCTAAACAACTTATCCTAACTGGGGGTTTGGGTAAGATTGTTGAGGTTCCAACTATGAAATCTTTCCTTGCGTAAAAGCGACTTCGATAGCTAGATGAAAAGATTTCTTGCTAAGAACTTATGGGATGAACACAATATAAAATAAACTTGTAGTTGTGTTCTTCGTATGAAATCGACTATAGTTTGAGCTTCTTGATTATGTTGTTTGTCCAAGCATTTCCGTGTATCACTCTGAAGTGTGATCCCATATTTATAGACCTTGAGATCAAAGAGCCGTTGGAGAGCAATTTGAATCTCGAATTTATTTTAGGCAGAATTTGCGAGCTTGATGACGCGGCTTGAGAACAGCATAAATTTGAAAGTTTATAGCCGTTTGAGAGAGCAACAACATCGAATCCCGCGAGTATCGCCTCTCGCTCATACGTGTTTCTTCCTTATTGGATGAAAGCCTTGCTTTGCGGTGTTGTTCCTCCAACTAAGGTTGGTATTCATCTTGTTCGGATCGCGCAGCGTATGATAAGATGAAACATCGATTTTCATCTTATGAGTCGATCGATCGGTCTGAATCGATCGATCCACCGATGAAGTTTTTGGCGCTTTGTTGACTTAGCTTCAATTGGCCGACTCTACTGATGTAGGTCTTCCGGTCTTATCTTCTCGAAGTCATCGATCTTCTAGTATAGAGGTTTGAGCTTCATGACTTCATTGAGTTATCGACTAGATCGATTCGACCGATCTTCCGATTCGGGTTTAGCGTTACGCTCTGTCGGATATCGGCTTTCTTACGATTCTTCAGATCGACCTTTACATATTGAGTTCCCCCCTCAATATGTGACCTATCTATTACATCGGTTTTTCTATACAATCATTATCAAGCTGGTCTCCTATAGCAAGTAATGTAAAACATCATCAATTTAACGTGTCCTTTGGTCCTATTACATGTGTTTTTGGAACTTTCATCAAAACTATAAATTTCCCAACAATTTCCCTTTTTGATGAAACCAAAACACTTGAGAAACCAAGCAGGTTGATAAGTATAGAGCGATTAAAGAGCAAAGTAATCGAAAAGACAAAGAGATTTTGTCTTGGGATCGAGAAAAATAAACTTTTCATTAGATATGATGATTACATGTTACATCGAGAAAAGTTTTGAATTTAAAAAAGCTCACGATCCACCAGACGTCTTACGAATCTTCACTCCTTGGGCTTGTATCCTTTGGCATTTCTCTTTGGTCTTGTGGAATGTTAAAAATCGATAGAGTTTCCATTTGACATCGGTTATGTCCGCGACTTGATCGAGTTATCCGTGATTTGCTTTCAAGATGTCAAAAGTAGAATCTCTCAAATGCCCGTCTGTCAAATGAGCCATCTGCCTTCTTTGAGTATATTAACAGATCATACTCTTGGCGAGATATCTTTACATTTATAAGCTTGGCCTCATTTTCCAGATACTTTAGAAAGTCTGGATATTTATACTCAGAACGGTTGAGGAACTCATCATCTGGTGATTCTTCTTTTGGAACAAGATCAAGGACAAAGGCATCTAGAAGCCATTCACTTCGATCTTATTCCATTCCTCAAACCTCTTAGCGTGTACAACATTTTTTTGGTATGATCTGCCGACTCTTCTTTGTCAAGTAAACCGAGGTTACCGTGCATTTTTCGATTAATCCTTTCTTAGCCCTTGATTTGAACTTCGTTTCAACCCTTACCTTGTGCCGTTTTTTACGTCTTCTTTCTTCTTGGGTCATCCGCTCTTTGGACAATTTCTGACTAGCTCCTTATCGGCAGATGTCGACTATTAATGCTCTTCGGTGACTTTTCCGGTCCGAGTAAGCGGGTCAGATTTTGATGTTCCGACCCAGCGGCCTTTCTTGCAATTGAGCTTTGTCCATGGGCCTTGTCTTACGATGTGTCGATTGGTTTCTCAGATCCTTTTTTTGGTTTGATCAAAAAGCGCGTTGAGTGGGAAGTCGAGACCCAAAGTTGATTGACAATGCTGATTTATGATCATTAGCAGATAAACTCAAGATTGAGTATCGGTTGAAACTACCAGTTATGTCGAGTTCTTTCTTGGCGATTTCCATTGAAGCGAGAGAGTGTCCAAATCATTTTGTCAAATTTCTCTTCGATAACTCGAGCCTTTTCTCGGTGGCGTCGAAAAAGAAGATTGATTTTGATCCACCTGTTTTGAACTTGTCATCAAGCCCGATTTTTGTAAGCTCGGCAGATATGGTGGTCATAGATTGGGAGGGCGATCTCTGATTGCTTGATTTGTTTGAGGCGATTTGTCTCGATCGGTTAACACTCCTCAATCTCTTCTTTTCGGGAGATCTTTGAGACAAAGATCGATCTCCTCGAAGTTGATCGATGGTGATTTGAGATGTAGGAATGGATCCATCACTTGATCAGGTTCGGGTTGTTTGAGCCTCCGTTGGTTGGTCGTGAACTGACACAGTTCCACTTTCATCGGCGACTCGGCATTCATCATTTGATGCATTTTGGAGCTTCTTGGCGATCTCGACTTCTCTTCTTCCGGCAATTCAACTTCGCGTGGATCGGAGCTTTCACAGTTGCTCGGATATGAGCTCGGTGGTGAACCTACTTTGGCGGACTTCCTCATATCGAAGTCAAAATCTGCGAACTCATCCGCACCACCCATCATTCAACAAGTAAGATAAGATCTCGGAAGAAGCTTTTTAATCGAGATCTCTCCGGTGAGGATCTCCATGACTTCTTCTCGATAGCGAGGATGGGCGACGGTTGTGGATACATCTCATCAATCTCTCGTTCAATTCTTAGTCCCACCATTTTTCCAATGATGGTCTTTGTTGATCTGGATATGTGAATTATACATCCGGATTCATTTGGATGATGATGTGGAAGCTTCCGTTGTGCATTGAGTCGGCGGAAGTTATGCGATTGGTTCGACCTGCAGTGGGTTCTGCCAGAGTGGCGATTATATCCGGGTTCAGTTCATGAAACGGAAGTGAAGAAGAAGAGAGACATGCTTCGGTGACCTTTAGTCCGGCTGAATGAATCGAGGTTGAGGTTGAGAAGTAGATTTATCAACTTGTGCTTCTACCTCAGATCGTTCATGCGAGCCCTGAGGTTGAGAAGCTTACTGTCGATTACATTCTTTGTTCGCAATGATCGCTCGGCGCTTTTTTTCTTCTTCGACTCATCTTCTAGTCTTGAGTCGGGGTAGAGTTCTTTTGCTTTCTTTGGCCTCTTCTCCAGGCCTTCACCGAGGTTCGTTTTTCTTTTTACATGGAGCAACGGGTGTGGATGAAGCGGCTTCTTTGCTCTTTCCTTTCTTTGATTTTGTTGGAGTGGGCTCCTTGTCATCGTCGGTGGCCCATATATAACTGAAGTTGATGAGAGGAAGGCATTGTAGGACTTGATCCATTCATTCCATTCCATTAGCCGCGGTTTGTCTTTCAATATAAGCGCAACCTTGTTGAGATTGACTCTCTTTTTGAAAGACTGCTGGATTCATTGACTCCAAATTTTTCGTGTTCTTGGAGCAAGATGGCTTTCAGAGAAGCCGTGCTAATTGATGTTCCGAGCCCCATCAATTATTGCCGCCATGCCGTACATTTTGGTGATGTGAGAGCATCCGGGCTAAATGAGATTCCCATGATCGTTCTTGATAGAATGTCAAATGGCCGATCTGTACTTTCTTTTGAGCATTGGCTTTGATGAATAATTTGTCGATGTTTGTCCGCCTCTCTTAAGAGCTCCTCTCGATTTCTTCATCCTCATTCTCCCCGTGAGTGTGCGAGTGAGATTAACCCTTTTTTGGCAGTGAGCAGAGCAGTGATGTACGCATTTGTCGATCGATTTCTTCTCCGTTGACCGTCGACATCGATTCCTCGGTTTTTTTCAGATCCACACTCAAATTTCGCAAGAATTGAAGTGCTTTCATCTTGCATCACGATTGGATTGCGGAGCGAGAGTAATATGTTTTCGATCCAGCCTTCTTCGTAATTTGTTCCACCTCCATGGATTGAGAATCCTCGGTGGTTCCAAATCGAAACGAACTTATCCTCAAAAATCTTCGTTGCAGTTAGCATAATTGCACATGATCTTTCCAAGTCCATGGTGGCCATCTACAGTGAGATAGACTCATTAAATTTGTGCATAATCAATATCAATATCATTCGCGGAAAACAAAAGGCGACGAAGCATAAATTCGAAAAACAACTTTTGAAAACAATGTTTTTAATCGGAAAGAAAAGATTCATCATTAAGCTTAAAAAGAAAATAATATTCAAATTTTAGGAGAAATTTTGAAGAAGATTTTAAACGAGAGTAAAATTTGAAGTTTTTTTCAATGAGAGTAATGTCAAGTTTGTGAAGCGTAAAAAACTCGTAAGGTTTGATGAATCATATATAAGCGGAGGGTACAATAAGACAAGATTTTGAAGATCAATCGTTTTGAAAAGATTATGCGCTCCATTTAAGCGGTTTTGATCGTAGGGTTGGGAAAAACGCACGTACACAAAACTTTTTGGATTTAAAAGCACGATCAAGTAGAAGTTAATACATGTATTTACCCCCGTCGCATTAAATGACGGCAGAGTACCGCACAAGGATAGTGGGTGCAGTGAAGCAAAAAAAATCGGAATACGATCCGATAAATAAGTAAAGAACAAGAGAAGAGAGATCGTGTCGGGCCGATCGATGTTGTTATCGGTCAATATTATTTGTCAATGTTGATTCCACTTGTTGATCTTAATCATTCGCCTAAGCTTTAAGACATTTCCTAACCGATCCTTTTAACCGATCTTCTCCAACAGACCGATTTGTTGAAACTCAAAGCTTAGCCGATCTTTCCTCGAATCGCGTCGATTTCCTCTTTTGATCCTCCTTGATCGGTTGAAGTTCCCTTCAACCGATATTTTCGACATATAGACTGATATATCTGATTTATTGGAGTTTCCGGCTCAGCAGATCTCTCTCATCTGATCATGCTTGTAAGTAATCAGATTTTGGTTGACCTCATCTGATTCTTTTCAGATTAAGCCAATTCTTGGGATAAGTGTTACTGCCAAAACTTAGTCTAGAGTAGTAGCTTCTATTCCCTAAGTAGGCGTGATTGACATGCGTAAATATCGTCAATCTCTCGATATGTCAATCAACCGTAAATTTATCCAATTATCGATCGTGATTTCTACATTGTCCTTTTGATGCAAATTTCTCGGATAGGCTTCTTGAAATGAGAATTGCATTTGCATCCTTGCTTGGCCTCTATAAATTGGACCAATGTTTTACACAACATCACCCATTCACCATACTTATCTTCTTTGTAAGAATCATGTATCTTGGTGAACCCTTGTTTCCGGTGAGACTTCCGGCAAACACTTTTACACCCTTTTATATGGTTTCATCTTCTCAAATCAACCCTTTGCATCCCTTATTGCTGTTTTCTTCATCATCTTCGATTTCATATACGATTCTTTCGCCAAAGCTTTCTACCACTGTGGCGGATCTGCTGTAACCGAGAAGACACTTCTCCTAACCGTATGCACCTTGTGTGTCTATCTGGATAGCGTAACGGAACCATCGGACTTAGTCTCGGTATAAAATATCTCGACACATGTGCCCATGAGATCGATGACCAACTCTTTGGCACACGTGCTCCATTCAACAAAGTGGAGAGCCCTACTACTCCTCCTTTTAGGGCTCCGGCTTAGTAATCTGTCAATGCCGCTCTCACTTCACTTGGAGAGTCCATCGGTTTCTTGGCATGGGATTACCTTTCAAGCCTTCCCCTCACCCTGTTAAGTGGGGAAAAATGAAGCGTCGATTTCATAAAATCTCTCTCTTCCCCTCATTAACATTTAACTAATGAGTTCGGGTTTGGGTTTGGATGCAGGTTTAGGGTCCTAGGTTTAGGATTTTGGTTAACATTTATGTACTGACCTCCGGGTCTTCTTGTACTTGTAACTCGTAATGTAACCTCACCTTCGGGTTTTTATCAATGAAAAGTTCTGTTATTTCATTTTGTTGTGTAAATTCCTGCTTTCTTATGCGATTGATAGCTTCTTAATCTCTGAATCTTGCTTGTTGAATATCAGCTAAAACGAATCACAAAGAAATACTAGAACCAAATTGATTTAATCAGATAATCCTTTAAACTGAGCATTTTCCTTAAATCTGATAAACCTTGAATCTGATCAGTTCCTTTAAACTGATAGACTTTAAATCTGATAAACTAAAATCTGATCAGTTCCTTTGGATCTGGTAGCGTATATGTCTGATCGATTTTTGCTTATCAGTCTCTTGAGATCAGTTAAGATACCAAACTCAACTGATTTCTCTCGTCCGTTAGTCTCTTAACCGGTAGTTCCGAGAGCATTCCATCAAACATTTTTTGGTGACATTTCTCCAAGATCTAGAAGTCCTAGCTCATTGCATAAATCTCTGAATCTGATCTCAGCTAGTGGCTTGGTTAGAATATCAGTCTTCTGTATATCAGTATGAATCTTTTCCATTCTGATATTCTTCTTTTCAACGTGATCTCTTATGAAGTGGTGTCTGACATCTACATGCTTGCATCTTGTATGTAGAATCGGATTACAGTGATTGCAATAAAGACTATTATCTACGAATATAGGCACGTTCTTAGCTACAATGTTGTAATCCTCACGACTTTGGCCGAGCGAAGATTGGGGAACAATGAATTCCCTCGCAGCCCATATATTCTCGCTTGATTGTTGATGTCGCGAATCGATGTACGCTTTTTGAAAACCACGAGATCGGGTTACTTCCCTAAGAATGACATGTTCTCGAGGTTGATTTTCATCGATCTTGCAACCTCCATAATCGAATCGAGAATACCCACTAAGCTCTAGATTATCATCGATGGGTAAAATAAACCAAGGTTTATTGTTCCTTCAGATACTTAAGATCTGGCTTAGGCGCTTTCTAGGTGGTGACCATTGGATTTTGCTCAAATCGCGCACATACACCTATCGCGAAAGTGATATCTCGGTCGGTTTGGCGATCGGGTATAATAAAGATCCAATGAGAGCCCTATATTCTTCCGATTTGTTTTCGACCGGCCTCATACGGATCCATCTTGAATCCAATCATCATAGAATTTTGGCTTCCTTGCTATTTTGAATTCCAAACTTAGCCAAAATATTCTAGTGTACTTTGCTTGGCGATGATGAATATCCCTTGTAACTTTGTTTAACTTTGAGACCTAGAAAGTAATTCATCGACCCATCATGGACATCTCGAATTTCCCTCAGATCGGTTCTTTGAATCTTTCACATAGGTTCTTATTTGGAGATCCAAGATGATGTAAATCCCACGAATCTGAACCATCGTAATATCTTCTCCATCTTCTATTACGAATAAGGTTACGTCCTTTATTCCTTTAGTGAACCCACTTTCGATCAAGAAGCGGAGAGAGTGTATCATACTGTGCTCATGAACTGTTTAAGCCATAAAGAGCTTTTTCTTAAACGATACACTTGGTTGCCCTTTTCAAAGCACGGAGGTTGTTCGGCATAAACTTCCTCCGCTAGTACCCCGTTTAAGAAAGCACTTTTACGTCCATCCGATACACGATGAACCCTCTGCAGTGGGAAGCATAAGCGAAAGCTTGACCGAATGGCTTCAAAGGCGGCGGCGGTGCAAAGGTCTCATCGTGAATCAATTCCTTACGATTGCGGAATACCCCTTAGCAACAAGTCTTGCCTTATTTCCGGTGATAACATTTTTCTCATCTCTCTTGTTCTTGAAGATCCATTTCGTGCCAACAATTACGTCTTGATGACACGTCCGTCTACTAGTTCCTATACTTCATTTCTCTCGAATCGTTCGCTCTCCTCCTCCTCGCATGGCTAGAATCCGTTTTCGTCTTAGAATGCTTCCTCGATTGTAGTAGGTTCCTTCATAGGCGGATAACAAAGAATACATGGCACTTTCACCAATCGATGTCTAGTTTTAATTTTATCGATTTTTTTTCTCCATTATCGATCGATTGGATGATCGGGTTATCCGTGTCCTTCGCTTCGATTTGCGTCGCTTTTTGAGAACATCGTCCGTTTCTCGATAAAATCTTATTACTAGTGATTGGGAGTGGTGCGAGGTTATGGTCCACTTGATAAGAACAAGTCTCACCGATGTTGGAATCATCATGTGTCGATGTCTCGTTCGCGGAGAACCAGTTCCCCTCGAACCGGATGGTTCGGCTTTACTCTTGTCTCGGTGAATCAGCTTTTTCATCGACAGTTGTTCGTACCTTTAGATCGATTGATCGGTGAATCGCCTAGATCCGGAATGAAAATTGATCTGTAGCCGATCCTTTATCCTTGATCGTTAGTCGATCCATTTAAATATCGTTACGGTAGATCGAGGTACTTTTTGTTCCGAGGCGATTTCTCTTGATCGGAAGATGCTTCATCAGTTATTACATGGGGTGTTTCTTCCACAACAAGGGTTCGTTTGTTGTAGACCCCCGAAGGCTTTGCTAGATGAGAATACCCTAGAAATATACCCTCATCGGACTTAAAGCCTCAAAGGTCTTCAACCCGACTTTTTCCCATTGTTGTGTATGAACACTGCACTCCAAAACATGGAAGTAAGAAACACGAGGTTTTACGCCCTTCCACAGTTCATAAGGTGTTTTTGTAAGTGAGCCTTAGTAGAGACATCTGCTCATGGTATGGCAAAAGTGTTGATTATACCTTAAAATGGTTTGGTATCGCATGTTCATTAACATTGTTCGACGGCTTCTTTGAGAGTTCTGTTTCTCCTCATTTTACTCCATTCATTAGGGCGCCCTCGCATTGATGTTTCATCTCAGATACCAAACTTAGAGCAAAAAAATCAAGAATAAAGGAGTTCGTAAATTGCAGACCTTTATCCGATCCGATTTTTACTCTGTGACACCCTTCTCATTTTGTAATCTTCTTAGTAGCTCGAATTATCTTGGTTGTCGTCTCATTCTTCTTATGTAAGAATATAACCTGTAAACTTGGAATAGTCATCCACGATTAGAGTGTATTTGCGTCCGTTGAGATCTGATTTCGTGTAATCGGGTCCAAACAGATCCATATGAAGTACCGTTACTCTGTTTGGATCTTTGGTCCGAAATTCCTTTGAATGGCTTTGACTGTTTTCCCTTCCGACACGCAATGACATGTCCGATCCTTTGAGAACACTTCATTGAAGTCCTTCCACTCTAGAGACATCCTAGTTATCTTATTAAGAGTTTTAAAGTTCAGATGGCTCATTCTTTTGTGCAAGAGCCAATTGCTACTTTTGGAACTCTTAACAATCGCATGCATTTTCTTGGACAACTGTTCCAATCATTTGGTAGATCGTCCCTTTTCTTGAACCATTAGCAATATCTCGTTGGTGACTCGATTCTTGATAGTGCATTGATCGATCGAGAACTCAACACCGAATCCGCTTGTCGCAGATTGTGAAACCGATAATAGGTTGTGCTTCGGACCTTCGACATACGAGACTCCAAAGTTACTTGTACATCATCATTCTCTTGGTTCAACCCTTTGGTGTAACCAAAGTTATCATCAAAAAAAAGAGTACACGCTGGGCCTTTCATTCTATGTAGGGGCGAGGAGATGTTTGCTTCGGTCATGTGCCTTGAGCATCCACTATCGATGTACAAGATAGTTGCTTGCACACCTCCTTTGTTGGCCGGATCCACGCGAACCCGCAATCGGATCGGGTTTAGGTACTTTTCGGATTGGGTCCCGAGGGGTTAGGTTTTGATTTGGGGATCCATACAAACAGAGAGCACTTCTATGGTGATCGGTCGGTCGAAGGCCTGATTTGTCTCCCATACTGTCAACATAATCATACTTATCCTCATATGCTTTCTCGATTTGTATGATTACTTGTGAAACCCGGATGACTTAGAAGACTTATGATTTACCTTTTAGGTTTGTCTTCTTTTTATCGATTGTGGTTGGTCGTGTAGCCTAAATTCGACTATAGGGGTAGTAATTTCGCTACCATCAAAAGATTCATATCCTTTTCGCATAGATGGTTTTCGCAGGTTTACTGGAAGCATGCTTATTAAGCGTACCGACCTTGACTGGTCTCGATTAGACTTCCTTTTGTAGGTTGTCTTTTTTCGATTCTTGATCATTGATCGAGGTTGAGGTTTCTTCCGAGGTTAACTGGGTTCTTCCGTTGATTCCTCGGTGATGCTTTACCGATTGGGGTTCATTTCATTTCCCTTTCGGTTAGGCACTTTCGCTTTTTACCCGCTCAACCGGTCTCTTACCCTATTAGATACAAGTTTAGCTTTTGGTGTATCTTTTTGAAATTGCCCGATTACACCTTTTACGAGATGAATCGATGTCGGGGCTTTTGAGGATGTGGAGGGTTTCTCATAGCCAAGTCCTCTTATCAATCTTTACTCGAAAATAGGCGTTCATGTCTTTAACGGTTTGAGATGATTTTGAAAAAACATCTATTTTCTTACGTGATTTTCCTCGAGGATTTGGACTTTCATGCATTCTAATAGCTCATCGAATTTTGCTTGCAAGATTTTGAAGTCATCGCCTTGTCAGTTCGTTAATTTCCATTCATTCTTTGACTGCTTTTCCATCGGCTTTAACCGTGAATTTTAAATTCCTCGTTACCTTTCCCGAGCGATTCAAATTTGATCTAAGTTCGTGAGGTTTTTCCGAGATCATTTTCTTGACAAAGTGATTATTTCGATCCTCGCCTTATCATTCTCAAAACTTCCACAATAGCATAAGTTTCTCTGCGTTGGAGAGATCTTCAAGCAATTGCTCTGAGTAAGCTGCGGTCGATCTCCCCAGGGTGTCTTAATGATAGCGGTGTAAAGCGAGCGAAGGGGTTTGGAGGTTACCTCGAATTTGGTCCTCCCTGCCGTCGCAGCGAGTTCATTATCGTCATCGACGAATATCGGATCTTCATTTTCATAGAAGTAAAGCCTTTCTTTGAGGCGAAGTCTTCTCTGAGAGAATATCCGAGTCCTCGGAGGCGGAGATAGGAATCGTCGATTCACGGCGTATCGGACAACCATAGCTCTTACATCTCTATCTGATTTGCTCTCTTTTGTTCCTCTTTTTTCCCTCTCTACCGGCGTCAGTGCAGGCGATCGTCTTTATAGTGACTGGCTTCTCCACGATTGAAACCGCTCCCGGATCCACCCGTTCCTTTCCTTCCGGGTGAATCACTCCTTCGTATTTTTTATCGGGTGATTTCCCTTTCGATAGTAGTCGAGTTTCTTCTATCCGATTGGTTATCTCTTCCTTCCTGATTCGACTATCTCTTTCCCTTTCATCTCGCGGATCCTCCGATCATCGAGATCGGTTCTTTCCGGAGATCTATTATGCGATCTCCTATCTCGCCCCCTCGGTATGTTGATAGTCCTTATAAAATCTTCGATACTTACCAAGTTGTATATCCGACTTCTCAAGCTTCCCGTAAGCAACGCGATCTATTTCACCGACTTAATATATTTCAATGGGTTCATTCGCCTTTGTTCGCATCTTGGTTGCCTTAAAAGCAAGCGATTTTGAAGTCGAGGTTTCAAAGAGGGCCTCGTCTTCATCACTTTGACCTCTTTCAATCAGTCGAACTTCGTGAGCTTTAAGACTCAAGAACAAGCTACTAGGTTTCATTCTTGAAATGTCCCGCAATCTTTGATTCGTGACCTTCATGTCCCACTTCTTGGTGAGAGACCCAGGATCTTATAGTTGATATCTTTTTATCATCATCTCTACCAAGTTCTCGGCTTGTTTATAGACATTGTAATTCTTCCATCGAGTTCGTTGATGGTTTTCGTTGGCAAAGATCTTGATTTCTCGAACTTCACCGGTTCGGCTTGAAGGTATGTCTTTTATCTGTTCATTTCCCTCGCAGATCTCGGCCGAGTATCCCATTGCTTTCATGATTTGAGATACTTAATCTTCTCTTTGGTGACCTTATCCATTGTCTTCATGATGATATGTCTTGCAATGGTGTCCAGAGATGCGATTTTTTCTTTCTTCCCCCGGTCCATCGTTTGGGCTTTTTTAAATGCAAGACTTCGTGGGAAAGTCCGATCTCCTCGATTGCAGGATCGTCGTAGTAAATGATGATGGGTCCTCTCGATGACTTCCATCATTACGCCCCGATCGAGCCTAGATGGTTGGACATATATATGGCTCCAATCATACTCATCAATAGAGAACCGGCAGATCATGATACATATCTGGGATGTGTTATCCATCGAAAGTGATTTTGGAAAATGAATGAGTTTTTAAAAACGGTTTTCAAGATAAGTTCAGATGACCACAATGACACGAGTCGTTGGTCGGAAGAACCAACCGCCTGATTCACTTGTAGGTCCCGAACGGGTTAGCGAGGCGTAAGCTCTAGGAGCGGTGAATAGACTACGAAAAAACTTTTCGCGGCATCAAAAGTGTGAGAGCGATAAATGTACGGGAGAGTGCGAGTGAATCCGCGTCTCGATAAACCAACTTACCGAACGAAAGGCGCAATCGGTTAAATGTAACTATCGATTAATCGATGTAAAAAGTGTTTAAGTTTTACCCTTTGAAAAACCGGTTTGTATAAATCGATTCCAAGTTTTATCTTTTTAATCAGATGACGTAAATCAAAGTCCGATCGGATCGGCTTGGTGTCGTCTGCGATCTTAACTTAGAATGTATCGCGCTTTAAGATTGTGCGATGGAGAGCGCTTAATCAAAGCAAGAAAGGCACAAGATTTATAGTGGTTCGGACAAACAAAATTCCTCGTCCACTCTTCCTTTTCTACAAGGGGCACCAACTTAACCGACTTAACCGAAATTTGGACTTAGATTAGTGTGTTAGTCCAACACAAGACACCAACCGAGATGTTTTAAGGTTCTCACTCAACCGATCCCGTAAATCAAAGATTAGAAACCCTAGACCGAAATTTGCTAAACAACTTATCCTAACTTGGGGGTTTGGGTAAGATTGTTGAGGTTCCAACTATGAAATCTTTCACAGCGTATAGAAACTGATAGCTAGATGAAAAGATTTCTTGCTAAGAACTTATGGGATGAACACAATATAAAATAAGCTTGTAGTTGTGTTCTTCGTATGTGGAAATCGACTATAGTTTGAGCTTCTTGATTATGTTGTTTGTCCAAGCATTTCCGTGTATCAATTTCACGAAGTGTGATCCCATATTTATAGACCTTGAGATCAAAGAGCCGTTGGAGAGCAATTTGAATCTCGTGCTATTTTAGGTAGAGTTGCGAGCTTGATGTGGCGTTTCGAGAACGGCATGGCCGAAAGTTTATACCGTTTGAGAGAGCAACATCGAATCCGCGATAATTTCTCCTGTTCATACGTGTTTCTTCCTTATCGATGAAAGCCTTGCTTTGCGTTGTTGTTCCTCCAACTAAGGTTGGTATTCATCTTGTTCGGGATCGCAGACGTATGATAAGATGAAACATCGGCCATCTTATGTGCCGATCCCGGATCATTCCAACCGATCATCCACCCGATGAAGTTTTCTGGCGCTGTTGACTTAGCTTCAACCGGGTGACCACCGATGTAGGTCTTCCGGTCTTATCTTCCGGAAGTCATCCGATCTTCTAGTATAGAGGTTTGAGCTTCATGACTTACCGAAGTTATCCGACTAGATCGATTCGACCGATCTTAGATTACGGTTTAGCGTTACGCTGCGTTTGATATCGCCTTTCGGGATTCTTCGATTCGACCTTTACATAATGAAGTTCCCCCTCAATATGTGACCTATCTATTACATCGATTTTTCTATACAATCATTATCAAATCGGTCTCCTATAGCAAGAATGTAAAACATCGATCATTCCTAATGTGTCCGATTTGGTCCTATTACATGTGTTTTTGGAACTTTCATCAAAACTATAAATTTCCCAACATGAAGTGTGTGACTTATATTACTAAAGGGTGTGACTTATATTACTAAAGTGTATGTCTGTAAAAAAAAAAAACCAGTTTCACGGTGAACAAGTTTCACAGCTTACCAACTCAACTTTTTTTATGTACAAGTGTGTTCCATATATATTTTCATCAATAGTTAAAGGTACGAGTCTATAGAAATCCATGTAAATCAATAAAAAAGTGTATTCCACAATCTATCGTTTCATGAAAATCCATGTAAATCAATAAAAAGTCGATCAAATTTCTGCATGAAGTCTATGTATTTTCTAAATCCACAGACTTTTTAAAGTCCAAAAAAAATTCAATAGAATTCCAATTGAATACACTTATATTCTTTTGTTTTAACTTTTAATTATTGTAATGTAATTTTTAATTTAAATTCTCATATTAACAGTATTACAATAATTAAATTTGTCATCTACATTCCTTCAAATTTTAGATCCAAAAAACCAAGAAACACAAAATAAATAAATATAAAAAGGAACCCGAATGGCGGTTCGAAATCGAATGAAACCTCTTTATTCGTGATTTTTAGTTAGGAGTTCCACCTCCAAAATTTTGGAACAATGATTAGGAATCGTGAGCATCCTATAAATCACAAATAATTTGAGTGCGGCTCATAAAACCCAGCAAAAAATAAGCTCGAAAAAATTCATAAATAAATTAACAAACTCAACATGAGCTAGTTAGGAAAGTAAATAAGATTGAATTCGTCGAGTTTGTTAAAAGAAAAAAAAATGTTATAAAAGTCTAAACTTAAATTTAACTGCCAAAAAATTAAAATAGAAATTACTTTAAACAATTAGAGTAAAATATAAAAACATATCCATAAATCTAAGAAATTAATATTATAAATCTAAAAACACAGAACATGTTCATACTTACTTTAATAAAATTGAAAAAAATAAAAAAATGTTAACGGAAGCTCATTATTTATACTCGTTCGTGGGCCCTACATTAGCATATTTATAAACAGATTTTCGAGCTCATAAACGAACATGCTCACGACACATGTTCGCGATTTCTTTAATGAGCTCATTTTTTAGCATTCGAATCAAATACCATCAAGCTCGATCTCAGGCTCGAGCATTTTTTTTGAAAAAGATTCATGTATTACACTACAAAAAATTTAAGAAATAATGATGAAAAAATTTGTCACTGAAATATCATTTTTCGTCACAATTGATACTTGGTGACGAATATTTTCGTGGCAAAGATCGTCATTTAACGTGTGTGGTATTAGGTAAAATGTGACGCTATATTAATTCATCACTAAAAGGGCATTCTTTGGTGACGAAAAAAGGTCATCATCACTATATCTTTCCATCTATTGTGACGCATAAATTGTCACATTAGGCATCAAAAATTCGTCACTTAATATGGTGTTTCATTACTAAAAGATCAATTTTACATGACGATTTAATTAATTGTCACTAAAAAGTAGCTCTTTTGTGACAATTATCCATATATTACTTAACTCACCAAACTTTAGTGACATTTATTTAGTCACAATTAGATTGGTTATTTCGCCACATTTTGTATATTCATCAAGAAAGAGTTTTTATTTGGTGACTAAATGTTGATAAATTTGTTATATGTGTACATATATAATGATGAATTTGGGTGCCCGGATCTATTTGAGGTGCAATTTAAATTAATTTAATTATCACTAGCATGAATTAATACTATATTAATTCAAATAACAATTAAATCACAATAACATATCATACAAAATTGCCATACGTGAACTCCTACACATGGAATTCTAGGAGTTACGTACTGGCGTACCTTTTGGCGGATGAAAACGGGTGAAGATGAGTATTCCCACGTCTTTGTCCAATAATAATAAGTGGTAGGATGCTCACGAACAATTAACAAAGGAAAAGAAAAAATTATATTGCACCACCTTTTGTGGATTCTTAATTTTCCAACACATGGAATTATGTTGGGGATGAAAAAATTCATCCCCTATATATAGAGATGAGGGGGCTAAAAATTTTGTGTATGGGGCTATAGGAAATTTCTTTGTATCTTCCCAAAATACAATTTTGAACATATCTCAATATATTCTATTTCCATAATAATCACAAAATATCTTTTTCTTTCCCTTAACTCAATATTTTTGAAAATCTTGAGGATCAAGATACAAAATTTGAATTTTTGAATGTTATAGGATAATCTTGTATTCAAGAATACTTATCTTTTTCCATAAAAATCTTTCCAAGAAAATCAAGAAAATCTTTCCTAATCTTTGTTCCTCTTTTTAAAAAAACAAGAAAAAATAGGCAACAATATTTTTTATTTTTTAAACATTTTTTTTCAGTTATTGGACTTTATCTTTGGGCTACTAAAGGGCCTTTAGGAGAATTAAGATTGGACCTTCAATGGACCTTGAATTATCAATATTGAGCCACAATATTATTCAAGTCCATTAATATTAATTAATTCACTACATAAAAAATATCGACTATCCATCTTAACTCATATTAATGTAATATGGCTCATGGGTTGTTATTTCCCGTGTTTAAGATTATCTAGTCCATTAATTAATTCAAGCCATTGAAAACTTTATATTAATTAATATATTTTTCCTGAAGTAAGAACAACTCAACATTATTATCCATCTGGGAAACAAATTCCACTTGCAAGATTTAGTATGATAAAATCACGAGGCCACCTGGGGACAAATCACGCAAGACGTGCTTGCACACGATTCTCGTCATTAAATCTTAAGAATCGTCATGTAACTAATAACATTGCCCAAGATACAAAGTATTGAATCACATTGATTCTACCCCAACATAAGTCAAATGAATAATTATTAATTTCACACGATCCTATTTAAGGAGCGGAGATTAAGAAATAACGAACCCACCGAGGTCTAATTCTTCTATATTCATCACCAAGAATTTATCCTTCTATAGGTCCTATTCATCGTGATCATAATGCACAAGTGTAATCTCTTGGTCAAGACAAGCCAATAACAGGCCCTACACTTCAACCTTTCACGATGGATTGTTCATTTCCATCTAGGTTGTGAATTTGTACTTGTTTACAAGGATTTGTTAATGTGATCTTCGTGATCCTGGTATCACCACATTAATTACAATGAAACACGACTATTTATGGAACAAAGAATCAAGAAATATATATAACATTCAATCATATTTTAAAGCAACAAATGATAAATAATTTAATTTCAAGAAATAACACAGAAATTCAGTTTGGTTATACAGAGTAAAAAGCATACTCCAGTATAACCCTAACAAAATGATCACGGAAATTGTGTCAAAAAAAATTAATTTTGTCACTATAATATCTCCTCATCCCCGAATTAGAAGGTGGGTTTCTTTGTTTGCATGTGTTTTTGTGAAAGGAGTTTTGTATTAGTAATTGAAATGATAAATTGATTTTAAGGAGAATTATGATAGATAAGAGACTCATCTATCATACCTCCCAAAATTTATTTATCATTTCAATTACTAATACAAAACTCGCTACTAAAAACGTATAAAAAGTAAATGTGAATTCGAATTTGGGACGGAGGTAGTACTATTTAGTGACGAAAATAATAATAATCACAAGGGATGTTCACGGTACGGATCAAAATGGATATTTAAAATTATCTGTGTCCCTACCAAAGTTCGGTTATCTTAAAATTGGAGTGTTCGTGTCCTGCGACAAAATTTCGGGGTTCGATATGGTATGAATTTTTAATTTTTGATCTTTCTCACAACGGATTTTCAGATTATAATAAAAATTAATTAGACAGTTGATCGAACCAAAAAAATGGTTTTTAAACCTTTTTCTTTTTTTTTTCTATCACCCCTCATTTTTCTTTTTAATCACAATTTTCTTAAGAATATTGGTACAATCTATACAAAATGCACATGAATTCAATACCTCTTCAACCATATTCATGCATCTACCTTTCAGATTAAAACATATTACATTATAGAATAATAGTTAATTAAAATAATAAAATAACATGAAGACACCACCATTGGTGGTGTATTTAAACATTACTAATAAAATACACATTTAAAAAATTTATTGTGAAATTTCGTTTGGTCAAAATTGACGATGGATACAAATACTGAGGAAGCGATGAGTTGACGCGAGAGAAAGCGAGGATCTTGTCAATTGTAAATCTTTTGAAAATTTTATAGATTCTCGATAATTATAAATCACAAATAATAAGTAAATATTTTAATATATCATTAAAAAATATTCATATAATATATTCATTAAATTACATAGATATCAATAATTTATAATACAATTTAATAAATATAAAATAAATTAATAGTTAAATTTATTATATATTTAAATGGAATTATTCGGTTCAATTCGATCGATGCGGTTCGATATGTTTCATTCAATTTTTTTGGGTACGGATAATTCATTAATATCCATGTATATATAAAAAAAAAATCGATTCGGTTCGATTTAGAAAAAGAAAAAAATCACTTGATTATTTTAGATTTGATTATCTTTAGGTTCGAATTTGGATTGAGATAAATTAATCTCCAAACTTAATGAATAGCCTAATCATCACTAAAAGTTGAGATGTGGTGACAATATATTTTTACCATATTTCACATTTTTAGTCATGAAAGAATTACGGAAAAATGATAAAAAAAATTGATTGTGGTTATATATATAGATACAATGACAACTAAATTTGTCACAAAAAAAATTAGACTTTATTGACAAAATATTCGGGTCATCCTTAAAAGATGTGAAAAATGGTGATAAAATATTTTTTGTCATAATAAAATACT